>BJBW01000218.1:263945-436726 GCA_004320125.1 Scolopax mira
GAATGTCTCCAGGGAAGGGGCCTCAACCACCTCCCTTGGCAACCTGTTCCAGTGCTCCACCACCCTCACAGGAAAGAACTTTTTCCTAATGTCTAATCTAAATCTGTTCATCTCCAGTTTAAAGGCATAAAGCCATCTCACCTTTTGTGACACTTGAATAAGTAGCTATATTTTCTCTATACAACTCTGTTTCTTCTGCCTATTTTCTAATTGAATTGCTGATAGCTTTCTCAAATAGAGGAAAATTCAAACTAGAAACCTGTTTGGAAAGTTTCTTATTTCAGGGAGGGTGAGGTAGGAGGAAGAGGGTGATGTAGGAGGAAGAGGGGAGGAGAAGGGCAATGGAGCTGCTATTGGTTTTAACCTTTAAAAATGTATGGTATATGGGTCATCCTAACTAGTAAGATTTTAAAATTCAAAGGAAAGCAACCACGATTAACAGATGCTTTTACAAGAGCAGTGGTGAGTAAAAATAGTCACCAGGCAAATTCTAACAATTCAAATTTGGTAACAATCAAGGAAAGAGGTGGTTGTATCCCGCTGCAAAATAAGCAGAATTTTTTAAAAGATTTATTTTTTTAAACAATCTTTGGAATTCATAGACAGATTTCATTTGAATTTTCTAGACTGAACTGTTACAATCATGTCCATCAAGAGATGGAAGCTGTGTTCTAACATTACTGATCCTCTTGTCAAAGTATTGATCACAGTGTTATGTGGAACAGCCAAAATGTGAAGGCACACCTTGAGTGTAAGGAGAGTAAGGAGAATAGGCCCAATCTGTCCAAAAGAGATGAGGCTGCTGCAGCTCCATGCTCCCTGGTACAACCAGCAGCAAGGCTGAAAATCTGTTCTCTGTAGGTGCACACCCTCAGTGCACATACTGCACAGACAGATATAGCCAGCCACACAGGTAACACGCAGCCCCTGAGCAGGAAGAGGTCTGCTTGTGAGAATATATGTATTTTATGCATACACATGTACTTTATGTGCGCGTGCGTGTGTATACGCACACACACGTATCCACAGGCACGGACCATATGGATCCCTCCAGCAGCTGGGCTCAGACACTCAGTCTGCCCAGTAGCTGCCTGGATCCCAGACTCCCCAGCTGCTGGCACCTGGACATAGAAGCCCCCGAGGAAGAAGGAAATTCGATAAGATGATAAGACAGACTGTACTGATCAGGTGCAGGCCACGGCCAAATAACCATACTGACTGGTAAAGTATTTAGATGCAACTGGTCTGTTTTATGCCCTTACTCCTCTCTTTTCCCCACACTTGTTCCCCTGCAAATCACCTAAATCCCTCCCCTTGCCTGCCTTTGGTTCCTCCCCTAAACATCCCATAAATAGTCCAGTGCAATCCCAAAACGCTGTTTCCCTGCATCCCATCATGTGTGCCCTACACCTCAGTCCAAAAGGTGCTCCTCTCAGTCCAAAAGGTGCTCTGGCCTCAACTTATTGTGGTGGGCTTCAGGTCTGGACCCTGGGGGTGAGGCTCTTCTGGGATGCGCCCAGACCAGGTGTCCCTTCCTCTCAATCCTTAATGCAGGTTCCTGCCTGCCCTGTGTGTTTCTGGGCTTGTGGAGGTGGGCTGATGGCCTGTGATGAGCCCAGGGCAGAGTACTGGTTGAGATCCCCCATCTGCCTTTGTCTGTGCTCACATAAGATAGCAGATCTTCCCATGCAAGAGTGACCTGACAACTAAAACGCCCTGCCTCCCCCCCACCCCCCAGCTTTCTTTTCTTTTTCAATTTATTTATTTATAATTGGTGAACATCTGCTCTTCCTATTGAGCATTTGGTATAATTTAGATGAAGAATGAAAGGCATCTGTATTAGAAACACAAACAGAGGCACTGAGATCAGACTAAATAATCCTCACAGGAAGCATGAAAATAAATTCCAGCTAAAAGCAAAGGTGAATTTTCCAAATTCCAGTACCCCTCTTTTTAGAAGGGGGTGCACTAAAAATTTGTCTGTGGTATTTTTAAACTTTTAGTTTATTATCAGGCAAAGAACTCCATTAATATAATTTAACATCCCCCCTGAGCGTGGGTATCTTCAGCCTGGCCCAACCCAGAGTTCAGGAGCTGGCTTTGACACACGGGGTCCTTTCACCTGGTCTAGCACATCCCTTTGGGGGAAGAGGAGAAGAGGTGCAGCAGACAGGTCTCCCTGGCCAACGCTGACCACACTCCTGTTTTCTGAGCCAGCATTGCATGTAGCGGCCCCGTGTGCTTGCGGGAACAGTAAAGCGTTTCGACCAAGTCTTTCCAAGCGTGGGGAAAATTACTGCTGCTTATGCAATCTCTCTTTGGCCAAACATGAATCTGGGAGCTCAGCTGAGCTGACGTTAGTATGTCTTTAAAGTTAAAGAGCCAAAACATCTTTCGCTCTGATGCTCTGCTGGCTTCCTCTGTTGACTACAGATTCTGCTAGAAAGTTACACCACAGTCCTAAGTGCCATCTACGCCGTTAGGATCATGCAATTGTGTTTAAGGTACAGTTCAGAAGGCCAGATTTGGGAATATGGGGACACTGAGAATCATACCCAAGCAAACAAGCAGCAGTAGCAGCATTACCCTGCGTTAGGCACCACAGTTTCCAGGTACTATATGAAACCTGGTTTACCCATCCAACAGTGGACTACTTTGCTGACCTGCAGCTCCTGCAAAGAGGCAACCCCAAGCATCTTCAGAGAATTTGCAACCTTTCCACCTTGTTTCTTAAACTGGAAACTTGTTTAACCTCTTAATTTACAGCATATAATTGTATGGTTTTACATGCAGTCTGTTCATAGCATATCCCTTGAAGAAGGTAATTATGTTGAGTTCTTGGGTTTCTGTATCACTTAATATAATTACGTATCACTTAAAAAGCATACCAGAACACATACAAGCCAAGAAAAGAAGACAGAGGCAATTCAGAAGGATCCCTCCCCTTAACAAAAACAATCTACTGATTACTTGAAATCCTGTTCCATAGTTTGTCAGGAAATGGCAGTGATGCACAGCAATTTCAAAATAATAAGCATTAAATAAATGCAGAAAACCAATTGAAGGAAGACTGTTATGAAAGCCTTTTACAGCAGCAATAAACCCTAAATCTTGAAAGACTTAAAATGGTGCAAGACCACATTCTTACCAAGTACAAGAACTGCCGTATAAACTGCATGCAAATTAAGAACAAAACAATGACAATAGCCTTCAGATTACATCTGTGATGGGAAATGGCCCATCCAAGAAAAGGACATGACATCAACCCACCTGCCTCCACTGAGTTTGGGTTTATCCTTACTCTCAATCAAGTTTCTACTGACTTGAATGATAGTTGATCGTATTGATGCTCAGAACAGCCATATATCAAGTTTAGAAACTTAACTGTTGTATGCATATCTGAGGAAAAACATTCTCTTCTTTTCATCTCATGATACCTTAAAAGAAAACAACCCATGAGGACATATCAATGTGAACAGGCAGGACAACAAACTCTAGCTACCTCTTCATTAAATAGTTTTGGTTGGCAAAGCATAAAGGGATTGTTACAGACTTCTCTGCCCGTATGACTTTAATGATTTTAATGACTGTGACAAGAATCTCACTATAGGAAGAGAAGGAAAAGAAAGAAAAAAAGAGAGATGGTTCATTTTGGCTGTGGTTGCTGCTGCTGCTGCTTTGCTCCACTTTAAGTAAAGCTACATTTTTAAATGGTGATAGAGCTCAATAACAAATTCATTAGCTATGACTTGTAAAGTTAATCTTTGTTAGAGTCTCCATCACCTGAAGCCCTTACATTCACATTGGGCACTTCCTTGGAAGATTAGCTGTAGCTCAGCCAAGTTTATCGAGTTCTGTAAAAATCTGCTAGATTAGGCTCTATGGTTTATGTTTATGTAAGATTGCAACCATGACATAATGTCTCTAACCTTAAGTATCCACTAACCTATAAAATATCCTAAATACAAAGGCCCTAGGAGCTACTATTTCTAATGGATGCAAAGGTGGGCATGTAAAACAGTCTACTATATGACAAAGGAGAAATAATTGAGTGCAGTAATGGAGTTGTAACTCCAACAGGGGCAACTTCGGTAAGGTATGGAAAAATACTGCAAGCACTATTATGCTGCAAATACAGTGCTGAAAATAAAAAAAAAAAGCATATTAGAAGAGGACAAACGCAACTACAGAACATATCTGTCTTACCAGTGCCATGGCAACTGTAAGAGAAAACACATACACTGACCTGAAATAGTAGCAACTTCGTCCAATTAAGAACATTGCTTATAAGGGAACAAGCAAGAGCCGGCTGACCACATATCCATAAAAGCTAGGAATGTTTTCTGTTTCCAGACAGTGTTTCAATGCCTTTACTATTTAAAAATAAAAAAAAAAAAAGGTGGGTTTGTCCCCGATTTTTCAGTGCCTGAGTGAATGAAGGTAACAAGCCGAACAGATGCATGCTTGAGGGACTTCTAATCCAAACCATCATGTTTCCACCCACCTTCGAACCTGCTGATAAATACACATTCCCTTAACCAGACCCTGATCCCACAGGCTGATCTAACCCTTACATAAGCATTCCACTCCTTTCCCTCACCAAAGGGACAATGACCTGCTCACACAAATCAGCTGACAAATTCAAAATGAAACAGCTGAATCTGTCCGGTCAGGGATTAACTTGCATTTCAGCTCTGTCTGCCCACTGAACAGCCTTCTGTTAACTGCAATGACTTTGTAAGAAATGCTACGTGCAACTGGATAGACCTATAAGAATGGTCTCTGATTTAAGACTCCTTCCTAAAAAAGTCTTACATGATATGTTTACAGCTTTCTAACAGACACTCCCTAATCATTGCTGGCCAATCTCAAAAGAGGGAGAGAAATCCTGAAGACAGTATGCTCTTAAAAATCTCATGAGAAATCAATGCAAAGAAAGGAAATTATAATCAGAGCATGTGTGGATAAAAAACCAAAAAACCAACAAACCAAAACAGGTGAACTCTGCCGTTTGTATTATTTGGTGGTTCAGCACCAAAGTTGCTTCTGACTGGATGTAGCAGACTGGTATTGCCTAGGGGAGGTTTCAATGCAGAGCACAGTGTGAATATGAGTTGGAGGTACCCGAGCAGAAAAGGACACATATCTATATCCTCAGGCCACAAACAGTTTGAATTTGCTTGTTTAACGATAATATATTTGTCTAGTAGCAAACAATAATGTATGTATGTTCATGAGTTCTCCACATCTAAGCAAGAAGCAAACCAGAAAAATTGCCTAGTATGAAGTATTATTTACCATCTCTTACAATAAATGTAACTTTAACAGGAATAGGCTTATTCACATACTGCATTGGACATTCAAATATTGTCTAGCAAGCAAAAATAAGAGCTAATTATATTCTTTTTCCTTTTAAAAAAGCCATACAAGTGTAAAGCTTTGAAAAGCTGAAACATGCATATACCCCTTGTGTCTTTGGTGTGACCAAGACAAGCAACAGTCTGATTTACAAGTACTTCAGGATTTTGTGAAAAGAAGATCAATGTGGAAACTGTTCTACAGCTCAATGACCCATTGCAACCAGCTCAACGCAACTGCTGTGCACATTGTCCTTCCCATTAACACAATCCTGTAAGCCACCAAATTAGAAGGAAAAAAAGGCAGGATTCTTTTTTTCATTTAATAATCCTTAATAGTTGGGACTGCTATTCTCTACCCTGCTCAATGACTTTTAAGTTCTCACTTAAATGTCTAGAATACCATATTTCTCACAACTATTTGATCCAGTTCCCCAATCTGAAAGTCCTAACCACTGCTGCTGTTTGAAACATCCAAAACGTTATTTGCACATACTTTATAAAAATGGCATTTGCTAGTAGAAGCAAAGCTTTTAAAGTTTGGGGGAAATAGCCTTGGGGTTTTCCCCTTCTGAGAGCTTAAAGTTTTATGAGTGAACCTAAAGGACTGCCAGACTTCTAAAGCGACAACACATTACGAAAAAATTTCCTATGTGTTTTGCAAATTTAAAGTCAGCCACATTTCACAACTGACATCAGGGTTTTTAATATCAGCTCTAATGAAATATAATTCTCCAATGACATAGCTGTGAAGTACAGCATTTTCATTTCACTGGCTGGCAGAGAGGTTTTGGCCTTACTATTATTATTATTTCTTACGTAGAGCCAAAAGAGTTCTAGGTCCTGCACAGACACGTCTGAAGACAAGGTCCTTTTCCTTGTATCTGCTGTAAACACCAAGACGACAGGGCATTCAGCTCAGATGCATTGTCACACAACTGCTACAGCCAAGTTGTATGTTAGGACTCAAGAATAAGAATATAGTACAAGGAATAGCTTGTCTTCATCTTTGCTACAGTTTCCATTTCACTAAATCTCTTTGGGTGGGATTGGATAGTTTCTGGTTTAAGAGAATTTCAACGTTTTTTCAAAAAACCCTACAGTCAACGAAGAAATTCCAGCCATCATCAAAACCCTGAGGGGAGCAGGAGGCAAACAGAGGATTAAAAATGATAGTGTTTTTAAATCTGGTTCTTGTTGAGGTCACATTTCTTCTGCTGGTTGAGACAGTGGGATGTTTATTTTTAAAGTCCAGGCACATGCACATCTCGTGACAGTTTAACTACACATCAATAAAAATCAGAAAGCTCCCATTTGCAAATGACTGAACTAAGTATGTAACTGAGGTGTTCGTTATACAACTCCAACAATCCAAAAAGCACGGATGAGAGAAAAAGCCTCCTTCCCCGAGGCCTACACCTCTTTGATTGAGATGAAGTCAGAGCATGGCAGACAGCAGTCAGAGAAGAAAGACTTGCCCACTCAGAAGCCTCAGAGCAGCTGGTAGGAACACCCAACATGGGTATTCTTCCTGCATTTGGTGTGGGGATGAGCAATAACAATAGCAATGTTGTACTCACTCCTTTACCTATGCATCCTGCTCAATGCACATGTGTCTTCAGGACTCTGACAGTGCTACTTTGGGAAACGTGCCTCAACTTGGCAGTTCTCAAGGTGCTTAAAAGCTTTGAAGGCTGCACTCTGTGCTCTGGGACTGAGCAAGAACACTGGGGTCACCCAGTACTCGGGGATCCTGACACCCAGGGGTCTCCTCCACACAGCCCCACTGTAAGAGGGAATTTGAAAGGGAAACAACCAGGAAATCCAAGGGTTGAAATACAAATTTAATAGAATATAATCAAGATTAATAACATTAAAGAACCAACACTGATACCAACACCAATATAAAATATACAAGGATTATACTTAACCAATCCTGTCAGTAGGAGGCTGTGCACTCCCAGCAGTGGACAGCAAATGTTGGATGCTGTGAGTACAATGGTTTCGGGAGGAAGGGAAGGGCTCAGGGGTCCGGCACCGGGGCAGGAAGTTCCAAGGATCGCAGCCAGCACAGAGGAGAGAGAAAACTTGCCAGCAGACTTTCTAATTTATACTGAATTTATTCATGGTATGATATAATCCTGTTGGCCACCTTGGGTCAAGGGCCCAGGTCTTGCTCCTCCTCATCCCTGCACCTGGTTAACTGGAAAACACTGTGACCTTGAAACGCACATACCATAGCTGGCTATAAAGTAAATATTTTCACAAATGAGACACTAGAGTCTTCTAAAAAAGTGCAGTTTTCCCAAGCATTAGAAATTAGTCCTCTGTTGTTCAAACCAGGACACAAATCTAGGCCTGACCTGACAAAAGGTACACACAAAGAAGAAAAGGATAAGAGAGCCTGCCAAGTATGAAGGGAAAGCCATTGTTGCTAATCCAAATGCAACATCTCCAACCTGGTAAACAGGAGTGGAAAGTAACAGGGCATAGCATCTCCTCCATGGGCTGATAGATAGATACACATTCAGTTTGGGCCGGAGAAAGAATAAGAACCAGCATTTGGCACATTAAATTGAGAAGGGGAGAGAAAAACAAGGGACAGATGTCTGGGGAGAGTTAAGATCAAGGTTCATTGTGGGGTGTTGGCCTCCTGTATAATTCTTGTGGTGACACCTTGTTGGATTCATAAAAAGTAAAAGCAGCAGCTCTGTTGGAGGCTGCAGCAGAAGCTGAAAAGAAATGAAGTTTTATTTTTCTAGTTTCAGGGATGAGCGAGGAGAGGAAGAGTCTGCATAATACATTATGGTGCAGCTTGTAGTAGTTGTGGTTGCCCTTTTTGGTGCCATGGTTCATTTCCAAAAAGATAGCTGTGCAGGATGAAGTAAGTGTTACCCTTTAGTTTCTCTAGACTGCTGACAAACATTAGACTGGTCTCCAACACTGATGGAATACAGAAGAGAAAATGCAGTGCATGACATTCCAAAAACGGGCAAAAACTTTGGTTCTCTCTGGAGGATGCTCTGGGAAGAGGGGGAGGATGAACGGGGTCTGGCAGTCTTTTCCAGCTTCGTGTAACCAGGCATAAGTTAGCAACAACACAGACCTCCCCACCTCTGAGGGACTGTTTGAAGCTTGCAGGAGGACACAGCACAGCAGGGGAAAATCTGCCATGCATGTCTGATTTCCACAGACCCAAGAGGCCCAATGGTCAGGACTCACTAACACACTTGCTGGAGGCTCTGCCTCAGAAAGGAAAGAATCAAAACCATGTAAGGATGGTGGGGTTTGGCCCATCATAAATGCTGGGGTTTATAATGGAGAACAGAGTGTGACTGGATGCCTGTTACAGACACCCATGGTATGCTCTTCACAATGTCATGTAACGATGCTTTGTACTGAGATTTCATACAGTAGTTTCTTAATTTAAGTAATTGCATTTTTTACTAGTTGGGAGTGGTCTGCAATGGTCATACCAAATAAGCTATTGTTCCACCAATCATATTTCCGTAATTGTTTACCAACATTTGTTTTAAGGTACTGCCCTTTCTTAAGAGCTCACTTGCCTCTATTAGAGGACAACATAAGCCGGAAACTAACAAAACACTATTCTCCAAAGACAACATCCCTTTCATCAGGGATGAAGCCACAAATGGCTTAGGGAGGGGGATAAACTAGTTAACTAGTTGCTACCACTATCTAGTGCCCCTGCCTGTGAACTTAAAAAATACTATTTCTCACATGGCTCTAGAGTCTTAATATGCAAAGTTATACTAAACTGGTATTAAAACTTTTACATCTTCCACCCACACAAATCGAGCAGTCTCCTCCTAGCCTTCCACAGCTTCCAGCCTCAAATATCCTGGCATAAAATGATCAGACAAAATAGGTGACTTATGTTTTTATTGGTTCTTCCAGACTATGACGACATTTCCTAAAACACTGAGCCAGGAAACTATTAATGTTCTGAAAAAATGGAAAGGGTCAGGCTATTTCAAAGGGCATGTGTTTGCTAAGAAGCCTTTGTTATAGATGTATAGGCCACTCAAGGTTTGATTAATAATAACAAAAGTATTTAGCATTCACATAACACTTCTAGCTTTAAGGTATATTATGAACATATTGGTAACACTTCTGTGTTAAGAAAGTATTAGCCTTCTTCACCTTTTTGAGAATTAAAATAAGAAGGTCAATCAGCTTGCTTTAGATTTTGTAAAAGAGTATATCAATTCTAAAATCAGAATTCTGTATGTGCTCCCAATTCTCAGGCTGTTATTGGAAGGAGAAATGGAAATGGTCTCAACTTACCAATATTAAAAGAAGGAAGACCAGGAAGATCTAGATTTATCTCAGCTGCATTGGCCTGCATTTGACAGCACAAATCAGGTCAGGCATTTGCAGGTGGGGTCAGAGATTCCTTCAAAAAGTGCTGTGTGTTTTATATACAAGCACTAAACCAAACTACTTGGTACTATAACAGGAGCAGAGCACAGTGCATTCAGGATAGACAGAGGGATCCTATGGAGCCTCCACAGAACTTTCTAATTTTCTAGTGCATACTACATATAGATATATATATACACCTCTTTGTTTTGGCTTCTTTGTCAGTAGGTCTGGGAATTATTAAGGGGGACACACAAAAGACTTGCACAAAAGCCAGGGTGCCCCAAAGGCATCACCGCTTTATTCATGGCCAGATTAATTTCACCCACAAACTCGGTTCTGAACCTGGCTGGAGTAGAGAATACACAAAGGCCAGTTCCCTAATGCAGGGGTGCAAAGCAGATTAACACCCAACCTGCCTACAGCAAGAACAGTAAGATGCGTTTTGCACAGAAGAGTGTTGAGGCATCCTAAAAGAAGTACAAATCACTGATCTTACTGACTCAAGAGCCTCACTCAATCGTCATGTCTCAAACAATTACGATTGCATCACATAGCTGCAGGTAAAAATCCCACTATTGCACAGTGCCATCTCCTGGGCAAGCAAGACTAGAAAAAAAAAAATCCCTCACGCCTCCCTTCTCTCTCAGCATCCAACTTTTGAGCATTGTCTCCCCTGCGCTGGCAGGCCAGGCGTTCCCTCTGTTCTCAGGGGGCAGGCCATGAATTTACGGAAAAAAGAGCAGACTCTTTACAGCTCCCACCATAAAACATGAAGACTCGGCAGCTGGTGAGAGAGGTGGTATCTGCATAGGCAAGTGCCATGCAAACCCACAGGAACAAGTTCACTCTGGGTTGCTGGCTAATCACAAATTAGCTATCCAGGGCTTCCTTTCAACATCCAAACAGGAAATGGGAGTGGAGGAAGTGAAAGCTTAATAATTTCTTGCATGTTAACAAGTTACATGAGCCGCCCGATAAAAAAGTTTTGCTAAGCAAACTTAAACCTCGCATACTGTCTGCCCCAATGGCAAGTATTTATCTTTAAAACCAAGCTACGCATCTTGGAAAGAAAACACCGATGCAAATATTTCATTTGGCACAGCTTCCTTTTCAGGGTAAGAGGGCATCAATCTATGGAATAAATTTGAGCATTCTACCTTACTGTAATCACAAATCTTGAGACTACAACCCCAAGGTTTGTAAAGCGGTAAATCTGGCATCTCTCAAAATGTTCAGAAAAAAACCAAACCACAAACCAGGACTGGAAAGGTAACTTTTTAGTGAACACAAACTGTTAAATCCATAATGGTCCCTTGAGAAAGGAGCAAGAAAATCAGACATAATGTGTTAGCTCCATTTCTTTCCACTATCATTTAGGGCTACTGTCCACATTGGCTCTGTATATCCCACAACATCTGCCTGGCCGCAAAGTAGAGGGACAGGAAAACTGGGGAAAAGTCCCTGTGGGACAATCAGAACCCTAAAAGGCCTGAAGGAGCAAAGGACTCACAGGCCTCCATGCCAAACACAGCAAGGAATATCTGTCTCCTGCTTCAGACCACCACATCACAGCCCCTGGCAAAAGTAAAAAACCTGGCCCATTACATACTCCTCACTTGGTGCTATCTCCACTGCAGGAGGAAAAAAAAAAAAAAAAAAAAAAAAGCAGCTTTCTGCAACTGTTGAATAACTCTCAAGAATTCTAGACAGATAAAAGCCTAGTCTCTTAGTTGCCTGGAGATATTACAAGCAGATTAGGGACAAAAATAAGATGACTTATTTGGGCAGATGCAGGCCGATGTTTTGAGGGTCCGAAACTGCCCTCAGGCTACAAGATAGTACTCCTTCATTTTTATGAATGTGCCCAGCAAAAAAGAAAAATCTCTTGAAGAAGTTATAAGACTCAACAGTACAGAAAGATGTGATTTAAGTGGGCTGCATGGAGAACAGAAAAAAGGCAAAGGAATGTGGAAGAAAAAAAAAACCCTGCTGTCAATATATCCACTACACAATCACATTATCTCCCAGGGATGCAAACAAGAATAGGCATGTAACATAGCTACCATGGCCCACAATAAACTGGCTGGAGTAAATAAAAAGATAAAGCTGTACGAGTGATTGCTCTGCATTATAGAGTGTGAAGGTAGGATTCTACCCTAGTATCAGCAGTAGAGAAACATGCAATTCTAGTTCCAATGCAGCATTTACGTCACAAGCAACCTAAATGTACTGGTTACACTATGCACATGACTGGAAATGCAGACTTTACTGTGGACTCTCATATTATTGCTCTGAGCAACAACAAAAAAAAAAAAAAAAAAAAAAAATCTGTTTTACATGTGAACTTCCATCCTGGATCCTCCAGGGTCAGATCGTTTTCACAGTAGGCATTCTCTGTTTCCAAGGCAATGGAAGGCCGATCAGATATTTAATCAGCCTGGGTGTTGGACCACCCATTAGCATAAACTCTCCAGAATAAGAGTTTTGAAATTTAAAAAAAACAATGACTGTGTAAGGCTGCTGTGTTTGGTGGGGGTTTTGTTTGTTTTGTTTTTAAGATTTAATCATAAGTAGGTGTTAGCCCTTTCACTGGAAACACCGATAGTCTTTCCAAAGGACTCTTACAGAACAGTATCAACTGTGTCCAAGAATATATTTCTGTGGAGTCACTCACTACCTCTTTCACTTTTCATTTTTCTCTTAGGATGTTAGTATCCAGGGCAGCAATGCCACTTCCTACCACGTGAGAAAGACCATGACGACTTTGTGGGATTGCCTCCTGCTCCATTCCCAAAATGACGGTATCTGCCAGAACATTCTGGTTTCCAGACTGATGCTCCTGCAGGTTAGTTCATCTTCATTTAACTTCCATGGTACCAAATGCTTTTCTCTAAGACAGAGATTTCTAGTTTTCCTTCTGTCTTCTCCAAATGAGCAAGGTGAGTTTCCAGACAAGGTTATTTTGGTAAGGAGTGCTGAAGAACATATACCTATTTAGCGGCTATGGTTGTATCAATAATCTACTGCCAAAAACCAGAGGGGGAACGTGCTTGACAATTCTTAGTGAGAGACAAATTATGATCCATATCCTCCTTGCCCTACATTCACACAACATCCAAGCTCACATGGCTCATTCTCTAAAGCATCTAAAGGAAGATGCAGTTATGACTATTTCCTCTGGACCAGACATCAGGTAGCTGTTAAATAATATTAAGAATGATTTTACCATGAGACGTTTGTATTGGATCCCACCAAAAACCTTTTTATATATTGCATATATTGCTGTTTTACTGCAATTGCTGTCTCAATGCAAAGCAAGAACTTTGACAAATATATGCATGAGATCATGCAAATGAGGAAACAGTATGTTTGCAGAGATGTAATAATTGACAAAATAGATAATCTTTTTCACTCCATCTTCCAAAGTAAAGATTTTCTTGGATGATGAACTCAGGGGAGTTCCCAGAGTTTTGTTCTTAGAGGGCAACTTAATGGATGGAGCATCAGTCTAGGGGCTGCATAATAAAAAAATTAAAAAAAAATAATTAATCTGCATAACAGTGCAGAACAGCCACAATTTGAAAATCCCTCTGAGGGTCATACTTCACAGCTTTCCAGGTCAGCCTCCGGGAACTCCTGACTTGTACCCTGAATTCTTGTGAGGAATATAACTGATCTTTGTGGGGGTTTTTCCTCTTCAAAGACACATTTCTGAAGGTTTTCTTTTTTTGTGATGACTACTGGGTTTTGTGTTACACAAGCAAAAGACTGACAAGGCAAGAGCAGGCATGCTAACCTTTCCGTTTATAATGGACTTGTAAATGCTTGTAAGCTCAAAAAAAAGTGATAGTCAATATTTATTAAGAAGGTCTCCAGCTCTGGAAGCAGCTTATGTGATATTTGGGTCATGGTGGAAGGGAGAGGGCTCTTACTGCTTAAATCTTCAGTAGACTTCTGAAGTTCATTTATTTTCTAAAGTATATTTATTTTCATAGCCTGAAAGTTTGGGAAGGTAATGACAATTTTTAGTATTCTCTAGAATACCACTCTCATCATGGCCTTGCTGAATTATTTGTATGACATGGTTCCTCTGTGCCACAAACATACAGAAAGATGAAGAATTTCTGCCTTGCATTATCTCTGCAAGTGACAGACCGCCTACAGAAGGAACAGTAACAGCTGTGGGCATATACTGCCTAAAGGACATCAGCCTCCATTCACATCTCTTCAAGTGGAGGTGACAAACTGTAAATGGCACCTCAAATTTGAGCACACAACTGTACCAGTCATAGATAAGTAAGATAAAGAAGGTTTTAGGCTTACAGGCCTTCTCCTGCACTTATACTTTCCATATATTCTGCATATTTCCAGTGGTCTCTCATTCCCAGTTGCACACAGATTCACAAAATCAGAGATGTGAGCAACTTGTTTCCCAGATTGCAGGGGGTTGGCAGGAAGGCTCACTCAGCCAGCGTGCTGATGTGTGCTGTTAACAAGGCTGCAGCAAGTTAATAGAGATCATCTTTCCTTGGTACAAGTAGGTGTAACAGAGAATTCCCTTCCAGTGACAGAAGCTACTCGAGGAGCAAATTACAAGTCTTTCTCAGAAAACTTTCAGACTTTTAGTTGAGATGTTTTGAGGAGAAAAGACAGCAGTAAAATGAAGTGAACAGATAAAAAAACCCCACAACTCTGGAGCTTCCTCTCTGCTTAGATCTCAGAAGAGCTCTGCTAAGCGGGGAGACCTGGCATCATTTCCACACCCCCCTGAGAAACCAGGGAGACTCCATGGAGGCGCAAGCTCCAGTCTTGAGCAAAAAATATCTTTTGTCTGTGTTAGTCTGGCAGCTCTCCCAAAGAAGATCTCGAGTTCTGGGCAGGAAAGCACGTGTTGGGTCACGCTCTCCTGTCACGCTGGATCGCAGGGTAGCACATGTGGTTGGAGGACTGTGTGACAATAACAACAGTGCTCTGCAATGGTTGGAGCACCCTTGTTGAAAGGTCTCCTGTCAGGCATGACTGGCTGGCAGAGACCTGGCGTAAGTGGAGCAACCTCCTTTTTGCTCTCCATCCCACATGGCAGGTGTGGCTGGTTGAGAAATCAAAACTCTAAGCACCTGCCCTGCCTCCTTACTGAGAAGAAAAGCAGCTGTCCTCTGTTGCAAAATGGGTGCAATGCAGGTCAAAACTGGGGGAAGTGAGGCCAAAGCCTCACATGATGGTCTCGTGTTCATTGCACACGCTCTGCCAGGTCTGGTCACCAAGTCAGAGAACTCTCAGAACGGTGCCCAGACCACATGAAATAAGGCCCAAGAAATATCCTTTGCTTTTAGCTTAACATCAGATGGTGAAGACATACTGCAAAATTGTCCATCTGCAACAAAGGCTATGCCACGCAGCAGTTCTTCTACACTGCAACCAGCCAAGGAGGCTCCATCTGACACGTGGACTGTTTAAGAAATACAGCCCTCAGTATTTTCCATGTTTTATCTCATTTGGATCACGAGTTAAGCAAGCCAGTCAGTCTATTGTTCTTACCACATGGTAAGTAACTAACTACATGTAAACAAAACAATTAAGCTCCATAAGGAACTGCTTGCCATTCAAAGCTGAACTAAACATTGCATTTTGTTTCAGGAATCCAAATATGGTAAATTACTGACAGTTAACTATGACTATGGGATTATTTGCTGTACAGAAAGGGTGAGCGGAACAGGCAGGACAAGCGAGAAAATTATTTTTCTTCCTCTTCCACCCCTCATTAAACATCTCAAGATCCTTTTGGTCTCACTACTAGCTGCCTCTTGCCGAGTATCACCTTAGCATAACTAATTCATAACAATGGGCACAATAGAGAGATAAACTTCATTTAAAGCAGAGCTGGCTTTAAACCGCTTGCTCTTTAGTTGCAAAACCACCAGGCTCCATCACTACCTCTCGAGGAGAATACCTCAGAGTTGTTAACCTCTTAATGTATTTGGCATTCAGATAATTTATTAGATGATAGTACTGCACACAAACACACACTAACTCCTTATTTTCTTATTCACTGTATTTCTGCTGCATCAAAAAGCCCTAATCACAATCAGGCTATCAATTTGCTGGACAGAATAGATATAGAGGAAGAAAGAATGCCATCCCAAATATCTGCAAGACCAGAAGCCTAAACGTTGTAAAACCAGCACACAATCCCAACTCAAAAAGCCCAACTCTCCCACTGCTATCTTGTGTACTTATTTAGCTTTTCAAGCAGTATATTCCTATTTTAAATATTCACAGAATGTACAGAGTAGGAAAAAACCCCAACAAAAACCAGAAAGAAAACATTATTAAATCCACAGGAGACAATAGGGCTAATTGGGGTTGGGGGCACTAATAAAGGCAAAACTGAAAGCACATTCTGTCATAAGCACACCCACTGGAAAGGCCACTTTTGCATTTTAAATGTGCATGCTTTACTGCTTTGCAAAGATTTAGCAGCTATCCCCAGTTTTAGACCTGCACTGCAGCTCTCTGCTGTGTCTGTCACTGTGGGGCAGAGGCAACTGCTGAAGTGGACAACAAGGCTGAGGGAGCAAAACCAAGAGTGAAGCTGGGACAGGACATATCAAGGTGGATGCTGAGCCCTGAGGCAGAGAGATCCCAGCCCCTTCAAGGGGAAGGGCCAAGCCTAGAAAGTGACAGCAGCTTCCAGGTTAAGTTCACAAGTTTCCCATTGGAAATCTGAGAGTTAGAACTACAGTCATGGTGGATCTTTCCAATCACCCTCTCCCAACCAACTCTATGATGTGGTATCTATGCTTGTGCTGCCTAGAAACATCCCAGCCTCATGATGAAGGTACTAGATAAATTGTAGGTTTTGAAATACAGCTAGATAAAGGTTATGAAAATAAACTATGGTCTTTTTACTGTAGCACTACAGTACACATCTCCATCTCCACAAAGGCTGAAAGACACCATTTTGTGCAATAGACTGGCAAGGACAGATGTTGAAAGGCTGAAATAGGCTGTTATGGTGGTATTATCCAAATGACATGGGAGAGCGGGACACAGGCTGGCAAACGCTCTCTCCACTATATTAACAGCAGCACAACTTGCACAAAACCCAGAGGCCAAAGCACTCTATTTGGGTCATTTTCTAAATCCTGAGTGATGAAATCGGATGGAAGGGGGAACCAGAACAAAAAGGATAGAAATAGCCTTGAATTTTATCCTGAGCTTCACCTATCATTGTACATACTGCTGGCCATCAGATTATTACCACCTACATTCTATATTCCTTGCAAATATTGTAGGCACACCTTCAAAGCTGCCCATGTACAATGGACGATCACCAAGCACAGAAGGCAACAGAGACAGAAACAGTCAACTGGTTTTGAATCAGGAGAAGTCCACGTCAAGTGCTGCTTCTCTGTCCCTCAGGTTTTACTCTTTGCCCACTGAAGTGAATCTTTCATCCAGCAGAGAAACGAAGGTCTAGGATATATCTCAGGGTGTGATACAGTGGGAACAGATACAGGCCTGGACTAGGTCTTGTTTGGAGACATTCAGGGACCTGGAGAGTTTAGCACTTGTCCTGTGGCAAGATCATTAACCCAAAGATCTTGGGTTAAGAATCAGAAAGAATCAGAAAGCTGTGAAGGATTGGACTCAAAAGCCAGAAGTGGGGGGGCTGGACCTGGAACAGACCATAAGATATTATCTGGTTCCGAGCCCCAGTGAGACTGATGTCTACAGAAGGTCCCGTCCCTCTTGTAGCCAACACAGGAAAACCAGGTGCTGTCTGCAGCTTTACTGTAATGGTGTGATCGAAGTGTGGAGTTCTGATTGTGAAGCATTTGAGATCGAGAAGGAAAAGGGTAGAGAAAGCTATTCTAGGAGTGCACATGCACAGCATTCAGGATGCACTCCAAAATTTGTAAAGGTAGTACAAATGTTAGGTTTACTTTTATTCCTTATTTAAACATTATATTTTTCTGCCTCTTCTAACTATGCACCCTCTTTCAATATCTCACTCTTAGCTCCATTAACCATGTGCTCTGCCCTTTTCTGCTTTGCCTTCATTCTATTTTCCTCCACTTCATTAAAACGGCCCTTCCTTCTTGCTTGTTACCCCACAAAAATTCTAACAACTAATCTGATTTCACAAGTGTAGCACAGTTGACTTTACTTTTGTATTTCCCACGTTTTTCCCTGCATTAACACTGTCCACAAGCCCTTTGGGCCAAGGCTGCTCAAATTTATACTGGACTTAGCAAACCAGCACTCAGAAGATCTTTTCTGGCCTCTTGGTATACCCTGAAAAAAAGTCACTTAACAACACTAGTTGGATAACCTGCTTCTTACATGGCCACCGCCCTACCCCACCTTAGGATTTAAAGTTTTAGGTCAACACATTCATACTGCATCATCTCCCGGTACAATACCTGATGCGATTTTGTCAAGGTCACTTTGCCAGCAACTTTAAAGGTGGTCAAGGCATTTCAACTGACACTCAGGCGAAAAGCAAAACTACTGCATCAAGAAAAACCATTGTGAGGTATACACAGAAAAAAAGGCCTCTGAATTCCATCCTTAAAAAAAATAAAATAAGACTGAGTGCCGTCCCAGCCCTCGCCTCTCCAGCTCAGAGGGCTCGGTAAGCACTTGCATACCACGTGTTGAGCGTGGCAGTAAAACCTAGAGAGGTTGTTTAAACAAGCTAGGACCTGGGCATCCTGTTTCTCACGGCACCATCCTCATAACATAGGACTGCTGCCAAGCATTACAGTATAAATTTCCCACTGAACCTAAGATGCGGTTGACAAATATCCAAAAAAAAAAAGAATAAAAATATTTATATCTTAAAACATGTTGACAGGGTAAACAAGATTGGAGCTGGGGCTCTGTTATGTCCTGCTTACCAATGCGCAGACTAAAGCAGAGATAAATGTTTACAGCAGTCACTGCTGTGCATGCATACATGCCCCTGGCCTGTCCCTCCCACCACTTTGCCTGGCAGGAGCAGAACCAGTCCTGGATGGGATGACGGGTGCCCGTGTATGCTTAGAAGAAGGTGATGACCCAGGTGTGCTCAGCAGATGCTGAGCTTCTCAGCCAGCTGAAGCAAAACATTCCCACGCTGTATGCAAACACCAGGCGCAGCTACAGCTACAACTTTCAACTTCACATCCTAAATGCCAGATGGACCCTAATTGTGCCTACAGCATCATGCCTTTCCCCATCCTTCATAACTGAATTCATGGAGCCAATTTACTCTCTAAGGCTTCAAAAAAAACCCAATTGTGACCAAAAATGGTCAGTGCATGGTTAGACTTGTTGCTTTTATGTAACCAGTCTCAATTCTACTCCTCCCCAGGACTCACTGCAAGCATTTTAAAGTCCATTTGTCCATTCCACTGTCACCAGTCATTTTCCCCTTTACAATGCCTGTGTGCTAGAATTCACTGTGCCATTAATGTGAAAAACTAAGCAACCATTACACTAGTACTCTGTGTCAAATTTGGCCAAAACTAGCATTCCTATTTAAAGGCATGTGTCTTTAATAACACAATGTTTTAGGATTATATTAGGGTTTTTTAAATGTGCTTCTGAAACTGAAGATATATGACTGAAGATCTCTATGCCTACATAAAGACACCTACTACCTACACCTACTACCTACACCTACTACCTACCTGTATCTGGAATGATATTCTTCAAAACCCTTCAAAATGACAAGTGAAAATCTGTAACTCATGGAATACTTGCAATATTTCAATCCCACACAGTAAGTAACTTCGATGCGTTAACACTCTATAGCGAGAAGACCTGTTTCAAAGCTCCTAACATCTAAAGTGCTTCCCAAATAAGCACTTGTCCTCCTAGTGAAAGCACCTCAGATACATTTATTCTAGAAATTCCTTCTTACAAAAAAAGCATCAATAGGAGAAATCTTTGAATAATTTATTCTGCAAATGCATTTATTCTTCAAATTCCTTCTTATAAAACAGCATCATTAATAGGAGAAAACTTTCAATCTACTGCAGTGATAAAAAGAGACCCAACAACAAATGTCAATTAAGTGCTACTAAGTGCCTATCCAGTTGTTCTAGTCAATTTCTAGTCAATTCTTTAGTTTTAAGTTTTAATGCTTTATCATTACTGTGTTTTCCCTTTTCTTTTAATGGGTTTTCTCCCCTTTGCTTACTGCCCGAGAGACACAAACACAAACAAGATTTGCGCATCTAGCCATGTGAACACAGCAACCAGCAAAGGATATGCTTAAAGAATGCCTGAACCACCATTTAAAGATGAAAAAAAATGGATTCTTTTTTCCCCTCGAGTAGTCACAGTCATTATTTATAACGGGGATATGCAAAAAACATTAAGGCAGATGTATGAACTTTAAGTTGATGATATGCCGTAGCCCATTACATGTGAGGAAGTGTTGTTACAGGGAATGCTAGTGAGAACATTTTGATATGGGCCGCAGCACTGGCTAACACCAGTTTCATTGCTCAATGGGGCATATTTTTCCTATTATGTCATGCTTATTGTAGGTATTATAATGATACATAGCTGAAAGCCATCAGTAAAGGCTTTCACAAGGGACTGCTCAAAGAAAGCTGATACAATGATAAAGAGACAGCACTTGATTGTTTTTCCTTATACTCCTTTGTACCTTTTGGTGGCTGTTAAATCGGTATGTTCTGATCAGATCACCTAACCTCACCTGCCACCTTTATGATACCATTTGTCAGACCAAATTTAGAAACCAGCTGCTGGGAGCAGCGCTGCAGTCTCATCACTGGTGGAAGGTCACTGCAAGAGGAGGCAGGAGGGGAGGTCTCTGCCAGGTCACATCATTCCATGCTGTACAAGCACCATCTTTCTCAGAATGACTTCTTTCAGCGCACGCAGATTCTGAAAAGGTTCGAAGACAGACTAACTAGCTGGGGTGATTACAGGCAAACCTCTCAAAATATGAAACCAGATTAGGTGGCCTTTTATTGACTACGCCTAATTTAAAGTTTATATGTCAGAGCAGACTTGCAGAAATCCTCATGAATGCAGTGTAATCAAGCTTTTATTAAAACTAGTCAGACGTTTTCACCACCAAAGCCAAGATTTCATTAGGAACCTTTCTCTGATTACTCTGTTTAACTTTCTGCATTTACAGAACTCTGTCAAAATTACCTCTTAAAGATTTGAGACAGAATTAACTGATACCTTCCAGGGGGCTATTTGTCACCAAGAAAAAGTGCACTAATTTGGATAGTTTAGGTTATTCAGATCTTATTTCTTTTCTTTTGAGAAACTTCAGCTGTGCTGACGATGAGAAACAGATGAAAAAAGAACTGCTTCCAATCCCAACTTCAGGTATTATAATTGTATTAAATGATCGTTTAATTATTAAAAGGAGTAGAATGCAATACAAATGAAAGTTCGGAAAGTAAACAGTTTAATGTCTCAAAATCCCTTCTGTCACTGAAAGACCACAGCGGTCTGAGAATCCACACCAAGTATAATTTTAATCCACTAAACAGGCTTGATTTATTATTAAAAATTAATGTGAAATTAAGCGACTGAGCACTACTTCAAAGCTGCTGGCTATACAGTTACTCCATAAGTTTATTCATAAACCTATTTCCTGGCCAAATACTCTAAATTCAATAACACAATATCATTATAGACTGCTGAATTGCACGTAGAAGTCTGTCTATCACTTCTTTAAAATGCCACAATGAAAAGATGCTTATTCTAACCTCACTGGGTAAAATATAATTTTGAAACCCCTATAATTCCACAATGAAATCACCACAATTGGTCTAAAAACATAGTATTTTAAAATTTAATACCTCATATTTTGAGGAATAGAGTATTTGTGTCTCGCAAAGGGAGAGAGAGGCAACTTAAGTCTGTCCTTAAAAACAAGTTTGTCACATAATGTAAAAAGAAAATAAATTCACCAGCTGCTTATACCAATTCAAACATTCAACTGCAAGCCCCATTTCATTTTGGTATCTGGTCACTTTTGACAATGCAGTAGCATAGACAGTGTGCAAGCTACACTGAAGACATAAGCAATTGCACATTGTCCTATACAGTGGAAAAGGGACAGGAACTAGAAGAAAAAGTATTTGGTCATAGCAGGCCCATATATTTATTGGTTCCAGATGATTCCTCTCCTTGGTTTGCCTCTTCAGTGCCTTCTGGCCAAAGAAAGGCAAGTTCCTTCAAGTAGAGATCTCTGTAAGGTCATCCCAAACATCAAAGCCAGCAATGAAGATGGCACACAAATATGAGAGAAGGACATAAAAGAAGATGAGTCTGGAGCAGATGTCAGAATAAAGGAAGCAAGACTGAGGCTGGGCAGACAATGGGAGATCAGAGAAAGAAATGCTGTCAGACTGGCATCAAGCTGAGCAGTGAAAGCAAAAAAGGAAAATTCACTATTGCTCTCGCTATTGACAGAAAAAGCAGACAATCTAAGAGAACTCGGGGAAAGCACGTCACTGTCATTATAATATTTGCCTTGCCAAACTTTGAAGTCCCCTGAAATAGGCAAAATCGGTGTCTAAGACAAGAAATGAATAGGAAATATAAGGTTTTTATCTGGCAGCCAATATTTAAAGAGCACGCAGGACAAAATGACAGGATTCTGTCCTTGTATGAACGTAATCAGAGAAATTGGAAAGGAGGAAAAAGCTGAAGATGTTGCAAGCATAAGGGAGGAGAATGCAGAGCTCCTGTTGCACGTAGGCAACTAACCCATGTCCAAACACATGTCTAAACTAGAGACACTGCAATAGCTCTGTGAAGGTTGGGTATGGGAGCAGCTCAGCTGTGACTACAAGAACACAGTGCAATTTATTAGCTCATAACCTATCAACCTTGGTAGTAATCCTCATCTGACAACAGTGACTCTCTCACAGTAGCAAAAATATAGTGTAAAAGTATGAGGAACTTTATGCTGCAGGGGATGAACAAGACCCTTCCATCCCTATGAAAATTTTTTTTGAATGTAGAAACAGCTCCCAGTTGGGCAGAATCTAAAAACTGCACCTCTTTGATTCAGTCCATGAAGTTGGACAACAAACATCAAGATAAGCTTAAGCAAGGGTTTACGTATCTGAACTCAATATATATAAGGACCAAATTAAGTTTAGAAGTTTAGGCTGCAAAAGATTCTAGAGTTGCTACAAACAAGTGATACAGCAACACTGAGATACAGAATCATTAACTAATTTTCTCAAGTGACAGTCAGGAGCAAATCAAACCTCAGGCTCGCAACCTAAAAACCTCATCAAAGTTTCTGCAACCTCTATTATTCCTAGGGTAAAAATTACATACACCATCTACCCAGCCATTAAAACAGGATTGCATTTTAAAGTCAAATTAGTACTGTAACAAATTCTAGGTCAATATACTTCAATCCCAAAGTCAGTTGTTCTTTCTGTCCTCTCAGTCCTTCTCCAAGCAACTACGTGATGCCTAGCACAGTGAGCTTGGTGGCATGGAAAGTCACACAGTTGAAGCTCATCTCAAAAGAGTTTTCAGCTCTCAAAAGCGTTTCAGCAAGACCAAATCTTTAGACAACATTAACTACTTTGACAAATTCAGGAGGGATGTCAATTCCAACAAGGGCATGAAATACCTGTATTTATACGAAACCCCTGATTAATTTCTTACCATGTCCAAGTGCATTAATAAGAACAGGAACTGAGTGCTATGGAACTTGGCATCTGGGTAAATGATGCTTGTGTATAAAATGCAGTTTGCATCCCATCTGTGCTATAGACTAAAACAATGTGGTCAGCCGGTACTGATTATTGCTGTGATTGTAGTTTAGGTAAATCCAATCTCTATTTACTTACCTCATGACCGAGAAGAGATAAAATCCAGTCAGAGATTTAAAATTTAAAAAAAGAAAGATTAGATGTAGACAGGAGAGCTAAGAAACTCCATATCGATGCAGATGTAATTTGTTTAATTTCTGCCATGGAAGCCCAGGGAGAATTGATCAGGCAGGCTGCCTGGGGCTCTGCACAGGCTTTTGTGCACGAAGGACATTTTAATAAACACTGTGCCCATGCCCTAAGAGATTACAAAGACATCCTCAGAGCTACTGGAAGACAGAACTGATAGAAGGATTAATCATGACCCTAAATGGTCAGTGTCACAGAGCTGGTAAAAGGCTGAACGTGACCACAATTTCACCCCCAACTGGACAGTGTAATACAGCTCCTGTCCAATTTATGCATCTTAACAAAAAAGCATAAACCTATAGCAGAATGCAAGCAACACTTCAACAGATGCTCAGACCACACTCTGAAATACATGTATTCTGTGAGGGAGAAAGGGAAGGAATGAAATAATCAGCCTGAAGGTACACTACAGTATTTCTTCAGTGACTTTTCTACATACAGTCTTGCATCCTTTATTGTCTCAACACTCTAGGCAGTTTCCATCATCTAAAAAGGAAAAAAAATCAGCACTCCACGAAGAGAATTATTTGGCCTATAGCTATTTGTGTTTTACCATATAATTAAAGCGTTGAACTGAAGTGAATTAAAAACCAGCTAATTTATACCATGGATGATGTGATGCATGGTCAAATATGAAGCATATTGGTGAGTCTTATTTTCCGATGTAAAGCTTGGTCTGCGTAGGAATTCAGACTCCAAGCTTAAATATTTCAGAGAGCTATTCAATTACATAAGACAGACATTCAATACTTTTCTGTTATGGGGGCTGAAAAAGTGCCAGTGAACTTCTGCGCTCTTTTACCTTGTGAGGACTACACATTGCAGTCATGCTAGAAACATGGCAACTGAATTTAGGAACAATCCTGGCAGTTTAACTACGTAATGAATTAGACTGAAAGAATATGTTTCCAACTCCTACATGGGCATTCATAGTAGTTTTAAAAGGATTGAAAATGTCTTGGTCGCTTGCTACAACTCAAGCATAAAGTCATTAAAAATTAGTGTCAAGAAGTTGACTTTCTGTAATTTAAATCATTATTTAGAGAAGAGACTATAGCACATGTGTGGTTTGTGATATTACATAACACAAATAGCATTCACTTTAACAATTGTCTAAATGCACATTTAAACAATTAGCCAACATATTGACTCAAATATTATGTCCAATTAAATATTCTTTTAAAAGCACTCAAATGCAGCTATAGAAAATCATAAAAACATATTTAAGTCATGCAAGAAGACTCATCTGAACCAGGTAGATAGAACATCAGTCCTAGAACGTCTTGATTCTATGGGTTTATGTTAAAAGCTTGCACAGGGATTAGAAAACAGATAAGACCAAATCTTCACCTAAATTCAACAAAACAATCTTTTCATTGAAACACACAAGAGCAGTGATAGTGCAAAAGGATAATGTGGACAGGACAACTGACTTTTTCTCACTGTATTGCTCCAAATTCAGCTTCTGGGAGCCCTGTCCAGCAAAGACACTGCTCTCTCTCCCTCTCCCTTTTTGTCAAACACTGATGGTGAGCAGGCAAGACAGAGAGAGAGAAGAAAGGTCCTAGAGAAGGAAGCTCTATCCACAGACTAAAGAGGTACCTTCACCCATTATGTGCCAGAGCAAATGACACAAAATTAAAGGACTAGGTATTCTGCTTCTGGCATAAATGACAGTTCAACTACTGTAACCTTTGCTGTTCTCTAGAAGGAAGTAATTTTGTATTGAAATTCTTTTTTTCTTTTTCTTTTTTTTTTTTCTTTGGAGAGAGAGAGAAAACTCAATAGATCAGGCAAGTGTCAATAGTACAGTGTCAGGCAAGTCAGCTTGCCCCTAACTTAGAGGGTGAGAAGAATCATAGGACAAACAACAGCTGTGTGACAGACACAGTGACAGCTCATCACCAAAAGAAGTACAAATACAAGTAAAGTTTGGAATTTGGAGGAGAAAAGCAAAGCAGGAAAAAAAAAACAAAACCAGAAAAGAAAAGAATGGCACAGAGGGCCACAACTGAAGGGAGACAGAGACACAGCAATGGAGCTATACAGCCCATGGGAGATCACCAACTCTGGGATTAAATCCCAAAAAAGCTTCCAGAAGACATTCAAGTTTGTTCTGACAGGTAGTATATGGGAATTATGAAAATTATGAATAAGTATATTACCGAAGCAGCTGCTTATTTAAATAAAAGATCAGGAAAGACAGAAGTCAAATGCCTGCAAACAAAACGGCAGGCTTCTACTGAAGGAAGAATATTGCAACCTTAAAAAAACCCCTAGGGTTGGAGTATCTGATTTTGTTATAAATATCTGAAGGGAGCAAAGGAAGACAGTAGGACAGGGCTGTTGCAGAAGTTGGGGTTGGAGAACAAAGCAAAGCTATGATAGTTTTATTCTAGTTTTAGAAGTGCAGTACAGAGAATTGACTGAAAATAGCCAGGCCATGATGCCTGTTGCATTCTGGAGATTAGAACTAGGCAAAGACTTTATGCTGGCCGCCAGCATTTGAATACTTTTGAGACTTTGCAGAAGATTATGTGATTCCAGCAGATCTCTCTTTTTAAAGCAAAACAAAACCCCAAAACCCAAAATCAACCTAGTGGGTGCTTTTAATAGATGTTGAGTACAGTCAAGCTTTGTTTGAGAAAGCACTGCTTATTCTGAAAGCAGGATTCATCAATGCTTCATCAAATGCTTCATCAATTCACTGCCACCTAACAAGATCTTGACTTAGGGGCTCTAGGCTCTCAATTAAGCCTACCCATTGATTTGAGTAAATCTAACTTGAAAGGGAAATCAAAAGAACTTTTCTAGGAGCAGAAGTTGATGGCTAAACAGGGAGGACATGGGTGATGTTAAGGAGAGTCACTCCAGGATAAAACAGCATCTCAAAAGCTTGTACCTGGATTCCAAGCTGTGAGTATCATCTGCCCTCAGTGGGGCCAGAGCCTACAGCAAAAGTGATAAGGGAACTACTGCTTGCTCTCACCCACCTGAGCAGGATTCTCACCATGTACAAGATGACAGTCACAAGCACTAGGGGAGGTGTATTTGTGTTTATGGCCAAGAGAGAACGAGGTGAGCAAGAGATGACAATCTGTGTGCTTAGAAAAACGGCATAACCCCTGTATTCCCTCTGTTAGCAGTGACAACTGGACGGCTTCATGACTCCAACCTAAGTCAACAAAAGCAACTTGAAAACTTACATGAGACTTATATAACACTTCACACAAGATGCACAGTAGTCACCAGCTATAGAAATTTTTTTTTTTTTTTTTTTTGGTAAAAAATTGGGAATAGTGACTCACTAGCTCTGTATCCTACAAATCCTACCCCCTGCAAGGAAGTTTAATCATTCACAGCCACTCCCATCACATTGCAGTCAGTTGAAAAGGCTTCAGTTTTTAAAGGAAACTTGTGATTTTCATAACATTTTATTCTCATAAAGAAGTAAGCCATTTAAATCTCTCTACTTTATTACATGGTCCAGTACACCAAGCAGTCTGAACACAGGGAAATGGATTAGATAAACAGAAATATTTTTGTTATGACCTAATTTAAGAAACTTCAAAATAATACGAGTACTTCAAAAACTGCAAGGCATCAAAAGGTTTAAAAATATTGTGGAGACATGAGAGTGCAAGATATCTGGCAAGTATTGATAGAGCAACATTTAACTCGAATGAGAAACAGGAGGCATTCAGAGACACATGGTTACCATTCACATAAATTTATGACCAGGGCATTTCTGTTACTGTAATACTCTTTGTACCAGGAACCATGTGCAATGGCTGGCTCTTTTATGTGCAGTGTCCGTTTGTGTCATATTGGTGAAAATTAAAGAAAGGTTTGAATGTGGAATTTGCTGGCCGCCAGTACAATGTAAGAGACGAAGGTAGTACAGCTTCTGCTCTTTATAAAAGAAATCAACAGCCCTAGGAGAAGGAATCATGCAGCTTTTACAAACTTCACAGTAAACGATGGAGGAGATGGCCAGGAGACAAAAGTGTACTTTCCCCACCCTTCATGCAATTAACAGCAGTCTAGTACAAATCAAACTATGCCTTTAAACAAGCTGCCTAATGTTCCATCAGACTAATGAATGCACTGTTTCTCTGATTACCGTAAAAGTTCATTTGTGCATTTGCACGAGTGATGAAACTTCATTAGCATTATATCCTGTTCTAGAGGACACCTTTACTGGTCCACTTCCTAACACATACTCAATAGTTTTCTGGTTCCTTGAATAGAAATTTAAAATCAACAGTGTGAAATGCAGTCTGCAAAGCGGACACACAATGCCATCTGTATTGCAATTCCCCCATTAGTTTTACAGTTATATTATCTTCCATATTATATTCCTTCTTACAGAAGCTCTTAGACATCACAGCAGTCTGAGTAATAAAACCCCAAATTATAAATAGTAAAAACTTCTCCTTATCAGTCAGCAAGTGTCCAGGATCCCAAATATGGTGAAGGAACTCGTAAACTGGAGAAATAATGAGTTGTAGGAAAAAATATTTCGACTCCTATCACTAGCTGTTTTTCCAGAGGGTGTTTGCCTCTACCTGTATACAAAATTCACATTCTTGAGATGTAATGGGAAGAACTCCTCAGCCACGCACTGTTCTGCTCAGTCCTTTGATTCTTGGGTATGTTGTCTGACCTCCCCAAATCACCCTTTACTCCCTGGTTTGCCAGGCTTATGGCTCCTCCTAAAGGCATTACTTCAAGGGAAGAAAAAACCTATCCTAAACCTATAGGAAACATCACTGTCACAGACCTAACCCAAGCTTGTTTTAACTCCTGCTGCTCCTTTCAATTCCACTGCCCATATGTGCATCTTTCTGTCATCTCTTGTACTCCTCTCTCCAAGGGTATTTGCACAGCCCAATACAGCCCTGCAAATCCCCGAATAGGGCATGAGTTTGTGGCACATCTACACAAATGCAACACACAAGCAGAACGTGCAACACTAGCAGACTCACATTTCCAGTGCCTGGGTAAGCTCACTGAAAACCAGGTGAGGCGTTTCCCCACATCTCTGCTCTGCACTATGGAATTGGGCTCTCTAAAGAAGAATTAATTTTTCTGCTGTCTGCATGAAGCCCCTTGTTTAGCATCAGGGCTCAGAAGTGAAGCCCCTAGGGGCTGCACAAATAAAACCAATAATCAGTAGCAACAGAGCCCTCTAGCAAATTCCTAAAAGCCTCAAGGACACTTAGGCGGCTGCTGAGAGAAATGCTTTCCCTTCTCCTATGATAAAATAACATCCCCAATAAAACCAGGCCAGAGGAGTTACAACACAACACAGCTCCGCAGGCGGCCGTGCAGAGGGGACAGAGTCCAGCCCAGCACCTATGAGAAATCCAACTTGAAACAGAGACAGGAAAATGACACGTTTTAATAGCTCATTTCTACTTCTTTACCACAGTGCAGCCAGACCCAAAAGTAGCAAGGCCACAGAAGAGGTTAAATCTAGACAAAAGTTTTCTTAAAGATAAAGTTTCTTCAAAGGGAGATGGTTTACTAAGACAGAAACATTTTACCCGGTGGGTGGGTGAACCATCAAAAGCATAAAAGCATCATTGTACCAAAAGAAAGTAAAGCATTTTCATGCAATATACTTCTTCCTCCAGCTTCCCTAACCATTGCTTCATCAAGAATGTCCCTCTTCCTACCTCTTTTTACTAAAAAGGCTACTTTGGAGAATAATAGTGCATCTCCAGATGAAACATCTTGCTTTGCTTCTTCATTTGCTTCCTAAAAATAAAAAAAAAGGAAAGAAAAAAAAAGGAAAAACCAAACCCAACAACCACCCCAAAATGACCAAATAAGTAAATAGATAAATAAATTTCCACTTGGAAGCAGCATTCTTGGCAGGAATGAAAAAAGAAAAAAGTACCTCACGCACACAGATGAAAGATTGTTGGTTGTTTCACTCTGCTGGAATGCTTTACAAAATCACTTACATCCCCATATGGAATAAAATGTCACAGCAGTTCTCGACACTTCACCTATATTTTACAAATACCTCAGTTAAGAGGTCATGTAAATTTTGCTCTCAGTTCTTCAGTATGCTTTGATCTTTCTATAGTATTTTTAAGGCAATTTTCAGATTATAGAGAAAATTGATTCCATCTAAATGACATGGATACTATCATACTGGAGAGTTAAGAGGAAAGAAGAGAAATAAGGTTACGTATCATGGATAATGTTTTCAGAATTTCCTACATGAGTTGCAGATTTAATCCCATGAAACTTCAATGAGAACGAGAAGCCCAATATGACTTAGATGCTGTCCCCATGCTAATAGGTGAGCACCTGGAACTCCCCCCCCAGCACATTAGCTCGACTTCCAACCAGGGCTGTGCTTTATTCAAAGGAAATATTAGCTACAGACAATCCCTCTCAGAACGTGTGTAAAGCGTAAGGGGATGCAACGTTACCTGTGTCACTGGGTGTTACAGACATCACTTGGGGGTTTTCATAACCATGGTCCAATTCCTGATCAAGGCCACAAAACAGGAAACAAACGTTTTTTGGATGTCAAGGCATTGGGAAACTTTTAAGGGGCTATTCTTTCAATGACTGCAATCATCTGAAATTAATAAGTGAAATATTAAAAAGACATTTTCTGACCATCTTTCGACATTTGTGGAGATGTCTGCTTTTTTTCCATCAGCAGCTGAGCAGCCGATAAATGAGAGCTTCAGGAAGCTTGTAATGTTACCATGTAAGACATTATCACCCCAAACCTTTAACAGTAGCCAAGGCACAATGTAACCGACTGCAGCACATTACAGTTGGACAAGAGACTCGTACACAGCATTGGGTTGGACATCATCATGATTTTACACCATTTGAAACCAGCTTCTTGCCGCTTGTGCTATGCAATTAATGCCATTAGCACTTTAGCAACTAAAAGAAAAAGGGGGAAAAAAAAAAGGCAAAACTCCCAAGGCTTTACTGCTTTTCCTAAATGTGACTACCCCTTTGCCGCTCTGTTATTATAAAGGCATTCTTATTGATATGGATGACCGATGGGAGTGTTTACAAATTAATAATTCCCCAAAGCTGCTTTAAAGCTGTATTTCACAGATATTTTAATTCAAGACCCATATTAGAAAAGGGGATTAGTGTCACTGTTAAACAGATTATTGCACGTTAGTATAAAGACTTACAGAATTTTGAGGCAGTGCCATTGAAGCAGAGCACTGTGCTGTATGGGAAACTGTTACTGCACTTATAATAGTTCATAATATGTTCAGAAATGCAACAAATCAGAAAAAAAATCTCAGAACTAATTCATCGTGTTCATATATTTAAAATAACACATGCAATGTTTTATGATTATTTGCTTTTCCATAAACACGGTAGCATTTTGACATTTAAGCAAGAAGTCTGCTCTGATTTATTTGCAGATTAAGTTGTATTTTTGTGCAAAATGCTCAGCTACTCTGCCCCACAGACCAAATCATGACATTTGTTCATATATGGTTATTCTCTGATACATGGAAAGGGAAAAAAAAAAAAAAAACCCAACCAAGAAGTTACTCAGTTAAAAACTCTCTCCATCTGTCTGGAGTTATTAATAAAAGTCATCACCATGGTATCACAGCATCTTAAGGAAAATAAAACAGACAGATAGTTGCTAGGCTCTCCAACCTCTAAGGATAAAAGGGAATACTTCTTGAGGAAGAGTGGGAGATTTTTTTTGGGTTTGTTTCCTTATCACCCTTGAGGGTGAGGCTAAGTCAAGAGATAAGCCCCATATTGTGTTCTGAAAACTGCAAGTATTGTGGTCATCACTCAAATCTGTCATTCATGACCCAATTCTCTGCACTAGCACTCACATTAAAAAAAAAAAAAGCAAACCCCAAACCAGAAATCCAAACTGTGAGGGGACAAAACCTAAGCAAAAGGGAATGGGATGAAGGAATGCATTGCTTTCTTCGGCACTCCCATTTAACCCTCAAATGGACTTTTCAACCACATCACTGTTGACCCCATTTATATTTACCTAAAATGAGCTGTTTGCTGACATGCCCTGAACTCTGCCCTGCAGAAGGGGCTCCAGGATCACAGACGGCAGAGACTTACCCTCACTAAGCCCCACAGTGTCCTGCTGTAGATGCTTCTGACAGCAACAATGGGAACCAGGGATCAGTTCAATCTTCTACCCAGAAGAGTCTCAGCTGTTTCTCACAAGTATTTTCAAAATTACTGAGTTTGAGAAGTGCAACCCTTTACCTGTAGCACTCCCCTCATCAATATTGAGAGAGAGGATGTCCCCATGCTTCTGACAGGTTTGGGCTCTGGAAGGAACAGTCAGTCCCACACACCTGTAAACATCAGCTGCTTCAGTAAGTGAAGTGACCTCAAAATATGCTATAAAATCTTCAGAATTCTCATATGGAGTAGCATCAAGTTTAAATGCATAAAACCACATATGGCAGACAGTGGGTGTTTGCAGTCCCCATCCACTTTCAGAAAGTATGTACTGCAAGGTTGCTTGTCTATCACTGTTGCCACACTATTGTTCCAGGAAAGAATGGGCAGCAAAGTGAAGTCCATACAAACAACATATAGACTGGAGGATACAAGAGCATGCTTCCTACTTACAGATTTTTACAGTATTGATTAATTAATTCTAAGGCCAAAGAGGAACACAGTCAGAAGTCACCTTCAGTTGATACACTATTCTGCTGCAGGGTCTCATGAGCAGGAAAGCTTTCCAGAACCATTATGTCCAGTGTCAGGGAGAGACATCTAGATGTGCAAACTATCCAGTCTTCCATCTGTGAGAGGTATAGTGAATGTTTACACCATTTCCTTCCCTTACCCCTGCTAAGATGAAAAGCAAACAGGGTTACAAAAAAACCATGGGATGTGGCAGAATCATCTCCAGTGCCATCTCCTTCAAGCCCCAGCACTCATTACTTCCTTCACATGTGAGGTTAACACAGCAAAAGCACTGTGCATCTCAGGGCAGAGAGAAGACAAGAAGCACCAGAGAAGTGCTCTCCCCACTGAAGGGCTGGCATGGCACAAATGTCACAAGCAGAAGGCCTGCCCCACTCCCCTAGAGATGCCGCCATAGCTCAGCAGATTTCCCCTTCAGAAGGAGGGACCGTCACTCCAGTACTTTGTTTATTCAGTATTTAAGAAGGAAGGAAACTGCCCTTTATCACCTTTTTTACACTCATGGTAATGCATCGTAAAGCAGAAGTTTGTCACCTCCACCAAGTATAAAATGCTGTATTTTGATCTCTCAGGGAGCCTCATGTTAAATTTCTTACAGCTAGAGAAGTTAAGCACAAGAAGAAACTGTTCCTCTTGTCCTTCAGTTGCTTGGCTAATTAGTGCAAGCCACAACAAGCCAGGAAATCTTTTTCTTTCTGCTAAACAGTTGCAGCTCTGAGAAGGCACCGATTCCTGCAACATGAAGCTGCGTGCTATTTAGGGTCTTCCTTTTAGGGTGAAAAAAGAAGCAGAGGTCAAGGTAAAAATCTCTGGAAACAAACAAACAAGCAAGCAAGCAAACAATCACCCTGATTTACCCCCGACTGTCAGGCCGGGTGCATTTTGTCTCTCTCCGTACCCAGAACATATACAACTAATTCTGTTTTTTCTAGAACAGCAATTGTTGATTGATGAGTCATCTTTCCTGTAAATTTATTTTTTTAAGTGATTTTGGCATTGTTCCTTGAAATTCCTCTCTGGCTATGTAATGGAAATTTTGACCTCACACTCTGGTTTCTTTAACATCACAGATACCAAGATTATGAGTTTAGGAAGACCAAATGGTTAAATAGAGGATGCAATGAAGAAATCTATAGCTTAAAAAGAAAGCAAGCTGTACTAAATAACTCTCAAATAAATATTTAGCTGTATGGCCATTAGGTTATGTTCCTAATAATGCAGCAACTCATTTATCATAATTAAGACTTCATGGGGGGACGAGGCTGCTTCCTTCTTCCCCCTCCCAAAATTGGTGGCCAAAGCTGTTGGCAAGTGAAACTTAGCATATATTAAAATTCAGTTTTTTCCTTTTAATTAGTAGCTCCCCATCTCACGGTTTCAAAAACATACTGCAATTAGTAATCAGAAAACAAAAAGTAGGAAAATCTAAACCAGAAAAGAATAGACAGAAACTAAAAGCACCAAATAAGTCATCCATAAGGCAGAATTATTGCCCAGAGTAGCATCACACGTTTCAGATTGTAACCAGCAAGATGAAGCAGCTCCCTATCCTTCTTCCTTTTGGGGGGAAAGTACATGGCAGCGCAAATTTCTCAGATATGCTTAGCTCAAAACACACCACAAAGAGCTTGGAATTTTGCACCACCTTAGTCATACCAGAAAAAAGTGGATGGATCGTTATAGGAAGAATCAAAGCCCTACACATTTGTCAACTGCTCTGCTATATCTAAAATGTCATGTAATAAATAGAAGAGAAACGCCTCGATCCACTCGCTCGAGTCTGCAGGAAAACCCCGCAGCGCTCAGAAGCAGGTGTCCCTAGCACACGCTGCTGGAGCCTCCAACCAGTAATTACAATCAGCCAACTGCAATCAGCAATGTCAGCTAAATTTAAGAAGCGGCACAGTCGTGACTCACGAAGGCTAAGCCTTTATAAAATGAATTGCCATTCATGCTTATCTTCCAAATGTTACGTGGGATAGCCAAGGGACATGACGACATGAACTTGAAATTATGCGTTCTTGGAAAAGTTCTAAATGAGATTTCTCAAACAGGAACATCATTATGGTCTCTGGTAATTCTTCACGGTCATGCCAGAGGGCATCCTGCTCTATCCCATCTATGTTTAGCTTGCACCACCAATGAGCTTTCATTCAGGCCAACCAAAGGAGACAGAGTCCTTGGAAATGAGCTCCACTGCTGTTCTAACCACAGGGCAGCTCACACCAGTCTCCTCATAGGCTTCCTTAGACACCGACCAACTTAAGCGGCCAACTTAAATCATGAAGAATGCAGAAATTTAGGAAGTTTGAAACTTTGAAGAGAGTCACTGCTCTTCCCCATCATGGTAGCACTCTGAATGGAAACTGTGCACCCAACAGTAAAGCAGCTCTGAGCACATAGGCTGGGACGTGTGACTGTGGGGCTGGCACCCCGGGCAGCCTTGCAGCTGCTCTGAAACTCAGGGGAATGTCTGTCCTCACTCTGTTCCAACAACGGAATCAGTTAATGTGATTTGTACATGTGTGATGACTGACTGATAAGGTTTCCAAAAATACTTGTGATAAGATGCAAGTTTAAAAAAAAAAATAAAATAAAATCAAGGTGTAATTACATTCCCAGCTCTTGTCACAACCTTAATGAAGTTGAGTTCCCAAAAAAAGAGACAGTGGGGGGTGAGGGAAGGAAGACAGTAAATTAATTTGTTTTTTATCTTTCCAGTCTCAGCCATCAAACTAACAGCTGGAAAAATCCATTCTTATATGCAAAAAAAAAATTTTAAACAAAATTCCTCAAATTTCCATGTAGAGAAGGTCTGTGAAAAAAAAAAAACCAAACAAAACAGCTCAAACTCTCTGAGAACAGGGTAAAAAGCCAATCTGAAACTGCTTCTACATACATTAGAGATGCCTCTAGATTAGTAAAATAATGTCTGTGAGGTAGGGTGAAATAAAGAGGATTTTAATACAAGTAGTAAAGGCTCCCTTACATAGCACCATTTGTGGATGCAGGAGAGAAATGGCCAACAGCTTTATTACACCAATAGATGGAATGTTAAGTAAAGCATTTCCAAATTCTCCAAATCATCCTCTTCAGCTTCATAGGCAAACTTTCACCAATTCAAATGTAAGTCATGTACTGGGGGAGGGGGTGTCCATTCTAGTGAAGACATACAAACATCATAAGCAAAGTTGGGCAGAATATGGAGAAAAAAACCATTTTGCATCTGTGTAGCTACCCGAGTTGGTGGGGAAACTTCCATCAACTGTTCCTAGTTGTTACCTCAGCTGCCTCCCAAACCACTATCATGTCTGCTTTCCTCCTTATTGAACAGCAGTGTTATTAACTGGAACCATACCTAGTTTACTTCTGGGAGAAACCTCCGTATACGATTTGTAAATCTGCCCAGTGCCACATCTCTTACTAGAAACTGAGAATCTCAATAAATGTAACATGCTAATCTCAGTTACAGGTTATGCAAACAGAACAGGAAAATAAATATTCTCCTCAATCACCTCTTAGTTAGGGGAAAATTCCACAAGTATCAGAACAGCCTCGTTTTTACACACAAGTAGTATTTTCCAATTGATTGTATGAGGCAACATTTTAAATACTTCCATCCACCTCATGATGTTGCATGTCTAGGAGAACACCCCACTATCAACACAATCACTTACGTATGTGAGGTCTGTAATTACATAAAGAAGTAGCTTGGCCAGAAGATCCTGAACCTAAAAATGAGAAGGTTTTAGGGACAGGGAAGAGCAGAGATAGAAATGCGTTTCTCTTCCCAGCATTACGATTAAGTTACATGTAAATGCACCTGATTTAACTGGGGTAAACAGCAGAAACATGTCAGAAAGCACCCTAATTTCTGTAAAATAAATTAATGTTAACTTTACTTTCATCAAAGGCACTAACAATAGACGTTTGTGGTGAGGTGAGGGAGGGGGGAGACACAGCCTGGGATCCCCAGTGGGACCAGCCCCTAAGAGAAGAGTAGTCGAGCCAGAGGATGGCCTGACACTGACAAGAAGGGTTTGGGCAATGGAGGGAAGATGTTTCTAGCTGTTGATACTACTAGCATTATCAAGAAGGAAAAATAAACAGGGAAGGGGCAAGTTGTACAAACTGTATTTTAACGTGAAATGTAAACAGCTTTCAACTTGCACAGTATTATTGAAAGTGAGAGTATTTTTCAAAAACACAGGGACTGAAATAGCAACAGAAGTAACAGTCCACAGAAATTGCCAGAATTAAAGAGGAAAAATGGAAGAAAACCCATCATTATTAAATGCACCTTTGTATTAGGGAGTCTAAAATCCTTCTACCAGGCCTTCCTTATATACCTAGTACTGAAACGATCTTTGGTTGTTCATCTGCTGAAAAACCCCTCTGCCCATCAATCTGCAGGATTTGATAAAACTTTAAGTATTGCACTTGTATCTATCGGGGAAAAAAAATAAAAAGAGAAAAAGAAAAAAAAAGACCACACAAATCAAACCTTCTTATCCTAGCATTATCTATTCTGGAATTTTAAAATATACTATTTAGATACACTGGGTGACCGTGAGCAAATCACTTAGCCACATTCCCACCAAAAATGGAGAAGGCTCCAGACTCTGAAAAAATGATTGTCAGACCAAAAAATGTTTACAGAGCAGCTTGCAGTCATCAAACAGAGGGCTCTGCAAATGGAAAGTATTACAGCATATGCTATGTTCTAGCCATGAGTTTTTATAAAAAAAAAGAAAAGAACACAAAAAAAGGAACCTTTGCAATCATGACTAGGCACATATGTTCCAAAAAGAAATGAAACTTTTGTTTCTTAGGTATAGCTCTTTGATTTTTCATTACTTGATAAAGACTAGGCCTAGAAACAAGAACAATAAATCAGAGGCATGGGATCATATAAAAGCTGTTGAAATATTCACAAAATACAGGTACAACAGTGTTCTTGCAAAGAGACAGTATCTACTACCAGATATAATTGCTCCAGCTAAAAGTCCAATTTACAGGTAACCACAGCCCTTCTTCACGTTTCATTCACCTTTGTAAAGTAAGGGGTGAAAGGGAAAGAAGCATGTTTCATAAAAGGGCGAGATGCAGAAGAGCAAAATCAACCTGTCAGGATGCAACAAAGCAAATACAAACCCTTTATTTGACAGATGGAATAAGAAGCCCTTGTCCTTGATTTGCACATGAGAAACCCACGATATGTTGGTGTTTATTTGCAGGAAATAAGTGTGTCACCACCTGAAAGGAACCCAGCAAATGTTTTTTTCTCCTCCTGCTCGGGCTGGTTGGTAAAATTTGGATAAAGGCACAAAGAAACCAAACGCCACTCTGTTTCCTAGCAAAATGCTAATTCCATCCAAATGACTGCTCAGCACAGAGAAGGCAGCAGCAGCAGAGTTTGCTTTAGCTGCTTCTGCAACCTATTGGTTCCAAGTGCAAAGACTGAGCAGCAGGAACAAGAAGAACTTTAATCCAGATGGAGGCTCAAGCTGTAAGCGTATGACATTCTACTGATAAAAGCAGATCCTGTTTTATAGTATACACTGACCAGTGTTACTGCCAGCAATTAATTGTGGCTGTGAATTACACTAAGACAAGCATATGGTGGGAAAAAAATTGACAATAAGATTACTCACTGTGCAGGAAATAAGAGGCAAAGATACAAGGCACAATTTCGTCTTTAAAATCTACGCAAAGTAGGGATATTCACGTTTTTGAGAGTTTACTAAAGGAACTACCTGAGATTATTTGTGTCTAGTTCTGGGCTCCCCAGTTCAAGAAAGACAGGCAACTGCTGGAGAGGGTACAGCAGAGGGCTACAAAGATGATTAGAGGCCTGGAGCATCTCCCTCACAAAGGAAAAGTTGAGGCACTTGTGCCTTTTTAAGTCTAGAGAAGACTGAGGGGGATCTGATCAATGCCTATAAATACTTAAAGGGTGGGTGTCAAGAAGATGGGTCAGGGCCAGTCTTTTTTCAGTGACAGGACAAGAGGAAAAACTTGAGCATAAGAAGTTCCATCTAAACATGAGGAGGAACTTCATTACTTTGAGGGTGTTACTTCGAGGAACAGGCAGCCCAGAGAGGTGGTGGAGTCTCCATCTCTGGAGACATTCAAAACCCACCTGGACAACTTCCCATGTAACCTGCTCTGGGTGGACCTGCTTTGGCAGGGGGTTGGACTAGATCATCTCCAGAGGTCTCTTCCAAACCATATCATTCTGTGATTTGTATTTTTACAGGGTCACTTATCTTTTTGATTCTCATGCTTTAAACCAAGCAAACAGCTGTTAAACACTAAGAAAAAGAGAGCAGGAAGTGTAAAAGAAAGGTATAGACCCTTTGCTACCCTTGTTTATGCTCCTTTTCTCACCTGCCTCCATATGAAAGACTCACAGAAAACAAAGAAAGAAATACATTCATTGATTACAAAGGTGCTGCATAAAACTAACTCAGCACACATTGTTTCCAAATGCGTAGCAGAAACAAAGCAAAAGCCTACTATATTTTCTGTAATTATCCTTCTCCTTAACAAAAAAAAAAAAAAATTAAAAATCCTCTATACTCTTCATGCAATGTGTAAATCTAAATAGACAGGGAACGGAAACAAGCATTTTCCCTCCACATGTCAGATTCATGATTAGTCTAAACAATTAAAAGCATCAGAGTGCCTAACACCCATTGGTTTCTCCAAGCATTCATCCATACTGACGTCTGGCAGTGGTTTCAAAGAAAATCTGGATGAAATAACAAGATTCAGATGTGAAAAGACTGACAATAAACAGCATTTTAGTACTGCTCAGTCATAAACCAGCAAGCTTTAGTACTGCATGTCCACATTAGGAAAAATGAAACTGTTTCTTCCGAGAAGAACATGCTGGGTGTTTGACCCAAGTGCCTCACAATGAAAATCAAGGGAAATATGTTCTCCTGACTTACCTTACTCCATCAACTTTTAAAAGCAGCCATGCGCAATAAAATATAACTAGTAAAAAATCATATTTTTTCTATTAATTACCTACTTTTGTCATTTTTAATAAAGCCATTTTAAGACATTGATCTTCTTAAAGAACAATGCTCACAGAACTTCAAACAAAGCCATAAAAGGCTTTTCTCAAAGATCACTAAGCAGATCAGATGGCCTCTGATCAATGCAAAAGCCATCCACTGCAAGCATGTCATGATGCCAACATAAATGATAGACCTACCCATGGCAAGGAGGCAGCTACAGAGCTCTGGGAAGAAAGCACAAAGCACAGCAGCTTTTTCCACAATTTGTAAGGGCCCTCCTTATCTCCCTTTGAATCCCTCCAGGACAGGGTCTTTTTGGTAGTCGCCATAACCACTAATTCTTCTATAAAATGGACAAGAGAACAAACACAGTAACGGAACTCACCATGTTTCTGGAATTTTCTAGACTGTGGTGGAAGATTAACTTCTCCTGCTGTAAGCAGACTTTCCAAATGCAAGTATTTAACACACCATACCACTAGCAGATGGTGATTATAAAATGTGTATGCGGGAGGCCTGGGTGTGCTTAGTCATACTTGTTCACAAGACAAGACAGATTACTATGGATATGTTGCCACGATGATGCACAATTTCCAAAATTCAAAGGTGAAAATAGATTTCAGAATCGAATTTGAGCAGAATTACTGAAAACAGCAAGATGAGGCAAAACCAAAAGTAATAAAAAGTGTGACTGTAGACTTGCCTTGTTCCTGTAATCATTCTGTGACTAACTGCTAAGGCTGGAGACGAGATACAGAGCTACAAGGACACTGGTCCAACACAATACATCTGCTCCTCAGTGCTCAGGAGAAGCCAGATAGAAAAAAGCGATAGCCTTCCTTAGACAGTTTAATCATGTTACTGATGGTGTGATCTTTTTATTACTTAATTATTTAATAGAAGTTCTTTTATTGTTAATGGCTGTGGTTTATGCAAATCTTATCCGCTACAGATACAGATTTATAAATTACTCTAAATTACAGTGCTGTAATTGGACAGTGTTGACATGAAACTCGAGTAGTTTAGGAATTTCCAGAGGCATGATGCCTGCAGCCAAAGTTTAATTTCAGCTCTGAAGCAGATTTCCTCTGCACCTTTAGGCTACTCATCTCCCATTTCCTTCTCTCTAAACTTGCCTCCCAGGATGGTGCTAGAGGTTTAATTAATGAACGTGAATCATCTTAGCATTGCCTCCTGAATTCCAGATATAACCAATAACGAGACAAAGTTTTACTGAAGCAAAACTGTAGCTGCATTGGAGGAAAAGCACACTTTCCACTATGCCAGTCAGAATTGGTCTTGCAAAACACCAAAACCAAAGCTGTGCTATTTTTAATCTCTGCCAACAAGTGCACAAGTCTGCCTTTAAGAGTGCTTAGGCCTTAAGTTAAGCTTCCATATAGCCTGCACTCTAACCTGTGGCCTCACAGCTTCTCTGCTAACCACGCTCAAGCTGGCAAACTAAGATACTGCATCCAGATGAGAAGCTCTGTGTACCTGCTCCCCAGACGCAGAGCAGACACTATCAGTGGTTGTGAGCACGCATCCTCTGCTGGGGTCACCTCTCCTCAGAGGATAGGTCTCCTCTTTCCCACCCACTGCCACAAGGCAGATCACCACTCCTCAGGCCAGCCGATCACTCCCTAACCATTTCCATCCAAGACAGGTTACCACGGGTGAGCTCCTTCAGCTTTTTCGGTAGAGCCTGCTCATTTTGACCAAAACAGGCCAGAAAACAATTGCAGAGAAAGTGGGAATGAGGAATAACACAAGAGAGGCGTGCTAAATTCTTGCATGAGACCACTGTACCATTAATCAATGCCAAGGGACTTATTCAAATTATGCAGCTGCCAGATGTGTTCCTCCCTGTGCCTCCATGTCGTTCACATGACTTCACGTTCATGAGAGTGACTCCCTCCATCGCTCTGTTCAAGTACTTTGTATGCTGTGATCCCAGTTGGTTTTTGGCATCAGTATTAAGAAAATCACTTCAGGCACGTGTTTCTGAAGAGACCAGGTTTTTTTATGTGACACTAAACAGCTTTACACTGTAGAGCAAAAGGAAAAGGAAGCTACTGGAAATACTGTAACTGGAAGCGACAGTATTTTCCATCTGTTGACCTCCTGGCAATTCCAGAGGTATCACAACAGGCATGTTCCTGTCCCACCTCCCCGTGTATTTTCTCATTACAGTCATCATCACTCTCTTATCATGTCTGGCCATTAGGATCACTTCATCATACGCTGCAGGCTAAAGATCTTTACTAAGTAATTTCAAACCTATAACTTCCGAGCTGTGAGACAGCTTGCGAGTGAATGTTCACCTTTAATGACAAGACATAGAGATGGAGAAGCTGTTATGCGTCTCAGAGGCAAGCTGATCCTTTAAGTTCCAAGACCAGTTTCAGCAGGTAAATGTTAGGAAAAAAGCTGCCAAAGAAACCCCGAATAATTAAACCTACTTCAGTGATTTATTACACAGAAAAGAATTAAACTGTTGTCAGTCGTAAGTTCCTTAAGGCCTGACTGTTTCTATTTCAGTACCAAGTATATTGCCATCTCCACTAGAGAAAGAGAGGACAAAACCAATGCATGTGCATGCATGTGTGCAGACACACAGTGGATGATAGTCACTCAAATCTCAAGGCAAGATCCATTTCAACTATCTGCTAATTACCATCCTGGAAAGAGATTATATTCAGATTTTGTGACTGATATATAAAAAAAAAAGACATATATTTGTTGTTAATGCAAGACAAAACATGAGTATCACATTGTGGAATTATCTGAAATCTACCACTTACTTGAATTTCATCAAAACAAGACAGGTGGTCTTCTGCTTATTACCAAAAGCTGGCTGTTCTCAGAGATTTCAGCCACCGTGAAAAGCTTCTCAGAGGGTTGCAATCAACAAGAGATGGAAACTCACTGAATGTTAAACTTTATTACATTTCTATTTATATTATGTTACAATCAAGACATTACAGGCCTCTTGTTACTGACTGCAAACTGGAGACCTGAATACTCAAAGGATTAACGTTTTCATCTTATTCTAAGTAGTTAAATTTGTTTTCAGTTGCCAGGTCAAAACAAGAAAATTAATATGTATTTTTTTAAAACTGTACTCGGACATCAAATCTTTCCACTATACATAACATTTGTTAGCAAACTTGCACATACTTTCCATCCATTTATGTTTACTGGCACCGAAGCAGAGAGTATGAACTCTTATCCCTTCCTCCCCCCCACCCCCCCAGCAGCATTCTCTCCAACCTTCATTAGCTAAACTGAAACTAATTATTGGACGACTAAAAGCAGTTACATATCTAAAACCAATATGTCAGTCAACAATTGATTATATTAAAATATGTGATACTCATTTGAGAGTACCCTTATAAAAAAACCTAAGAAACCCCGTGGCTTTTTATGAGTCTTTTAAGCTGTAATCTAGTTTATATGCACAATTTATAGTATAGAAACTGAGTCAGCTGCTAGATAATCAAGGCTCCTCTTGAGAAATACAGCTTTGCAATGACTCAACGTGCATTGTTCTCAATCTACTGACTATGAACACTCTCCTTATTTTTAGAAAACGGACTCTGCTTTTTTCTGCCACAGCTACTCCCTCCCAAGCACAACTCCCACTTTTTTGACATCTACTGGTAATTAACAGCCTCCAGTATAAGTGCAACACCTCCGTGCCTTTATCGTTATTCCCTTCCCAGTTTGCTGTCAGGCTCCATCCTAGCCTAAAGTAGTCTTGACACCTCCACAGAAAGACTCCCCAGCCCTGAAATGCCTGGTCTTTTCTAAGCACACTAGAAGAGGTTGGCAGGAGAGACTATACTCCAACCTAACTTTGAGTCCTCCCTTCCTCCACAGCCTGCTGTGTATTGTCCCTTCGCCGGCAAGTCCAGATCAGGGATGCTGGCAGGAAGGGATCCTTCTGCAGAAGTGAGACCTCCTCTGAACAGATATGCAGAAACCCTCCTGTGAAAAGCCTTCCCTTTGCATTTGGAATAGACCTGGGTTTTACTGAAGGCAAATTTTCCTATTCAAATGGGAAACGAGCAGAAAATACAACACATATGAGTAAAAACTCATATGCGTGAGAGTCCCTGTTCCTAGTAAATAATTATTACCTGCAGTAACAGGCAGTGCAGATCCTGCCTCTCCCCGCCTCCCCCTTTTCTTTTTCCCTTTTTTCTTTTCCTTCAATTACAGCATCAAAAGAAAACTAAGACCTTTTAGGAGACATAAATGAAGCATTCCTGCTCTGTAATGGCATCAGCAGCATCTGGACACCTGGCAAAACATACTTCAATACCTACTGTACCTATTTCTCACCCACCCACCCCCACCCCTCCGACAGGGAGCATGAATATTCTTGCCTTTCCTCTTATTTACCAACAACATTTAAAGCCAAGAGCGTTCAGAAGTCCATTTCAATGGTTTTTGTTCTGGTTACATTGCAGCAAATTGCTTTGATCTGGGGGAGGGAGGAGGAGGGGAGCAGAGAACATCTTAAGTTCACAAAGCCAAAAGCCAAGATGCACAAAACTGAAACATTCCAAAGTTAAAAATAATCGTCTTTAAACTGCAAGAGCAGAGCTGTAATTTTGAGCAGTACAGCATGACATCATGGTTTATATGGGGCCAGCTCAATAAATCAAACTGTGCCTAATTAGAGATCCTACTGCAAATCTACATTATTTGGACAAATAATTAAAACAGGACAGTCTGTAACACAAGGCAGATATGTTTACTAAAACATGTTCTTTTCAAACTTTTAGGTTCACTACTGCTTACAAAGGTTTCACATTTAGTAAATTATAGACCCCTAAGCTTTTATTTTAGGCTGACTTCACTTTCAAGGAATTCTTCAATTAACTTTACGTTGCTTTAAGCTCTTCATCCAACGAGAAAACAATCTGTGGTTTCTTACTTCTTCCAGTGCCAATGGCTGCCCTCCACGTTTGACTTGCAGACTTGCTGTCTTTTTAGAGCCAGGGTCTGTTTGTCTAAAACCAGCCTAGTTGTCATAGCATTTTGACATGTCCTGTGTAAAAGGAGAACAAAACTTTGTGGTGGGTAAACTGCTAAGAATAAGGGAGGTCGTTCTCACAATCTCAAGAGATGAGTTGAAGCAACACACAGCAATAAACTCAGAGCTGAAAGCCCTGACTACCTGAGTTGCCTTTCTTTCCTACCTATCCCAATTCCTATTTTTCCAATTCCTACTTCTCTCTTCTCAGTTGTTTTTCTAAAATGCATGCTTTTTCTCAAGTCTAAAAGCTATGACATGCTCAAACATTTAGAGCCTAAAAAAACTCAGTGCTATCAAACATTACTATCCATAGACTGTCAGGAGGCCTCTGGAATTGTTGGAAATGCTGTGGAGACTTTGACTATCAGTTACTGGGTAGATAATGTTAAATCAACAGCCAAAGACTATAATAAAAAGCATGAGCTGAACAAAAGGAACAGGATTTATTCCTAAACTGCACATTTTTCCTCCTAGAGCTTAAGAGATTTGTATATAATTTCTTAATCTCAGATTAAAAAAAAAAAAAGAGGGGAGAGTGGGCAGCTCTCCTCCCTTTTCCCTTCTGACATTTGACCTGCCAAATGGACCAACATAGGGAGAATTAGAAGAGCTATAAAGACAATGACTGAGGAATGAAATGTTTCGTTGAGACTGTCAACAAAGAAGGACTATACAAAAATGAGAGATAGGTCTATTAATGTAGTATTGTGTTGTCAGAATAATATCCTTATGTCGAATGGTAACGAAGCACAGACCACAGACAAGGAGAAAGTATCATTCACTTCTTAATACATAGATTTTTAGATAAAATAATCCAAAGGGTGTTAAAGGAATCAAAGCATATTAAATATTATATGCACTGCATAACAATGTTTATAAAGACATGACAAATTAACCTCTCTCAACCACACTCACCGTAATCAGCATATCCCTAAACAGGAATGCATTTTTCAGAACTCCATTGAATTCATTGTTACAATAGGTATGCACCAAACTTGTAAATTAAGGATCTTTATTTTTAATTTAAGACTGTCTTTGTGGACAGAGTTTTATGACTATCCTCTGTTAAGCACAAGCATTTGGAACCACAGCCATTCCAAATCCCTTAGATTCTCAGTGTGCAGCAACAGATTTATTAGGAAAAAAGCCCCGTAACTCTTTGGACATACTTCTGAAAGCAACAGTGAAAATTAAGAAAGCAGTCTTCCCAAAGAAGTATCTATTTTTGCAATGTGTGCTTTTAAAACACAATGCTTACGGAATGAAATACTTCAGTTCTCTTGTGTAAACTTGTACAGATTGTTTGCTATTGATCTTTTGAGTCATGATTTGGCAGTAAACTGGTATCCTTGTAGAAAGTATAAGTACTACAGACCAAGTGATGTAAGCTACATATATATTTAACTCATTTTTACATTTTTAAAAAAAATGTTAATTAAAGAGGAAAGCTCAGGAAAGGATAAGAAAATCAAAGAATGGTGAAACAAAAAAACCAACCCAGAATATTTGTAGTTAAATTTATACTTCAAAGTAAATAATCTGCACTCCATAGTTCCTTCCCCCCCCCCCCCCCCCCCATATTATGAGTGTGATGATAATGAAAACTTTCAGAAAAGATAGATTGTTTGTAGGAATATGGCTCTTTTAAGTCACAGGACAGAACTCAGATGAAAGAAATTAGTGTTTCTACCTGTAGTCAAGACGCAGGACTATCAACTACTATAACTGAATGACATAAAATGATTTTATAAAATCAGGGCAAAACTGATCTCAAGGAAGTGAAATCTACATTATTATTTTTTTTCACAGAGGATTCTTTTTTCCTCCCTGCCCCCAAGCTACGGTCTATTCAGGGAAAAAAAAACAACAAAAAACCCAAAAACTAGCACTGTAGCAGGCCATCCCTATGGCCCAGACCTGCACTGTGTGTGCAGTACGTGTATGTACAGTGCACACTGATGCAATATTCCCTCTCTACTTCAATTGTAGCCCAGAGCAGGCGCCACAACATCTGTATTTCTGGTCCTTTCAGGAGTATGTAACATGGCATGGCAGTTTGCATTGAGGCAGGAAGAGCCTATGAAGGAGGGTAGCTGACAGAGGGAAACTAATGCAATGCTCTTGACTGGTAGTTAAACCTTTGCTTAGCCTCAAGCTCTAAAATGTGTTGCTTAAGAAAGCAACAGAAGAGATTTCCAGAAAAGGACAACAGTGAGCGAGAGGGACTGCATGAGCAAGAACATGTGCAGGAGGTGGAACACCTGTGCTTCCCCCATCAACTGTGAACCACTACCTACTAGCTCAAATCACTGCAAAATCTGGTTACCCTAAAAATAAGAACATGGTCAAGGCCAATATGTAAAGAACAACTGGAGACATCCTACCTTTTAAATCCTAGGTCAATGTTTTCTTACTTCTCTGAAGCAGGGACTCACAGATGGCAGCTTTTTCATACCTTTTCCTTACTTCTCATGCCACCAGCATTACTGCCTCTCTACCCTCCCCTTTTTGTCACACTGCCTCTTCCTCATTGCCACCTGGGAACCACTTGTGTGGGGAGCAGTCAAGATGAGAATGAACACCACGCACCCACTTCTGGGAAACTGCAAGCTTTGTCTCATGGAATAAAGCATCTTGCACTCCAGAGTTCATTTGAGAACACCACTAATTGCCTTTTAGATGAAATGGCAAGGAAGAAGCATATTTAAGACTTGAGAAAATTAAAATTCACACAACTTGCATTAACTTTATTAGAGGCTGAAACCCACGTACAATCTGTTTCAATAATAAGCAAGAGATTTTTGCCTTACATAACACAAAGGATCAGACTGGATGGCTGCAGAGGGTCCTTCTGACAATACAGATGCCAGAGAATTTTAAAGATCAGGATTATTTCCCAGTGTGAATTACACTGTTTTTTGTTTTAGCTTTTGGTCTTCAAAACCAGACAAAGCCCAAAGGAATATTATGCACACAGCAGCCCAGAGCCTGCCTTTAGATACTGTCCAAATGACATACTACTGTGACCAAGGAGATAGCAATACCTCTTTTTCCATTAATTCTCTATTAAGAATCACAGGATTCAAATTGTTGATTTCCAGCATTACCTCATGCCCTGGCCCCTCACTGATTAATTAAAACTGTATACGTATAGGAAAAAGAACAAAAAAGCAGAACTGCAATACTGTGAACACAGAATGTCCCTGATAAAAGAAACGGACTGCTGTTCTCAGCTCCTTTCCATAGGTTGATTGTGAATTGTAACCAGACAAGATCTCCTTTTTTAAGCTTCCAGCAACTGGCAAACATGTCTAATGCACAGGAAGTCATATTTATAGTTGCATTACTCTCCACAATATAGCAATTCTCTTATAATCAGACAATTCTCTTATAATCAGAAGTTGTCTCTAGGCTTGCTAAATGAAAGATCTTTTCCTTGGGATTACAGCCTTTTAACAGGAAGCTTCCAAGTCTGCAGTTAGTAATGGCTGTGGAGGCGAAAACACAGCACAGTTCAGCCCCCCTCCTCATTATTAGGCAGTAAAGACATCCTAGACTTTGGTTTTGTAAATTAAACCAAGCCACTCTGGAATCCTGGTATTGCAACCAGTGTTAATTACTCTGTTGAGTCATCATTTAATTTACAATGTGTGTTCAGCTTACCTTCTTTTTGCTATCTAGCTTTAAATTTGTCTTGGGTATGGATAAATAAAAAACTTACTACTACATAAGCTTTGATATATACTTGGGTAAGGCCTTTCAGCATGGAGACAGTCCACAGGAAACCTGAAGCAGCATGCTCTGCTACATTAAAGGAGAACCTATTACAAACTTCTTCAAACTGCTGCAGGTGACAGTTAATAACTTGCTTGTGCATTTGTACTATCACCTTGCATATAGAAAATAACTAAGAAAACCCACAAACATCTACTTCAAATTTTCAGATTCTCTGCAGCAACCACATCAGAGTATTTAAAAGGACACAGCACTAGCCTTGGCCAAGGATTCCCCTTCCTCCTTTGAAATACAGAGAAAAATACCACCATTTTTTAAAGGAAGACAGGAGAAGTGATCAATACTTTACCAAAGGACAAATTCTTCAAAAGCAACAAAATGTAGGCAATATAAGGCAAAATAAGGCAAATAACACACCAGTCCACAAAAAGGGCAAGAAGGAGTACCTAAGGAACTATAGGCCAATTAGTCTCACCTCTGTCCCGGGAAAAATAACAGAGCAGCTCAAGCTGGACATCATCACCAAACACAGGGAAGATCAAGAAGTTACCTGTATTGGTCAACAGGGATTTACCAAGGGTAAATCACGCTTGACCAATCTGATAGCCTTCTATGATGTTGTAACCAGTTGGTTAGAAGGAGAGCAGCAGATGTCTACCTTGACTTCAGCAAGGCTTTTGACACTGTTTCCCACAACATCCTCAACATCTGTGTGGGACAGATGAGGGGGCACTGAGGTGGATTGAGTCCTGGTTGTGTGACAGGACTCGGAGGGTTCTAATTACTGGAGCAGGGTCATAGCGGGAGGCTTGTGACAAATGGTGTCAATACTCGGCCCAGTCCTGTTCAACATATTCATAAATGACCTGGACGAGGGGACAGAGCGTATCCTCAGCAAGTTTGCTGATGATACTAAATTAGGAGGGCTGGCTGACACTCCAGAGGGCTGCGCCACCATTCAGCACAACCTGAACAGGCTGGAGACCTGGGCAGAAAAGAACCTAATGAGGTTCAACAAGGCCAAGTGTAGGGTCCTGCACCTGCAGAGAAAGAACCCCAGGCACCAATACAGGTTAGGGATGGATCTTCTGGGAAGCACTACTGAGGAGAAGGATCTGGGAGTCCTGGTAGATAACACACTTTCCATATGCCAGCAATGTGCCCTTGTTGCCAAGAGGGTCAATGGAATCCTGGGCTCCATTGGAGCCAGTAGGTCAAGGGAGATCATTCTCCCTCTCTACTCCACACTACTGTACTGGAATTCAAGAGGGGACAGGGACTGGAGAGAGTCCAGCGTAGGGCAACCAAGATGATTAAGGGATTAGAACACCTCCCTTACGAGGAAAGGAGCTGGGACTCTTTAGCCTGGACAAATGAAGGCTGAGGGGAGACCTTATTTATGTTTATAAGTATCTAAAGGGTGGGTTGAAGGAGGAGGGAGCCAGACTCTTTTCAGTGGTTCCCAGTGACAGGACGAGGAGCAACGAGCTCAAGCTGGAACATAGGAACTTCCATTCAAATATGAGGAAAAACTTCTTTCTGGTGAGGGTGACAGAGTCCTGGAACAGGCTGCACAGGGAGGGTGTGGAGTCCCCTTCTCTGGAGATGTTCAAGACCCACCTGGATGCAGTCCTGAGTGATGTGTCTGGGAAATCCTGCTTTAGCAGGGGAGTTGGACTAGGTGTCCCTTCCAACTCTGACAATTCCATGATTCTGTGATCCGTGAAAATCACTGCAAAAGTTATTCTTACCTAAAATATAATGAAGAGAGAGAGAAGAAAGTACGTAAGATTAAGAATCATCCCTTCAAAACCCAAAGAAATCCCAAACAACATTTTACAGACATCATGACAGCGTGGAACAAATCTAAAAAAACCAAGCTATACCAGAAGAGAAAACTGCAATTCCTTTGAAACAATAATTAACCTTAAGAAGGAAACCACTACTAATATAAACAAACAAGCAATAAAGGAAACCATTTTACCACAGGGAAACCTGTCTTAAAGCAGAGGAAGAAGGGAATACAGAAAGAGTTAGACAGAAGTGATTAGTGGTGAAAGAAAATCAGAGCAATTCTATAATAAGGATCAATGCACACACAGATTTCAAATAGGTCATCTTCAGGGTTTCAAAGAGATGCTGGACCACAGAAATCCAGGAACTTTTAAACTGAGGACTCAAGCTTAAACTGAATGTAATCTCATACTGCTGGCACACATAGTCAGGAGGAGTTTGAAGGATATCTAGCAGGCTAAATTGATTTTATAATCACAGCTTTTGATGCCCAATCTTTGTCATTTATAAATAACTGCAGTTATAGTAAGCATCTTGGTGATTCCCATTATCTTAAATGGGAAAATGAAATGGGAAAAGATGAAAAATCCAAACCTTAAACTTTTTTCATCATATTTTTTTCATAAAAAACATGCATACAAAATTGCAAACAGGTCTCATTTTTAGAATTTAAAAGTATTATTTTTTACATAAAATTCATTCTCAAATCTGAAGCATTAACTTTTACTTCCTTTTAGTGCTTGCAATTCTTAAATAGCTGCAAGTGAGCAGCAGTCCTCTTGTATTTACTGATACTCCATTGTGAGTTCATATGAGTGTAAGAAAGCTGTAACTAAAATAAAAATGGTTTCTGTTTTTAGATTTATTTCAGATAATAAGTCAACTACCTGCAAGTGACAGCATTTCATACTGTCCTTATTTGTTCTTGTTTATTACACTGGTGCCCTTTGTAGTTTCTAGTATTTTGGCAACTGAACATACAGAGTAAAGCTAGCAACACAACAGAACAGTTGCACAGGCAACTATAATTTGATTTAAAAACCCAACACAGAATAGAGTAAGGAGCCTTATGAACAGTTGAACCAATGTGGTTTGGCTTCCTATGAACTTGTGTCCTATCAGGATTTGAAAAACCTTCAGTAGGTCCACAAACTCACATTAAGATCTCTCTCTTCTACCTGGAAAGCCATACTTATGAAATTTATTGCAATCTTTTATAATCAAAATCTCTGAGAACAACCTTCAAACATACAGATAAAAGTCCTTCTTCCCTAGAAAAAAATGCTAATGAGAGAAGTAGCAGATCCTGTACTTTTGCATAGATTCATTCTGTTTTTACAAAGTGTCATTTAATTAAGAAAAAGAACTTTCCTGCTCTCCAAGAACCAACTGCTTAGCACTATGACAGCGTTAAGCTTTGTGATTTCTTGGTATCTTGTTATCTTTACAAATCTTTATATTTAGGAGGATCACTATAGGAGAAAAACCTTTATACAATGCCAAAACAGATCCATGGTCAACAAATTCCAGTATTTACCTACAAGGAGATTTTAGTAAAGTCACAAACGGAAAATATTTGTTATTGATATCCGAAACACAAATATACCACCTGTGCCTCATTGCCCTCACAAAGTGAGGTTTTTTCCTATCTCTCCTAAAGGGATTTGGGAAATGGAAATTTCCAAAGCTAGACAAATGGCAGAAAATAACATGTGCAAATTAAGAACATCACAGAGTTACGCTCAGGAAGCTTAAGAGATTATCTCTGGAAACACCTTCTCAAATGGAAAAATGGTGGCAGCTGCTGTCATGGGACACGAGGGTAAGTCAGGCTTCTCGAAAAACAAGACAAACACCCTAATTCCCAGAAGGAAACTTAGAGCAAGAATAAAGGAAAATCACTGACAGTTAAATTATGCAATTTTCTCATGCTGCTAAACCAAAGAGCAACAGTGCATGCAGAAACCTTCTGCATTACCCTGTAGCTATCTACCTACTTGAGCTCACCAAGGGCTCCCAGGTAGCTAAGCAGCCAGCCAGAAAGCTCAACGTTGTCAGTGACAACTGTTAAAACAGCAAATTACCAATGAACCAGGAACAAAGGCCTTTTGCTTCTGCCAAAGACCTGGCAGAGGTGGAGTCTCAAAAGAATTGAAAGAAAACCCAAGGCAGAGATAGTGTCCGGGCCCTTCTCAAAAGCCAGAAGGAGCCAAAAGAAATGCTCCAGGCATAGACCTCTGCACTGCTGAGCCACTGCATCATGAGCACCAACCATCTCTCTGACCCCTTCATGGCACAGCCTTTCAGCATCAAGCCCCCACCCCAAGATCGTAACTGTCATTAATTCCACTTATTCTATTCCTTTTTTTTTCCCCTCCTCAAAACAAAAACCAACAAAACAACAAACCTGAGATTCCCCATATCCTTCTGGTGTTTTTGTAATGAGAGATTGCTCAACTGATGAATGGATACCAATTGCAGAATCTGAAAGCAGATTTAAAGAAGCATTTCTGTCCAGTCCCCCTGGAAGATAATAAGGTGTCAACACCCAATTTAAAGAGTGTACTGTAGGTTTCCTGTGGTCCTGGTATGACTAATGTACCCAGAAAATGTTACAGGAAGAAAGACATACACCACAAAAAATAAAATACTAAATCTTCACTGGTTTTGAGACTTCACGGGGCTTTTTCTGAGTATGTAGGACTCTACTGCCAGCCTTTGCATCCCCCTATGCATGATAGGGATGATCATTGGCCAAGTATAGGATAAAAACTACTGAAGTAGTAAAAAGGCCATACAAAGCATTTGGAGAAAGCTACCTAGCTGCACACAGAAGCAAACTGTGACCTGCAGTGTTACAGACAAACTGTGTGAAGCTTGACAACACACCACAAACGCCAACCAAAGGAAAGCATGCGTAAAAGTCACATTAATCCTTAGGTAAATCTAGACGTAAGCAGTCCAATAAAAAAAAGACTATGAACTGTAGTCCTGGCCATCTAAGCCACTTAGTTATTTTGGCTTGATACACTTGTTATTAGGCCACCTGAGCCAGGACACTGCTGTTAACATCTGTTTCCTGCCTCTTGGGCCCTTCCTCAATCAGAGCTTCCTCTGGGCTCAGGAGTTTGACTGAGCCAAGGAGCCGGATGGAGCTCGCTCTCTCTCTCTCTCCGCAGGCTCTTTGAGCAGCAAAAGGCAACTTCAACTTGGCAATATCCCGTCTCCACTGCCGGGGAAGTGAAGGTACAGGTTTTACTGAAATTGCTTAAAGACAGCTTCTTTTTTTCCACTTCTACATCCTTCAGTGCCTTTCAATTTTGAAAAAAAAATAAAAATTAGAACTTTTAAGCTTTGTTTGATTCAGTTTGTAGTTGAAAGCGCAAAAGAAGAGGGGTTTAAACAAAAAGCAAAACATCAGTTCTATGGCCAAGGCACAGGGTATTTAGCCAGAAGAAAACAAGAGCCAGAAATACCATTTCACTGCTCAAGCTGAAAGAGAGATTCTATATACACAGCTTACATAGAGGCACGTGTCAAACAATATGCTTGGGTTTTTCTTAAACACTGACTCACTGAATAAAATCTCTGTTATTCTTTTGTGTAAAAAGTTCCTTTAAAAGCAACAAAATGAAATACAGACAACCTTAAGCTGGACATGAATTTTTGTCATCCGCATTTAGGCATCTTTGTAATTACAATCCTGAACTCCATTAGCATATGCTGTAATGTATGCAAAGTGTGCTGCATGTTGCATTAGAGAACTTTTTTTTAAGGTTTTTTTGTTATGATCATTTACATTTAAGAATTTATTCATCTGGTGCAGCGTTCTGAGGCTAGCAGATCATAGGATGAGTTTGTTTTCCTTTAAGATATGTTTACAAAATGTAATCAGTGCACATAAAACTTTATCTCGGGCATCACCATGGCCTTTATTTGAAGCAGTTGAGAGGTATGCCTTACAGAAATAAGTGGGTATGGGGGTGTTTCTGGCTATTTATTGACTTTGACCAATCTTTTCTCTTAAGGGAATGTTATTTCCAAGAAATGTCACTTATCTAAGCATCAAGGTTGTTTACATTCTACACAAATGTTACGCTCCCAAGCTTTCATTTTTGAAAATGTCAAAAAGTAAGGAGATGATGCTGCGCTTGTAAAAACATTCTTTATTAACAGAATGAGTCTCATGGCATTTAGGTTTCCCACAAGACATTTTTCTGTCTATCATTTTAGAACTCTTTCCCACACATTGCGTTCCTGATACAGGCTTTGGCAGGTTGCAAGATACACGCTGGCTGGAAAATGATAGCTTGTTTTCAGCACAACCTCCTTCTGTTAAACACTAAGCACTTTTTGCACAAGATAATTCAGATTGAGTAGCACACACAGAACAAAAAATACAGTTTTAGTTGAGGAAAGCTAAAGTTCTGCCAAAGACTTTGTGACGGACACAGAAAATATAGGAATCTTGAAAAAATAATCAGTGTTTCTTGCAAATTCTACATTATCTTCATGCTGGTCTCTTACGAGAGATTTGAGAGCACTTGACAGCACACTTTCTAGCCAACAGTGGAACCCGAATGCAGACATTCTGTGAGGAACCTACAGTTAAAAAAAACTCATGTACACAGAACAAATACTGATCTTCCAATACAAAAGAAGTCTGGTTTCTCCAGTCGGCCAGCCCACAGTAAGAAAATATCAGAAAATATGCTCATATGTTTTCTTGATCAGTAATTTCCCTGCTAACCCTTTAAGGAATCAATAGGTGGAACGAATTTAAGGGGAAAAGTTGTAGCTGCAGCCCAAGGAAGCTTCAAAAGCTGCAGACAGCATCACAAACTTGCCGTTTGTATTTTGTAAGCTTATAATTGTGAAAATACAGAAGAAGAAAGAGGAGGCTTTACTGACAGACAGCAACTGACTCATTGTCCTTTTGCAAAGCTTACTAATGTCATAACACTATCATTGCTAAATGTGCAAACATGAAAAAGACTTTATTTTATCAGAATTCACATAAGGATAGAGATATTTCTAAAGCTGCCTGGACCACAGATATCTAATGGCACTTTTCATTTAGCATTATGGTCAGCTATCTGTAAAAAGTGCGTTAATGTTTCATAAACATAGATTTTAAAACAAAAGTGCTTCTAATCAGATCTGGCAGGAAAGGCAGAAATGCATACATAGAATGAGGTAAGTGTGATCTTGCCCAGCTGAAGAACAGGGAATGGCAGGGCTTCAGGCCATGACTCACACAGACACTAAACAGTAGAGAGCTAGAGATAATTCTCAGGTAAACTTTGCACGAGCCACTACGTCATCCTTCTCTACCCTTCCTGCATTAATCATGTCATTAGTAACCTGACGCAGCCCGAGAAGAATGTCTGATTTACAGGCAGCAGAGCGATGCTAACAGAACAAACACTTTGGCAGGTCAAAAAAGGACACACCAACCTAAATTTCATTTTAGCTCTAACCACACCCTAGAAGAACAAGAAAACTAGGAAAAAAGAAAAACCAAAAAAGGTATCTTCCCACCAGGAGATTACGTACTTTGTTAAAAGTTCCTGATGAACCAGTTACTGAGAGTGCGTGAATCTGAAGGACATGCAAGAGCACACAGATAAAAAACCAGCCTGGACACGTACCTAAACAAGGCAAAGAAGAAAAAAAGCCCAAGGTTTCTTTTGAAGTTTTCATCACAATTACGTAATTTCCACATTAGTCTAGATGTTTTTAAACCTCTTTTACAGCACGCAGTTGTGAATCAATTGTGCAGTGAGTACAAGGTGTACTGTTAGGAAAGATTCATGTCCCAGCCAGGTATCTTGGTTACTCCACTAAATTAAGAGGTACAAGGGAAAATACCAGGGCAAGAGAAAGATGTAAAATTTCAGAATGTTTTGGTTTTTTTTTTTTGAAGGAAGGGCAGATCACTTCCATTCACTCTGAAGCAATAACCCCCCTGTAAAGTAGTTTAAAGCAAAATGAAATTATCCTTAAGTTTCTTGAAGCAAAAAAGATGCACCCAAAACATGCAAGGGGTGCAGCAGATGCATTAAAAAAAAAAGCCCACATTGCTCCATTTCACATGAGCAACTCCCAGAAGAGCATCCACAGCAAACATGTGCCGAAGTCTAAGAGTATGGAAACCCCACTGCTTATGGCATTTTGTTCAGGTTCTGCTTCTAAGTCTTCCTAACTAGGCTGCCCATTTTCTTAATGCTTCCTTCCCACTGAACACTCCCCTTTTCCCTTGCTTTCCTCATTTTATTTTCATGTCAGTCCTGTGCATTGCCAAATTGATTTCTTAACTTCATAACTTTAAACCACAGGGTTGCAGGTCTACTTTGCATCACAAAGAAAAGTTCTCAAAATTGAAAAGCAAAGTCAGAAAAATCTATTTTATCTCCTCCTTTTCTTCTTTGACCCACTATAGTGGCTGCACATGAGCTACTGATAACTAAATGTGTCACCTGAGCTAAAAACCAGCTAATAGTTTCGTTCTGACCCCTTTCTCAATATTAGAAGTAACACATAAAATATTAGTAATTTTATAGCTAAACTATTAAGACAACACACCAGAATATTGGTGGAATACAAAACAACAAACGAAATACAAGATTTATCTTCTTCAGAAAGATTTGGAAAGCTTCTCCATCATGGCATGACAGTAGGCATCTCTCACTAAAATTTCTATCAAGGTATTTTGAAGGTGTTCTCAACTTATGTAAATAGACACGTCCCTTTTCTGGCTTCTTGCTTTAAACGTTGACTTGAGAGAAGTGAAAAACTGGTTTGTTCCTGATCATTGTTCAATGTCACATGCAGGAAAAAAAAAAAGTAATCCCAAATCTGAAATAGGCAGTAATCTGCCTTACAGCTATTCCCCCTCTCATCAGTTTTTTGAAGGTCAGCTAAAGACTATGTGGGCAATGGCAAAAAAATCTCTCAGAAGTGTCTCTACGTAGATAAACTAGGTTTGCCAGAGATGGTGGCTTGGTAGGAGTGATCTGTTTGTGCTTCATTCAGCAAAAGCGTTGAGGATATTTTCACAACTTCAGTTTACCTTGGGAGGAGTGGGGGTGTCTGGTTTGTTCTTTTTGTTTTGTTTTTAATTTAAGAACTTCTAAAGCCAAAGGAAAGATTGAGAGGTACATCGCCAACAGCTTAATACATATTTTATAGTGTATATGAACAGCCTGGGGAAAACCTGCACTCTGATAAACAACAGATTACGTCTTCTCCTGCCTTGAGCAGTGTAAACCAGGCTCACAGTTTACACGTAATCTATTCGTGGCTTTCAAAACAACACATTTCAGGAGGTATCTAGCAAATACTCTTCTTCCCACCCTGCATCCAAAGGCTTTCTCTTGAAAAAAAGACCGTCTTCACTGACGAAAACTCCAAGGACATCTTCCAGAGCTGCCAATAGCTTCCATTACATAGTACACCTAAGAATTTTAAACTGACCTTTGTCCCCTCCAAGAAAGCCACCAATCTTTTCCAAACGACCCACGCACACTCAGCAGAAAGCCAAAGCTCCCAGAAACTCTTTTAAATATGTAATGTAGCCATCCCATGGGGGGGAGCCCATGTGTGCCTCTACACGCACACGACAGGGCTCCACAGTCTTGAATATCCCGCAGCACACACGCAGCTGATTCCTTAGAAGCCTTTCCCTAAGCCTTGCTCCGTGGCACTGCTTCCTTCCACATCCACATCTAAAAAGGGTCTCAAAAATTCACTCACGAGTTGGAATGGTTGGTGCACTTTGCCCAGTGCTCACCCAGCCGTTAGATACCTCCTGAACACGCGCAGTTTTCGGGCGGTGGGGACTGAACTTGATACCTCTGCCAACTTTAGAAAAAACAAACAAACAACCCATCCCTAGTGAGGAAAAGCAAAAGCAAAGAAACAAAACAGATAGTGGCTATACAGACTCCAGAGGAATGTAATGACTATAACAACAGGCAATAGCAGTAGCGTGACAAGGGTTTATTAACAGGTCAAAAAACAGGCTGAAGTAGCTCAGTGGCAGAATCAAATCCCAGCTGGGTTGCCTTAAATCTCCTTCAGAGACTACAGGCCTTCATGTAGTTTGTATTCATGTGGGACCATTACAAAGAAGGCTCTACCTTTCACCTCTCAATCAGAAGGGCACCCTACCAAAGCCAGGCACCATCACTGTCCCCTTTCAGCAGAGCAGAGCCAGGCTCAGAAGCATCAAGCTGTACCCTCTCACCAAAGGGCAGCGAGTCAGAGCAGAGCACAAACAATTCCTACCAAACTGCCAATGGTTTTCTTAAAGTGATTGTAAAAACATGGTAAGAAAGTGCTCGTCATTAGAAGTTTCTACATCTACTGCTAAAAGAGTGCATAAACAGGCTATAAATGAGGAAAGAGATGACAACACTGGAGTGACTTTGTTGTTTTATCCAATTCATTCAAGGGAAGGCACGTCTAACCATCTTAAGTACAGCTTTGCTCCTTCCAAACACTACCTTCCTTAGCCACTATTAAGATGCACTCTATATACTTTAATATTTCAGCCTGTTTATTAAAGCATACGTAGGTGTCATTGCAAGTATGCAAGAGACAGCAACAGTCGTGATTTTGGGCATGCCTACATTCACGTGTAACTGCTCACAAAATTGACACTTGCAACCCATCCATGCCATGCCTTCTCTCAATTATCCATCTTAAATAGCTTACTGACACAAAGGTTAAAACAAGAATTCAACAAAACTCTCAGTTTCTTAGTTACAATGATTTAAAAAAAAAAGAAATCCGAACCAAATACAATTAACAAGTCCTGCTTTTTTCACAAACAAATACACAGATTTTCAAACAGAGTTTTCTAAGCAGAAAGGCATTGTCTTTCTTGGTGTTCCAGTGTGCAACATGGAACAGTCTTTGAAGGGGACAGACACAACAGTTAAGTTTTAGTTTCTTTCAGATTACCAAGTCAGGTGACAAATTCTTCTGTATGTTTGATGGGGAAGTAAATATCTACAAGAATGCTTCAGCTGGATGCCTGAAGGAGAAAGACCAGAATACAATGAGATCAAAATAGGAAAGTCACAGACCTTACAGGCATTATGAACTAAACAGGAAAGAAACCCACCACATTTTGGACAAGGGTGAGACATGGAACAGAACTCTCTATGGTTGCCAGAAAAGCAACAGAAAGGCAAAAATTAAACTTGCTGCAAGCCATTACTCAAAGAATGACACAAAATAGTAATGAGCTTTTTGGTTCTTAAACAAAACAAAATACTATGACAATGTGTCAAGAAGCATGATGTTATCCTAGTATGACTTCAGTATGTGAAAGCTATGTTAAAAGTTTGCTTTTTCCCCTGCTTGGAGGACTGAATTCAAGCAAGAAATCCCTGAAATGCTGCAATCATTTCCTTGCCTATTTAGCATATTGGACAAGTCACTGGTCTTAACAAGTGCAACAATTCACATCTAGCATTGTCTTAATACCCACTGCTCTAACTAAAGACAAAAAAGGACCATAAAGCATCTAATTGTGCTATAATGACAGTGAGATTTTTTTCTCTTCCTTGAAACCAAAGCACAAAATTTCCTTATATACATCTTGTTATTAGTCAAAACTAAGGCAATATACTTTGAAGAAAAACAAATAGAAAACTTAAAGAACGCATTCAATGTTATTGTTGCAACAAGACAAGTGAATTAAATGCTTTGTGATAAATTACCTTGAAAAGTCAAGGAGACAGATTGAGGGATCAACATCCTTTCCCATATCTTACATCACTAGTTGATTTTGTAAGGGTTATATTTATACATCACTTCACAGAAACCTTCCTAGTAGAGTCAAGTTGTTTTAACGAGCAGCTAGCAAACCAGGATTCTAGCTTTATCTCTCTCCTGTGACTTCATCAGTAACTCTTCAGTAATTACAGAAAGCTTCTCAAAAGGTTAGACCTTTTTGATTTTTGAGACTAAATTCCACACTTCACCCTCAAAAATGAAGAGCTTAAACAGGAAAGTCACTACAGATTCAAAATCTAGCCCCTGTAATGTCAAAAAGCAAAAATGTAAGAACACGGGGCATCTGTAGTTTTAAAAACTCAAAAACACTTCTTCTGTTAAGAGGTGTTACTACAGCCATTATGGCTGTATTGGTTATCTTATTATAATAGCTAATAGAAAAGTGACCAAATGGCACATTACCTGAAAAAAGTATGAGGAAGATTATTATGGGAGTAGTTGAGATTACATGACATTGATTGTCATGGGAGCAGAAACAATGCATCATGTCCAAAAAGCAGTGGTAAATCAACATAGCCTGGTAGAAATTTGGAAACTTAAGAGTTCAAGAAAGAGTTATCCAGCATACATGAGCTAACGCAGACTAACTGGTGCCTTCTCCCTCTACTGTGTCATTATCTATCAGTAATAGATGGTTTAATACTAGAAATATATTATGTGGTTTTCACTCTTGGCAATAACTTCCAGAAACAGAAGGCAAATATAAAATATAATTCAGTTCAAAACAACTGTGTGTCTATATTAAATGAGTTGCTACCAGAAAATAATAAAAATGCCTTCCTGTGTCCAAATAATTCCATTTTCTTTCCCATTCTCTTCTGTTACATCTTTGGATCATCTTCTAAAAAACACAGATCATACTAATTTCATTCCTCAGCACATGGCAAGACTGAGTTCAGTTTCACTCAGGTCTTCCTCCCAGTAGCCTGCCTTCGTCTCCTCTTGTACCTCACCTGAGCTCCTTGGTCACATCTCCATATAAAAACAAACTGTTATTAGTATGCCATTCAACATCAGTACCGTGTCATTCTCTACCCTTCTGCAGCTGTCTAGCTGTGGGCTACTCTTCTCAAACACTCCTTGGAGATCCTTCATGAACCAGTGAATTCCCAAAGATTAAATTCTCTATGTAAGCTCTAGCAGCTAGAATTTGCATGCTCCCTTGTAGGAGAATACAGAAAAAGGTGCAGAACAAACAAGTCTTTAAATGAAACAAGAGTGCTTTATTTTAATATTCTCACAGGCATCTGCTAGACTTCATAACAGTTAATCAGAAGAGCATATTATTACTATGCAACATTTTGAATGCTAGAATTTTTATTGTCTCTAGTTTAATGCTTAATAGATTATTTTACACAAATTTATCAAAGTAATGCTGAAAAAAAGACCTCAAGTCAAAAGAATTCCCACAAGTAATATTAGGTTATGCTTCTTTAAAAAAAAAAAAGTCATAACCTACTTTTGAATTTTATTGCAGATTCAGACTACAAGAGAGATAATTCTGGACACAACTAAGAGGAAATCTAGGGAAAATATCCCTAACTAGCAATAGAAGATCTCTGAACTGGTAAGAATTTTTTACTTTTTATGGTATGTTTTCAGGTAGTTGCTACTGAAAAATATAAATAAAACACAAGTCTGTTTCTCATGTATGAATTTTTCAATAAGATGAAAGTAATATGAACCTGTACATATAGAACACTCTTTGCAGATAATTTCATAGACAGAATAGTAAAAGTTACATCTTTTAAAAAACCTAGTATTCCTAATTTCTTCGCAAAAATTTGGAAGACTTTCTCACACTTCCTACACATAGTGGGCATTGCTCTATTTATCCAATTCTTTTAACTAAGGAACTCTTTTAGTTGACTAAATTAATTCAAAGTTTGTTAGACAGCAAATCAGTCTTTGAATGGAAAGTAAATGGGAAAAATGTATTGCAAGTAGATTTGGTTTTGTACCACTTTTTCAAGTCAAAGCCCTCACTTAAAATAGTAAACAAAACTATCAAAAAACTACGCGAATCCTCCCCAAGGTTTAAAAAGTAGGTTGATATAACCACCAATGTCATTATATTAAATAGGCACGCAGTGGTTAAGTCATCTGCTTTTGCCACTTGCATACTGGAACAACAAGCAATGGATATTTTGGACTGAAATAATGTTTCTGTAAACACATTCTGAAATTTCACTGTCCCACTTAAATTAAGATGGATCTTATGGTAAGTGGCCCTGGGAGAGAGCGCATTTCTGATGTTTGTGCATGAAACACATACCTTCCTGAAACACTTCCTCTCTTGCACCCGTTTTTGGATATTATCACTGCTGTCTGACAAGAATGAGGTCAGCTAGGATTGTAAGGATACGTTACAGCAGCTGTTGGGCATTTCTTTGAAACTCCACAAGCCTTTAACTCCTTAACTGCCTCGCCAAAACAGACATCATAGTCTTGCAGGAACACTGGAAGAATAATGACTTTTTCAGGGTGCACAGGATGCCGTCAACTGAGCAATCTTAAAGTGCTTAACTGAGGGAAATAAAAGCTTAGTCTTTTCAGGTAAGCAAAAATGAGAAAGATCATGAATGAGCCACATGCTGTGAAATTGAGAATTGTTACCACCTTTGCAGCAGTCAGGTCCAAACAAGAGCTGGAGAGGCAAGAGACGACATCATTTATGCAGAAGAAAGAGAGACATTGCACTTGAAAAACAGCAGAGACAGACAGCCAGGTTTAAAATAGTAGGGTTTATCAGCATTCTCCCACAGGGATGCACTTGGCTGACTCTCAGCAAATAAAACTGTCCAATTGCTCAGTAGGGCCAATAAAGCCAAACTAAACCTGGATAAGCAGCAAAGAGTACTCTGAATTTGCACAGAACTTAGTTATAATGTGATACAACAAACTTCCATCCCCAATATCCCCACAAAACTACCTGATGTTATAAAAATTAGCTGTCTTGGGTCAGGCAGGCTGTCAGAAACCTTCCCAATTCATTTAGGAAGCTTTATTTGCACAATCACTAGCATGAGCTCTGTGTATGAATGAATCTTGCAGTAGCAAAAATTTGATCTGTATCAATCATGCCCATATTTCCACTAAATGAGCCAAAAATCTGTACCCATGTTATATTGGGTGTGGGAGGACAGACGGAGCCATAATGATGCAGACTGATGATAGCTGGCATACAAGCTTTATTTGTATAAAAGTTAATACGTGAGGTTTTTTTATTTTATTAGAGTAGAAAGCTCCACTCATGGTGTAAATTTACTCCCGATGAGTTCACTGAACTGCATGGCCACCGTTTCCATTTGAGAAGCTTTAAGATGATACAGACTTAACCCCATCACCAAACCAAAGTTTCTTTGTTGTTGTTTTTGACACCCTGAGTAAGAGCTGTCGAGGGGATGAGAACAGTGCTGCACCACTCCACAATCTCTCCAAACACAGGCACCAGAAAAGGCTGTGAGACTGGGAGTGCAGAGTATGTTTTAAAAAGCCTCAGTTATGAAATGGATGAGAGGCAAAGAGATTGGGGCCATGCGGCACAAATATTCTGATAAGATGTAATTTTCACAGCTTCTTTCTTTCCTTTTTCACTGTGTCCACAGGTGTCGTGCACATCCTCCCGCTTTTCAACCTAGTTTACTTTTTTTTTCCCCCCAAGGGTACTGGGGTGATTTTGTGATGTAAACTATCATTTATTGCAATATTAAGGTTGGCATAGTTTTAGAAAGAGCAGCATTTCTCCTTAGGCTGCATACCGATCACACTTTGCAGGCTTTTGGCAGCAAGCAACTTAGCTCATCTGTTATCATGCTGTAACACTTCAGAGTGCATACCGTATCTAAGAAAGCATTTACAAACTCAACCTGAAAAAAAAAAAAAAAAAGACATAATAATAATAAAAAGTCTTTCACATAACTGATTCTGTCTTGCAAAAAATCTCTGGATGCCTTTGGCTGCTTCTGTTCCCACCTGGGACAGGGTGTATCTCCATACGTGTGCCTGCAGGTCGGCGGGGCAACCCTCTGTGCTTCCTTCCAAATGGCAAGTTTTCAAACAGCAGTTGCCACTATGTACCTCATTGTGTACAACATTTCAAGCTAAAGGCTGAGAAGGGAGTCAACACAAAAGGAATCAGCTCAGTTTTGCCTACAGTAAAAAAAAACAACAAGCAAAACACAAAGACAAATGCAGAAGTAAGCAATTTCCAACCACTTCACCTGGCTCACGAATCAAATTAGAGCCTCATAACACCGTACCAAGATGTGCTGCAATAACTATGACACTGCTCTACACTAAATTAATGGTTAACACTAAGCTGGCATCATCATTGTCAGTAGAAGACTTCTTCCTACCCCTTTTCTTTTAAACTAGCTGGGTTTCAGTGTCAAACTACAGGTTGCCTCAAAATTCTGTTTGCATCCGCCAAAGGACAGTCTGGGTTTTTGGATGAGTTAAAGCCCCATAACCTGCGATACTGAACAAGTAGCTCCTTTATAAAACCCCATGATTCTATACTTACAGACAATTAATAGACAAAGCCTGAAAGCTGAACTTAGTGTAACAGAGATGAGAAGAAACAAGTTGGGGTTTATCCCCCAGGACATAAACAAGAACATCAGGTGCATGCAGGATTCTAGAATACTATCTTCAAAGGCCTAAGGGTCCACAGATAATTAGCAAGATGTCTAGGGCATGCTTCCTTTAAGCTGGTATCATTATATAGCATCACATTAATAGGACTGGGGTTTTTGTTCTGTTTATTTTTGGCTAAATTTTAAAATACGTTGTTTAGTGCAGGGAAGAGACAGATGGACTTGAGTAACGAAAAGCTGCTGTTCCCAACAAAGAATTTTCAAATTAATTGATCATTACATACATTGTAAGTCAATATTTTAACAGATAGAACAACTTTTTGTCAAAAATCGGGTAAGTTTTGTGGAAAGCATTTAACGGATTCCATGAATCCATGAAAAGCAAAAGAAAAAGTAAGAAGTAACACTGTATTCAGTTATTTCTGGCATCTGACCACAATCAGTGTCCCTGCCACAAGAAGGTACATGAGTTGACAAAGCTCAGCTAAGAACTAGGCAAAAATATTATCTCTACCTAAGTGGGCAAAATTGTCTATTTTCATAAAAATAGACTTTTCCCCTCCCTTCTCTCCTAAGCTGAACACAGTATATTTCTGCAATGGAGATGATGAAGGAATAAGATTTACAGGCAAGCTAGCAGAGCCCACAGGGAACAGGGAACGTACACAGTAAGACTCCCAGAGCTTCTACCCAGCATTTTTATGTTGTCACATGCTGCCTTCTAGCCTGAATTTCTGAACAGGTATTAAGAACTCATTTAGGAACAAATTGGTTCAGAAACCTTGTGCAAGGCTCAAACCTTCCTGCCTTTCCAGCTCCAGAAACCTAAAAGGACCAACCTTAGCATAAGGTTGCATCCACAAAATCAATGCTTTAGAGGGAAAACAACTTACTAAATCTTAGTAATGAAGAAAATATTTCCCAAAGCCAAAAATTAAAATATGCATACTATTATTCAAATTTGATTTTCAGTTGCTCTCAATTTCCTTCTTTTTCCACAGCTATAATGATTAAATACATATTTAATGTTTTATCTACATCTATATAATAGAAGAAAAAAAAAAAAGAAAAAAGAGGGAACTGAATGACAATAGTCCAGAAACATTTTGGATTTTGAAACAATTGCAAAAGTTGCCATGTTCCTGCAGGCTCAAACAACAACTCAGTCTTGCGTTCTGTTCACATCAGCAACCAGCTGTTGAGATACAAGCAACATGTTGTTCAGGGACAAACTATGTCTGATGAAGTAGGGAAAAACTGTCCAATCTTACAAGCAGTTTAAATGATTAATTTTACCTTTTACTAGCTGACTTCATCTTAATCTAGCTTTAAGTGCCTATAACTGGCCTTTTCATGTGCCTATAGTAAAGCTTATGCAGAAGTACCTTAGTGTTAAAGGGAAGGAGAGAAGGAAGAGGAGAACAAGTGAAACTGGTTAGGAAGATCTAAGAGATGCCAAATTGTGTGCAGAAAATCCAGCCTGAGAGAAATTAAAGAAAACACAATAAAAGAAAGCCTTAACAACTACAGCTACTTCACATGCAGGTTGATTTAAAATGTTCACAGTACTCTTCAGCAGAAAGTAACACAATCCTATCCTAAAACACTTGTAGTTTGTGTCATGCAAATGCTCACTGGTTCACTCAGTAGAACAAAACCAGACAGCAGCAAGAGGGAAGCCTGAATCATTTTGCCAAAGCTAAGAGGAAGGCAACCGCTGACAGTTTGGGTGCAGGTTCTGCTCTAGAAATCTGAGGATCAGGAAACATAAACAAGGGAAAAGCTTTTCAAAGTCTGATCAGGACTGCAAAATAATTTCCAGAGGAACGCCGAGGATGTCTCTTCCCTTGTGATACCTTAAACTAGATGGAACAAAATAGTGGAAAGTAACCGAAGGAAAAAGCTAGTACTGGCAAGTTGACAGGCTATATGGAATAAATTTTTTCTTGCCTCTCTGACTTCTATTAACATTTTTGTGGCTCTTGATGCAGCAAGGTAGGAGCTTTGGTTTACACTCCATAAACACAAGCCAAAAGCCTCCCACGGTTCCATTTGGTAATGTCAGCTTAACATGCTCAAATACACAGAATTCTGACAATGAGTCAAGTTCCCACTCAAACATAAATTATGCCAAAAAACGACCAAGATTATTTCAACTAATAAACACTTGGTTTAAAAAACATGTCAAATCAACTTGGTCTTTACATCAATTTAATTGCCTCTTACCGCAGCCATTGCCTAAGCTGTGCTGTGCTGCAGGAAGCACCGAAAGATAAAGGCGATGGAAAACCTTCTCACAGAGCTCCCTTGACTGACATCACTTCCGTGGTTGCACAAAGCTAAGGACTCTGCTCTAGGAAAAGAGGTTCTTCAGCAACTGAACTTATGTTGTAAAAAATAATTTTAAGAATGTCAACGTCCTGAATCGTGAACACTAGAATTTGGGACAAACTGGGACAAAATTAAATTCTTAAAGGAAAGGTCAAAGCCTTGTATCCTGTCACATACAAAATATGACAATACAAAGCTCTCTCATGTTGCCCTTTGATTCAACCTTCATAGCGTCATTCTTATAAAAGACATCTCTTCATGAGAAATACAATACTTGAAAATATGCACAATGTTACCCCAAGTTTATACAGATGCTGTTCATTAGCATATTTATTCTCTTTATAAAACTGTGACATTTGGACTTCAGATTTTTCCAAATTCCATTCCAGCTCCCCTACTGAGTTTTTACATTGAGCATTAAAAAGACAACCAAAGTGAAAAATAAAAAATTCAACACAAGGGACAACCAAAGCGCCAAGTCACTTGTGATAGGTTGGATTTACAAATCCTGAAATCGTATTCTCCAAATGATTGCTCTTTCCAGAATTTCGTATGTAGTAAAAGTAATGCCGAAGGCAGAGCTGGCGTGGTTAGCCTATGCCCAAGAGGCCTTTTCAACGTAATAGACATCTCTAATAGACCACTCTGACAAGTGGTTACAAAAGAGCAAGGCAAATGCCTACCAGATAGATGACAGAAATACAGCAGAAATGCACTGTGAGTTAAAACATTGATTGGAATAACATTACCAGCAGTTACAGAGAAAAAGACTGAAATCTCCTAGAGGCTCTTCTGCCACACTAAAAGCTAGTTTTCCTGGTTAGGACTGAGCCGTGGTTGAAGGGCTAAAGTGAAGTGTACCTTTCCCAGAAGAGCAAGGCTTCTTCCTCCACAACTACTACACTGAGGCTAACCATGGATAAACAAATACTAAATTTGCTCAAAACACTTCTGAGACAAACGTTCTTAAAGAAAACCCAGCTCAACTGAAAACATATGTACCCAAACATAATGTCCTGTTCCATATGTATTTCCTCTTACAGAATGGTGACATGAGCTAAAATTTCATTCCCACTGTGAGATCTCTTGACGACTCATGGAAAGATGAATCACTATTTTGAATGGAAATCATGACTTGTGACAGCTGTAACTTCTGATATATAAAGTATCACATGAGCAAAGCTAGCCTGACTCCCTGCTGTAAATAATTAGTGGATCGCAACAAAACATATTTCACTATCTAGCTTTAAAAGTTACTGGAGAATTAATACTCTCGAGTCTCACCCGTGCTACAGGATAAATGCATGAGGAAAGTCAGAGGTTGAATGACTTCCAAAACCTTTCTGACAGGGGCCAAAAGCAGACGCTTGGACAAAGGGAGCAACGGGAGCATTAACAGAGTGATCTTTCTCCTACCGTGCCCTCAGCTGCCATTTAAGGATTTAAGCTGCCTCCAGAACACCCTGCTAAACTACCACAGCCAAAGTCATCCTCTGTGAATCTCCTTACTGAATGGAGTAACACCTCTGCCTTCAGTGATAATCCTGTGACACTGACCTTTAAGATTTGACTATGGGCTGTGCAAAGAAGTGTTTTACTTAGTTTCCATTTTGTTGGTAAACTGATTCACTGAGTGTCCCCTGATAATCACACTATGAGAGAATAATTATTTCCATTTACTTAATGTGTGTTGCTCAGGATATCCGCGTCCTAAATCAGATGCCTCTTATGCATTTTCACAGAATCACCTAGGTTGGAAGGGACCTTTTAAGATCATCCTGTCCAACCAATGAAAAAAATCACAACACACACAAAAAAAAAAACCCAAAAAACCCCACCACACAAACCCCACACCACGCCAAAACAACACCCACACTAATCCATATCCCCGAGCACCATGTCAACTCGTCTCTTGAACACCTCCAGGTATGGTGCTTCAACCACCTCCCTGGGCAGCCCATTCCAATGCCTGATAACCCTTTCAGGAAAGAAATACATCCTAATATCTAACCTGAACCTCCCTTTTTCTTTCCCATTAGTAGTAGATAGAGCATAGGTAGTCCGGTGCTACCTTATATTTTATGGGGATAGGGAATCAACTGCATCTAATACCCAAAATATATTTGTACAAAGGCATAATGATGCTTTCCAGTTTAGCTTATTTCCTTTGCTAAAGCTCTCTGGTTTCTGACCAGTGCTAGTAACTGAGCTGAAGTATTTCCAGAACAATGAAGAGAAATCCCCTACAAGTACTCTTTGCTGAGTAACAGTTGCTAATAACTGCCTCAGGACTTTTTCTCAGAGATATCATTAGAGGCTAATTAAATAGGCTGATTAGCCATTTGTTTTAATAGTTTTCCTGCTACAACTCTGACATCAATTCTGCAGGGCTTCAGCAAAATAAATTCTGGTATGTTGCACTAACCAAGTAGTTCAATAGCTTTGAGAAGCAACACCGATTCCTATAGGAAGGAGTAAGGTTTCATGTCAGTGCTTAGGTACTTAACCAACCAGTCTCCTCAGTCTTCTGCTACACCTCATGGAGAAAACAGGTCTTCTGCTGAGCAGGAATCCAGTCTTGGATTTGTGGAAGTGCCCTATGATAGGCCCCATCCCTCTTCACTGCCTACAGCCAGCTAGGCTAATCACGCATGCACAGCTAGTGTGAAAACCTTCCCGCACACTCCTCTGCATATCTGAAAGAAAACATTTATCTTAAGATACCTGATCCTGGACCAATAATCATCCTTTTTTACAAGCTTTAGTGGTCTCAGCCCTTACAAGCCCTTATAATTATTAAACATTTTAAAAGATACATGTATTTTATACATGGAAATACATAGGAGCCTTATTTGTGTCCCACAGTAGGGCACAGTGTTATTCACAAGCTTCCAGATGCTTTGTCCAGTCCAACCTGCATGTCTCCCTCCCACATAACACAGGTGGAACACCAACATTGCCAGCCACTTCCCCAAAATTGTCATCCACGTTTTACCGAGAGCTTCTTTCCTCCCTCTTGAGATCCTCCTGTCCCTTCATCCTCTTCCCCAGGCAGCCCTGCTGCCCCGGGGGCAGCTGGTTAGCAGGTGCCCGGGTTCTCTGCCCTCCAGAGCACCAGCAGCAAAGACAGAGCCAGGCAGGGCTGCCCACCCTGGGCAGGGGGCACGGCACAGGCCCCTGTTCTCCCCCCAGAGCAGTGCTGGCAAGCACCACCGTTCCAGCGGTGAGACGACGGCCAAAACGCTGCCTTTGTTCTACCTGCCAAGCCAGGGAGCAGATGACATGGGTCCATGCTTAACAAGGCAGCTGCAAATTCGACAAAGCTATTTCTTACAAGTATTGTACAAGCCCTTTGGGAAGGCGGCCTTAAATCTCCACAGGGTTACGTCTTGCACAGGTGGCCTGTATAACTTCACAGGATCCTGTTCTTAATATTTGTTTTCAAAGCTTGCTCACTACATTTATTACTGTAGTTCTGACTAAGCCTCCAAACTATTTTTACGGGCCCTGAACAATAGTAATCGTTCAGGATCGAGTTCAACTTGCTAAACTGCATTATATCTAGTCCAGATCCTTAAAATCACACATCTCCGACAAATGCTGTGGATGACACAACATAAAGTCTATGAACTGGGATACGGTGTGTTTAAGAGACATACGAAGAACACCACAAGAAGAAGAATTTGCCATAAGCCTTTTCAAACGTTCAGAGCCCCAAAAAATGCAGTGCGTTGTGACACCTTCTTAGCAACAACTTCATTTTGAAATGCACAATGCAGATGCGGTAAAGATGACTGGGTTTCTGAATTTTTTCAGTGGCATTTAAGAACCTTGTCTAGAACCTAACAGGAAGAAGTTGTAAATATGATTCTTCAAATAAAGCAACACTAAAACTAGAACGTATTACTTGCAGAAGGCTATCTGCAGAATGATAAGTTAAAATTGTTCCAATTTTATTCAGTTTCCTGAAACTGATTCTGATGCTCAACCGCTACTATTTGCCATTGAAATATTTGCCCAGAATCATATACATTCCATAGAAATTACCAAATAACCTTAAAGAGATTGGCAAGAGTTCTGCAGCTCTGATTTGCATGAAGCTGAAATTATGGCAAAACCAATCCCACTATGACTATGCACTGATAAACCTACATAGTCTTAAGACTCATGCAAGAAAATAACGATGAAGGTGTATGATAAAATGGCGTCGTTGTCATTATTAATACTAGAGTCATAAGCCACAACCTACCTCACTGTTACCATATATATGCAATTCTTCCTTAGTTTTTTCTTCAGTTCTAAACCCTAAAAGCCAAACTGGACAGTTAGTTTTTCTTCTCAGGTATCATGAATATACCTTCCCCTCTACTATCCCAGAATTTTATATTTTGTTTTGGGGTCCCCCCATTCTCCTCTTTTTTTAAGGCTATATAGCAACAAAGTGACTAAACCTTAAAGAAAAAGATAAAACATCTTACTTGCTCTAGATTTAATTTACAAATTCTGTCTGTGTTAACAAAAGGACTTTAAAAACACTACATTTTGAGACTGTCCAGACTATACTTAACGGAAAATGCTGGTACCCAGAGTTATACTAGCAATAAGAGTCACAAAACACAGTCCCCAAGCCTGTAATCCTATCTTACATATGCAGCCCCACAGACTTTATTGGGCCTACCTGCACAAGGAAAGCTCGCAGAATCTCACCATACACACTCTGATGTTTACAGGCATTTAGTATTAAATGATCCAGGACAGATTTTTCTAGCATTTCATTTAAAAGCCTTTCCTTTCTTTTAGCTCCAGAAATTTATCTAAGCAGAAAACTTAACATTTTGGTACCAGAGCAGTGTTACGATCCTCAATTGTTCCTCAAACAGAATAGCTTGCAAATACAGGAACAACTAGCTATTTGGGGCTGTGTATTGTGTTAATCAAGGTAAATCCACTCTACTATTAACACTTCGAAAACACTTATTCACTCACTCAAAACAGAATTGATTGGAACAGAGCGCTAAGAAAAATTATTCTCTTAGAGAAAGAATGTAAATTTTATTAATGCATGGGAACGTATGATCACTACACACACACCTGCTGTGTGTTAAAATTACTCCTTTACAACCACTCAGAAATAAATGGGGTAGCTGCTTTGGAACTTTTTTTTTTTTTTAAAATGCTAAGCAAATGTTCACATGCAAACTTACATGTCAGAAGTTTAATCAGAAACTCTTTTTTTCATGTGTCTAGGAGAGGTGCCTGTACCTACGTAACACAGAATGTTCAGTTGGTAAGGTACGCAGGTACTTTCAGAAGAGGCATTAATCTGCTGACTTCATATATAAGAAATTAGCACTATTTATGTGCGGAAGAGCCACAGTGCTCTCAGGAACTAAACATTAGCTTCAGAGAAAACAATTTCAATGAAGTTTTACTAAGGAGCAGCTCTAAGGAGGCCCTCTGTGCCTGCAGGATGTGACTCATTGCTTTGCTAGGAAGGACTTGTATGTTAAATACAAACATTAATAGTCACCTGTCCATGCCCTCCTTAACACACCTGAAAAACTGCAGACCTCTTCTCAGCTGCCAGGAAAACACAGTAGGGATGCAATATCATTGCCACCAAGACCAAAAAAAGCAACTCCAGCAAGACTCTCTTGGCAGATCAACCCATTTATGGTACCTGCTGCTCCAGAAGCCAAATCTTGCCGTGATAATTGCAGGGCTGAACACAAGAGCAGAAAGATCCCTATTGAGTCCCTCAGGTCCCACCTTGTCTCTGCTTAGTTGCCACACAGGCAGATGGACAAGCTTTCTGCAAGTATCTCCAACACCAATACACATGTAACAGAGCTCCAGCAAAACACAGGACAAGTGGTGCCAAGCAACTAAGCTGGGTAATACCAAGATTTTGCTTTCCTTTTAATTACCATTCTTCCAAAAGGATGAATAGGTGTTTCAACTGGGCTTTTCAGAGAGGCCCTTAGAGGGGTGGGGATGGGGAAGAAGGCATCCAAGACTTTAGTGTTCCCTTAGGACCACTTTGAACATCAGAACCTTGTGAAATATTTATATAGATCCATCCATTTATGTCTGAAAAAATCCCTTCCCTTAACTCCCACTTGCCACTGGGCTAGCAACTGGCCACAGCTATATTTTATTTGAACACGTGGGAAAACAAAAAGAGGAACAAACAGCAGTATGTGCTCTAAGGATGCCTTGTCCTACCCACCGAGGCCTCAGCTACAGTATAATCAAAACCAGGGTGAAGTCGCAGCTGCAGCCACAAACCACCATTTGCCTTTACGTATGAACCTCACGTAGCAAAACTGTGGGGTCCTTATGTAGCAATGAAAGGAATATATGAGTTTTCTCTGCTTGCCCTTCACCGAAGCACAGATGATGGCTTCAAGCCCAAATTTCAAGCAAGGCAGGGGGTGAAAGAAAGCCCAGTCAGAGACACAGAGGAGGTACATCAACCTGGCTCACTGACACTCATTCCACTTACTTTTCTCTGTGTAGAGGCAACTTAACCTCACTGCCCTGAGAAAGTTCCTATTAGAAAGCTGCGGTTTCCATTTAGTTTTTATTGCATTTTCCAAAGTTGCATCATCAGAGCAGAGCGTATTCCTATGGGGGCTGAAGGACCCAAAGTGTAAGCCATTATAATAAATAATAATGAATGTCATGGCTGGTAAAACCTGCAATCTCAACACATAGTGAAATTAATTTCAATATGTACAGTTACTTTTCAAACTCTGTGCTTTTAACATTTTCCTGGCAGAAACATATAGCCACAGTCACCAATAAATATGAACAATATAAAAAGTACAAGCCACTACTCAAAGTTGTAATTTTACTTAGGCTTATTTAGGGCAATAATCAATCTTAATGAAAAAAAGTATTTGAAAACTAAAAAAGAACTACAAAGCTGACTTGAGAATCTACCTGAAAGCTCATGTTTCCCTTGTGTTAATTTGTGTGGAGGTTTACATGTACCAGATAACGAAAAAAATCCTGTTGCCATAAAATCAACTGGTAGAATCAAGATAAATAAGAACAAAACAAAAGAAAAGCCAAAGAACACAAATAAAAAGCCTCCAAACCAACAAAAAGCAGAAATCCACATTCCTTTCACAAAAAGAGATTTTGATCCAAAACACCAATGCAACATTGACTTCCACCAAAGCCTAGCAATTAAAGTTTTGAAAGTTTCTTCAGAGCATCTTGTGGCCCTGGAACACTCTTGTCAAGATCATGCAGGTTGTCACCATGAATCATGCCCAAAGGCAGCATTTGTGGGGTTAGATGAGGCGGATAAGGGCACTGCCAGTCAGCACTCCTGGCTCAGAGGCAAGGAGGGAACTTGTGCTGTTCGCCCTCATGGCAGCATCCCTTCCCTTCACTAAAACCCAAACCCTAAAAATGTCTTTGTTCCGTAGGAAATAAGGACTAATCTGCACAGAAAGGTTACAGTGACAGGACTGGAGAGATTTGTTTTCACTAAACTCCTGTGAAAGAATGATCTAGGATATGTAGCTAATTTATCCAAGGACTTCTCTTGGATGTCAAATATGAAGAATGTGGACATGGGGAGGGGGGTGAGGAATCTTCCACCGATGTCTGCATGCTGCTGTTTTGTAGTTGCAGTTGGAAGAGCAAAATGCCAGAGCAGATCTCTTGCACAACTAAAGAGTGTCTCAGTCTGAAAAAATATGTCAGCCTGCTGTCACATACTTATGTATTGTCATTAATGACAAGAGAATGATTAATGAATGTCATTAATGACAAGGAGAATAAAAACATGCGATCACACTTGTTCATTACCAAATACAAAGAAAAACTCAGTATTTCCCCAACTATAGGAACAAAGTAGCAAATGACGGAATGCAATAAAGATCTGAACTTGAACATTTAAAGGGAAAATCCAATACACAGCTAAAAGTAAACCTTAGAATCCAGGAGAAAAGCAACCAGAGTGATTTCATTTCTGATCAGATAAACTGATGAAAGATTACTGTTCGATTTCTAGATAGTGGCAGAATACAGTAATTGATGGGGATGGTATGAAGAAGCTCAGTTTAAAACAATAACAAACAAAACCCCAAACAAACAAAAATCCCATAGGACAACTCAGAATTCCTAGGTTTAAACACAAGCCTGAAGTCTTACAAAGTGTTGTTCACAGTTGCTTTGTGCCTGCATGAAAAAAAAACAGTAAAATTCTTTCAAAAGAGAAATTATATTCTCAACAGCTTCTATGAGTTAAGTACTCTCTACTATCACACAGCACATAAACATTTAGTCTGAAGCATAAATGATGAAGTTCATGACAGCAAACAGACACCGAAAAAAAAAAATAAAGAAAACTGAGGGCTTCGGAAGAACAAAATTAATCTATTTTCCTGAAAACTCTCTAAAAATGGGGAATCCCAGATTACAGAGAAGACCACAAACTTTAAAGGCTTGACTAATACGTGCTCTATGTTGCCTAGATTAAAAAAAAAAAAAAAAAAGATTAAGAGACACTTGTGGACAAATCAAATCAAAACCAAGCAAGCAAGCAACAAAATATCAGATATACAATTTGTGTGAAGTCCTGAAAGCCGAATCTGGACATTTCACATAACTTCAATAACCACAAAAGCAGATAAAATTGCATATTTAAAAATGTCAATCAACTCATTCTTACACAGAGCTCTTGAACATGCACTGCCAAAGACAATTGGTTGAAGTAGAGCATCCCACACAATATAGAGGGAGAAACATCAGAGTTGGCTTTGAAAAGTTATTGCATTCATGTCTGTCTTGGTAAAATTAGGGGGTATCTGTGGATTCCTCCACCTCCTCCCTCTTCAAAAAAGGCATCTCCTCTCAGAGTAGGTTGCAAATGATCAAATCAATGGAATAATGATCTTGATTGTCTAAGCCAGCTCTCCATAGACATGAGTTCACAAGAGAGGCAGCCATACAGCTTCCTCAGACATCAGTAAAGACTTTTGATCTTTCTTTGAAGAAATTTCTCAGGATATTTAAAAGTTTGTGGTTTATTTTTGTGTGTGGGGAAAAGCAATGATGAGGCAAACACTCCCACACACAGAAATGTCTCAACAAAGCTATGCTTGTCAAAAATACCCTTGAAGGAAATTAATATATATACACACTTTGAAGGCACACATTTTTATTCTCTAGTCCTTACTGAGGTCTCAGCTACCTATTTCATGACTTATGGGCATATGGCACTCCATACAAACACTGAGCAGATTAGGGAAAAAAAAAAGTGAATTAAAATGGAAAAATGGAAATGGCTATAAGGGTTAAGAAGTTTGGGTCTTGGGTACCCAGACCAATTACTGTGGAGTAACAAATTAACTTACATTAAAGAACATATACTAGATAATTCTTGCTTACTAACAATACTTTTTCATTGAAAACAAAAGCAATGTACTTCAACTCTGTGTTTTTTGTTGAAAGCTTATGAAAGACTACTTATTTCGTATTTCTCATGTGCGTAAAGCACGAGAGAATTACACAGACAAACATTCTTTAACATGTTATGCGTGTGTGTGAAATACACTGAAATACAAGAAATACCTCTGGTTCTTTGCTTCTCTTTTGCCCACAGCTAGTATGGCTAATAGTATCACAACACCATATTTCATCAATTAGATTTTGTTTGGAGAGTTGTGATTACAGGGTACTTTTGAAAATGACCTTATACCACATTACTAGCATGTTAAAGGGCACATGAGAAGCTGGTTTGTCACAAGCACTTCTTTGCCAGCATCAATTTACCTTCCATCAGAAAGGAAGGACCATAGTATAGAAGACAGACTGGCCAGTGAAGTTGTGTTTGTACACGCACGTGCGTATGTGTAGGAAAAGTTAATCACTGAAATCAGAGATATAAAAGTAGCACTCAATTGTGTGAACTTCCTTTGGTTTTCATTCTTGCAGACTTCTCTTCATTATATTTGTGGTTTTCTTCTTATTACTTTGAAAACCGGTTTTAAGATGAAGATATGTGTTATGCTACTACAAACATCAGAAGAAAAATATTGAATTGACAGTGTTTTAATTTTGCTTATATGATTAAAATAGAATATTAGATGTTCCCATTTTGGGGGTGTCAGGAACTTTTGTTAAGTGGGATGGAATGCTATGAGAAGAGGGTTTTTTTTTAAAAAAAAAAAACCACAACTGATATCACAAAACTCACCCTGAAATTTGTATAAGATTACCACACAATGATGGCACCTGACTATATCAGGTCAGCTGAGAACAACAGAAGATGTGTGGGCAAAACCCTATATTGCCAGGAAATCAGAAATAGCTGCTTTTGCAGGTTCCTCATTTACCATGTTGAACCTGGGGAAGGAAGGGCACATACCTGCCAGCTGGGAGACAAACAAACACATGGAGCATTTAGAGAGCCTTGTGCACTGAGAAACCTCCCCTGGATTTTAAACCCCGCTGAAAGTGTCGTGTACTTGCACAAAATTAACTTCACTGCTCAAACAATTCCTTCAGGTATGTTTGCATTGTGTTTGGCACAAGGAGACACTAATCTTGACGAAGACCTCTCAAAGATTTCACGTAGTATGTCTCTAGTACGAAGGGGGACAGCAAAAGCCAGAAACACAGGTATTGACCTGAGAGGCATGTGGGTCTCGTGAAAAAAAATCTGAAATGAGATATGAATGTACCAACTAGATCACATCAATAATCTGCAGAACATAAAATAAAAGCCAGTAAAAATCTTCAGTAAAATTGCAAAAAAACCACCCCAAACCGACCCCAAACAAACCTACTATTCAGTAGACAGGTGGTGTGTGACTTTCTATACAGAAAATTGTAGCCTAACCTGAAAACCAGAACCTAAAAGTTTATGGCTTGGGGGGGTTTCTTTCTGTTTTCAATCTTGCATATTGTTATTTTGCAACTAGATAGTTGTAAAAGATAGTCCTGAAGTCCTCGAATAGCCTGTTTTAGCTATCACCTGTGGGATTTACAGAAAGATGTTACTCAGCATGCAAAACCCTATTTGTTTCACAAATTTGAATATGCCACCCTTCAGCTTCACGAATACCCCCAGGAGAGATGATTCTGGAAAAGGCCAACCAAAGTTTCCAGTGTATTCTTCCTAAAAGATGTCCCAAGCTTGTTTCTCTGTGGCAACAAGGGTGTGCACTTTGTCTGCCCAGGGACCCCATCAATTTCAAACAAGGCAGATAGAGAGGGCAAGATAGAGACACACCTACAGATTTCAAGGCAACTGGTGCCTGCAGAAAGAGTTGAGCGACAGACACAGTGAAGAAAAGCTGAAATGTGGGATTCAAACTCGGCTGCAACAGCCGCTGCCTTTGCCTTGCTATAGGCACAGATCTACAGAAAACCAGGCTCCTTTCATACTTCTCGCTACACAGCTTCATTGTTCCTTTTTCTTTTTTTTATCTTTAAATATATACTGGGTCATATATACTACAGTTCTTAACCTAAATTGGAGCTGAATTATTCTGGGACGTAAATGTCTACATTCCAGTTAATTTCAAGATATTCAGGAACAAGGATGAGTTTAGATACGCAATTTCTAAGATTGAAACATTTTCTTTTCACATAGCACTATTTCCTATTTTTTGCTTTGGATAATGCTGTAATTACAGAGTAATTATATATTGGAGTCAAAATTACAGCAGCTGAATAATAAGTATTGAACCCCAAGCAGTGTATTAAATAATATTAACTGTTTCTTATGCTCATAAAAGAGACAATACTATATTTGGAAAGCAAATTCCTGTAATTGAAATCGGAGCAGCTGAGTTTTATTTCAGTGTATTCAACAGTAAGTCTGTCATACAGACAACTGCAAGAGTCACATTTTCTTATTTAGAAAAAGAACTGATAACATGGCATTGCAGAGTTTATCTTTTCAAACACTTAGATCTACCTGATGCTATACTAACAATTTTTCATGTGCATCAAAAAAATCTTTCTTGCGCTAAACCTTATAAATAATCTACTGTCAGTGTCTAATTACAAAACAAGTGTGAAATACTTTACTTTAAAAAGAAAAAAATACACCAAAACCCCCTAAACCCAAGGAAGCAGGTAGAGATTTTCCCATATTAATCTCTCAGAAGCAATTCAGTGTAATTGAGTAAAATTCCACACAACTCTCAATTCACAGAAGTAGAAAATTAAAGAAATTCTAGCTATTTTAATTTTGATTCCTTGTCACCTTTTTGAACACATGAAGACATGGGATTACACTGGCGTTGTTGCCCTACAGCAGCACATTAAAGCTATGGTGCACATACAGCTTCAGAGTCATTCTCCCACTAAAACTAGACCCCTGGCTGCACAGAGGACTTGCAGAATATGTAGTACCACACTGAGAAGACAAATCACCTCAAACAAATCTACTGCATCTAACCTATTTTCTATAAATTGTATACATATACTACAATAAACATACTGTAATTTTCTAAGAGTACCTTCAACCTAGCAAAATGCTGGATCACAAACTGGGAGAGCTAAAATCCTGTGTAGGAGACAGAGAAGAAGGGTTTAGCAGGAGGAAAAAGTGATGTGAGTGCCTTTGAGTGTTAGGTACCGTCAGAACTTGTTCCAAGGCATGACCAGAGTCAAGGGAAAACCAGCACATGTCAGAAAACTCTCAAAGTGCCAATTTCTTTGCTAAAACCTCTGCGAAATCCAGGTCTTCGTTTCAGATTTCAGAACAGCTACCCAGTTTTGCCAAAGAAATGTTATGCAATGCAGCAGAGAGCTCAAACACTTGGTTTTATCATGGATCACCACGAAGAAATCTAGTACCCAGACCACTTGGTTTTATGGACCATCTGAAGAAGCCCACTTAGGACAAGGTTTGACAGCTCTGAATAGGAGTATACATTCCTAACCATATTTTCCTGATATGAAAGCTTCAAGTATGTTCCAAGCAAGCAGCTTATGCTTTCATGCAAGGTACTGTGAATGGGCATGCTTTAAACTGCCACAGTATGAACTCAAATACACAGGCAAACATCACCTGAACCTCAGCAGGAGATGGCCTGAGGTCAGTTAGTCTACAAGAAGAGCTTAGCTTGAGCTCAGAGACACAGAACCAGCAACTGGCCACATGGTACAGGCTCTTTTCTCTATTTCCAGGCACAAAATCCCATAGTGTGTGCCCGTGTATATGTATATCTATCTATATATATATATATACACACACACACACACATATATATGCAGTTAGAGACATTACAAGAGTGAAGACTGCATCACAAGTTAACACACCAGTACTAAAGTGACAAACAACTGACACAGATACGTTCTTCAAAAGGACCTGGGGAAAACCTCCCACACAGACACAGCCTTCTAAGGACAACTGTAAGCCTCTACAGACCTCATAGGCAAAACAGCCTTGGGAAGATCTTACCTAACCACAACCACTGCATATGTCCAAAACACTACAGAATTGGACAGGGGAGGAGGAGGCAACAGATGGTGGAAGTTTCACACAGTACCTTAACTGTCAGCAGAGTAACATGACAACTCTCTAACACAGTCCAAAAGGCATCTTACTGTCTCACAAGAGGCTCACTGTCTCCAAGGGATGAGAAATCTGACTTGCGGTCAGATGAGTATAAACCATGACCAGCACAAACATGACATACAATTCTCAACCATGCACTTTTCCTGTCTGGGAGTGTTTACATCCTCTGCTGAATCCAGTTTTTCTTCCCATTTTAGTAATTGCTGTTCTTGCAGGATCCCCCGGAGCTTCAAAACACAAAATTTGACAAGATCCCATGGTGGGGGGGGAAAGACTGTTAGTTCATTTTCTTTCTCCTGCTTGACTTTCTGTAACTCCACATACCAATAGATGCATCAAGCCACACAGGTAAACATTCCTGCATCAGTTTCCCACATAAACAGCTTAATCTTGCAGTTTCCATGCCAACACGGAAACACTTCCTTATGGCAGAGTCCCTGAGCAAAGAACCCATTAAAGGAAAGAAGTCTCTTCCCACTCGCTGCCCAGTCTGTGCACCAAAACAGCACAAGAGTCTACTGTGAAAAAGAGCACAGCCCAGATGAGATAGTCAGCCACGGCACAAGAGAATATTCCTCCGGAGAGAAGCCACTGCAAAGAGTTTTCATGAAAACACTAAAGCAGTCTACCCGAAAGGAAGGGTTGTACCTTTGGAAGTGGTGCAAATCCACCACGAAGCAATAATGTATTCTCACTCAGGGGAAAGATTAAAAAGTCCTGAACACAAGACTGTCAGAAGGCCCCAGTTAAAAATAAACACTCCATGATGCTGTGAAACGGCCAGATCTTGGGATTCTGATTAACAAGGAGACTACTTCTTCTGTGGTTCAACATAGCTCAATTGCTGGCCCACAGGCCACATCAGGACTACAGAAGCAGAACAAACCTGACACTTTCTCTGGTGGAGGACATGATGCAGCCTAGCCAAAAGCCCCTTCCATGCCCAGACACTATCTGGCACACCATCACACAAGAAAGCAAAAGAACAGGGACAGGAGTTTACTTTTTCCTTAGCCATATATATGTGGCATTGGGCTGATCATGATGCTTCAAAGTAGCTTTTGCTACACAGGAAAGGAAGAAATGTCCAGAAATGCCCCGTAGTAACTAAGGAGAGACCACCTTTCTTCTTGTCCCAAACCACATTTGTAGTAATGAGCAGAGAGTTGCAGACATCTTTCCAAAAGACATCATGTGCTTTGCACTCTCCCATTACTTTGGCGTGTTCAGCAACTGCATCCCAACTCCTTTTAAAAAGCAGTCTCTTGGTAGAAGCCCTATCAATTTCAGCAGATCAAAAGCATTGCCATATCTCTTTAAGGGATGTTAAAAAACATCACTCTCTGCTCAGTCACTGATTTTTGGAAGAAACAGCAAGTTTGTAACTATTCAGGATCCTTACCCTGGGATTTAAGGGAAGATTTGGTCCTGTAAAGGGATTTTGTTAGCTCCTAAGTCAATCACTGACTAAAGAGAAAACACTAAAGGGAAAAAGAGATGGAGGGGAAAAAAAAAAAGGATGTCTCTAAAACCCTACACTGTCTGTGGTGAAGTCATCTCTCAAGGATATTTCAATCTCTCCCCAAAAAGTGCGGGGATTTCTGAACCACCTGCTTGTTCACTGCTGCCAGAGAGACAAATAGTTTCATCTCCTTCAGAAAATGATTGAGAGGGTGGAGAACAAGTTAACATCATAGAAACATTTGGTCATTTATTCATCTGGCTCTTCAGGAAAGTATATTTTTATCCCTTGGATTACTTACTCATCACCAAGGAGAGGAAAATTTCTCCTTCACATGCAGGAGGACAGGATACATATTCAGAGATTAACAAGCTCTTTCAAAAAAAAAAACCACCAAAACTGAACAGAAAACAAACTATAAAAAGAACAAGAACGTGAACACTGAGAATAGATTCAAACTTTGCTGAGTATGCCATTGTAACCTACCCTCCATTTTAAAACTGAAACCAGTCTACCAAGTAGCACTGAATCTGATGAGTCTGGTAACCAGCACCTTGTGACTTCAAACAAGACACCACTGCAAAATCTTCAGTAAAATACACATATCATAATGTGAAAGAATGCACAACAGTGCAGAACAAAGGCCTTGTGCTCTTCAACTAGCACACTTACAGTAAATTAATCTCTATTAAGTAGCCACTGCATGGTGGTATGTCATTTCAGGACACGTAACTTCATGGTCTGGGTGATCCCTTTCAAACTTCTTTAGTTTTTGATGGAAGCAGATGTTGCCTAGATGATACATAAAGCATCATGTGAGAATGACACAAGTATCCTTGTTTCTTCCATTCATGTATACCTGCTGTATAGAAAGTGATCCAAAACAGATGAAAGATCACAAGCACAAGGCACACATGCCCAACTAAATCTACTTGCCTACTTTCTTCTTTCTTAGCAGTTGGAAACACAGCTTAAAGTAGCTTCTATACAGAAGTTTGCCTTAAGATGCAAGAACCAGTCCTCCACGAGAAACCAGAGACTCTATGAACTACCAAACCTATTAAAAGAAGGAACACTTCACTTTTTTGTTACTTCCTTCTTGTACATAGTACATCAATACATAATTCAAAGTGGAAATCAGATGAGACACAGATAGACAAAAAAGCAAATTTTTTACTCATTAGTTTAATCCTGAGAGCCTGGGCTCAGGAGGGATAAGACACCTTTCTGGGTGCCTTGAGACAACCAAAATCCACAAATTTTATGAGCCCATTAACATCTTTACCTTGCAAAAATAAAAATTGCACTTTATTAAGCTTCAAGAGCATGGAAAGAGTTGTTCAAAGTAAGAAATAACCCAATATACCAAAACGCACAGTTGGAAAATTTCAAATGACACTGCTTCTATCTTGAATGTTATACTAGGGCCATTGAAGGACTAGGGCATGACAGGGCAGCTGATATTCTGTTCAAAATGTCAGGTGCACTTCGAAGGTTAGTCCCTTAGATGGTGCCACATCTAGGAGGTCTGACCGTTTGAAGGTGGTGAAGAGTTTTAAAGCAGATGGACGGGATGTTTATTTCGGTCCATTTCTGAGGTCTCACTTCACTTGCTGCGCCAGCACTTATGCTGTCTGCGGTAATTTAAAGCTCTGAATGGCCCTTCTGTTACTCAGGCCTACATCCTTTGAAGACCACATTAGCACTAACATACTTGTGTAAATAGACAACACCACAAATAATAAAAATGCTAGCCAATGTAGCCAATAAGAAGGCTTAAATAAATCAGCAGAGAAAGAATACATTAATAAGGCAGCCAGTCTACTAATAACCAGAGTGTTTGTGCCTCTTTTCAGCTACATTCAAGTACCAATAAAAAAGTGCTTAAAATATACTTTTAGTATGCCACTTCAATCATTCATGTTAATTACTAAATCTGATAAATATTTGCATTAGCAGATTCAATAGCAGGCAATGGCATTCAGGAATACCAGAACAGAATGTAAGCGAAGTGTATGCAATAACTCTGCTCAACAAGAAAAGAAGAAAAAACCACTCTGAGAGGCTGCAAAGGCACCATTTCCACAGGAGGAAATGGAAATCCTTTCTGTCAGCTCAGCTGGCCTTCTCATGGACGATGTGCCAGTGCAATAAGGAATGATCTACCTGAATAAGAAATAGGCATGACAAGCTTAAAAGGGAGTCACAGCTAGCCTAGCCCTCTGCAGCTGTGAAAATTGTGTGTGGCATGTGGCCTTGAAGCACATGTACAGTTTAAGACAAAATGTGGGGAAGGATGTCCTTGTCAGGATTGCCAGTACTACTGTCCTCTCAGGATCCCATTTCCAAATCTGCCAACTCAAAAAGCTTGAAAAGGTACAAACCTCTTCCTTATGCCCTGGTTCCTCTATGGAATGCCATGTTGATGCTTGTTGTCAACATGTTTGACAGTAGCTTGGTGTCCAATCGAGACTGCTGCTGCACCTGGCACACACGAGGGGGAAAATGCAAGGACTTCTTGGACTAGTTATACATTTCATAGAGTCCTGTGCTTGCTGCATCAATGTGCATGGACAAGCTCAGAACACATTCGGGTTACCTGATTTAGCTCTTAATTCCTGCATTGGATTTTATAAACACCAGTCCTTACCTGTATGCAACAGTAAAGCAGGCGTTCAGCATTTTACGCTCAAAGGAAAGCAATGGTCTTCTTCAAAAGTAGTAATAGTTAGTATGCAAGATGCAAAAGGTTAATCTAATAAGCAGAGCACAGTGAACAAAGAGAACCTTCATTCAACTGAAGGACAGGATGAGCACTAACTTAAACTAATCATCATCAGCTAACATCACTGCATCATCGGAACAACTGTGTGTCCTACGTGCACTGTAACAAGCTCCCATGCTAACCTGACACTGTTGACACACAGCTTCACAAAACAAGTTCGAGTGCACATTGCCACACAAACATAAAACACCTTGGTTTTCGGAGACCTGGAGAAACAAGTTTTGCTTATGAAATACCAGCTATTATGAGAACTTTAAATTAGAACAGAAGAGACTTCAGTGTTGTAGAAAATGTCACTTGCTTTTCTTGTAATATTTTTGATAAATTCTCCTCAGCCTCAGACATCATTCATTACAACCCAAAGGCTTCTCCTGCCTCCTCTGTTCTTGCAGAAAAACACCAAAAGGAAGGATCTGTAGCATTCAGTGAAAAATTACCAGTTAAGGAGTGCAGTCAGTTTAAGATTTAGAGACAGAACCTGGTGTAAGGGGGAGCAACAGATTTGCGAGGCCAAAAAGCAGTAGTACAATCATCTCCTGCCTACCATAGGCACTAAGAATTTTCTATACCTTTCAGCAACTAGCTATGTGGTTTAATAAGAAAAATGGTGCCTTATTTGTATTTGGAACATGTTTCATTTCACTTTTGAACCACTTGATCAGGCTTTTGTCTGCTAGATGGTATCCATGACCACAGTTTTCCTGTTTAGGTGGACTATAATCCATTCATACCTTAATCTGAGTGGCGATAAACAGAACAGAGTTCCTGAGGTTAATCAATATTTATACAGCGTTAGTCATTTATCTGCAAAGACATTACAGCATGTTTACTTAGGAGTGGTACTTCAAAGGGGCCTAGTAAGGACAGGTCTCCTTTTGAGCAGGTACTAACACCTCTAGAGTGCTAGTCAGATTTCATACTACATAATTATTGGCGGGAAACGCCATGCTCAGCAAGGTAGTTTAGGGTTTGGGGGGGGTGGTGGGGAAGGAGTGTTTATGATGAGGGTCAGTGTGGATATGCTAACCCCTACATTTTGCCAAAGGTGGAGAACGCAATTGCATAACTTACAGTATTGGTTTTGTGCTCTCCATTGGAAAGGCAAAGAAAAAATTATCATGGCAACACAGTAAGGCCTGGGACATTACGAAATTGGAACAGAATGATCCTCATAGTGAAAACCTTCTAACCTTAGATTTCCCTCATCACTGGAGGCCTCTCTCCCTGAAAGGCAAGGTAGGTGCTGTCTCTCAGATGGGAGATGTGGCCTGTGGTGATACATACAGTGCTGCTGCCAAAGCTGCCGCCTTTGCTAATGCTGAGTAGGGAGTTGCCACAACTGCATAAAACCAGTTAAAGCTCTCTTCACTGGAGACATCCAGTAAGGGTGACAGCCCAGTTGACTTTGCACGAGGTTGTCAGCTTTTGTCAAATGACAAACAGCCTTGTGCAGGAGGGAAAAGTACCGGTCTGGAGAGAATAATGCCCACGATAAATTACAGTAATAGTTATATAGTCTCTTCTAGTTAAAACAATTACTTTTTTCCCCACCTTCCTTCAGCTTCAGAGATATAAACCATGCATTCCAGAAGTAACAGCACAGAAAGCCCAACCAGACCAAAGCTGAGCCAGCAAAGGCCGAAAGACCACCATAAAGAAGAGGTTGGTTACAGTGGGAGAAGAAACGTGCAAAGAAGGCAGAAGGAGGATGATCTAGCCCAAGCCAGTACCATCCTAAGAAGCCCTAAGTCAGAAAAAAAGCAAAGAAGTTCTTTCAAGAAAAGAGAGGATCTCTCTCGGGATGACTTGCTATTTCTTCTTAGTGTCCTTGAGGGTGAATTACAGGTGATTTATTATCTTATTTTATATTCCAAATTGAAACACACCCACCCCCTATTCCCCCCAAATGCAAAAACATGCTGCTTTCATATTAAGGAAACACCCTGCTTAATTCTTATTATTATAACTATTAACCATAAAAGGTGATCTTTAAAGCACAGCTAAATGCAAACAAAATTCACTCAGTGTACCTGTATCACACTAAAAATACTCATGGTCCACTGTAAATGATCATGTAACTCAAAGCAGAGAACTCACAAAACTTCCCTATTTTGCTGCCCCATTCTAAGTACACTGAATACAAATTATTTGTAAAACCTATTTGAGTGAACATATTAGAGATCTTTAAGATCTGTTTAAGATCTTTCTTATCTCCCCTCTCCTATGAAGTTACGAGCATTACTCCCTATGAATCAGTATGTGCCAGATGAAAAGAAGTAACTCACTCAACACTATTCTAACAGCTTTTGCTAGAAAAATCAAGATAGCCATTTTACTTCCCATAATATGAAGCATAAATGTTGTGTGCCACAGCCCACAAGATGCTGGATTTGAAGAGTGAGCATTTTTCTATTTGGAAAACAAGCCAGCTGCCAAGTGGCAAATGATGCCTAACCTGGTAAAACATAAAATTTCAGAAAGCGGGAACCAGATTTCCAGTGAGCTGGGAGAGTATTTCCATGGCAGGCTGATTGCACAGAAGTAGTTACAGCCACTGAAAACTGCTCACAGGCATGAATGGGTGTATCACATGCTTTCAGAGTTTATTCGCTAGTCAGCACCTGGGGAGTTCCATTCTTAAGTGTGTGTATATATTTACATAACAACTCATACATGCTTCACAGAACACACACACATGCAATATATTTGATTCATGTACCAATCTCTGTGGGTAGATCCAGGGCAAACTTCTACAGAACATTTCATTATGCAAACAGAACAATTTCCACGTTTGCAAAACACTTCTCTCCTGCTCACTTGCCCTTTCTTAATTTAGATAAAAATACAGATGTCACACACTTCTCAAAAAGTTCTCTCTTGCTCTCAAAAAAAAGAGATGCGTGTATATATATTTATATGCATATACTTACATTATACACACACGTCATTATACTTCTGCAATATAAACATACAAATATACATATATATACATATACATAGATACATATATATATATAAACACATGGACTCTTCAATTCTTTTAAATTTAAAAGATTTAAAAACTGAAACAGAGAGAAATGAGAATCTGGAAAACAATGAGCCTGACAGGAACACTTTAAATCATTTGCAACATTCCAAAGGAAGCATTATGAATGAAAAAAGCAAGAAGTCATTTTTTTTATTACTAATTTTCCAACTCCTGTAATGACAAATCAAATCTCTGCAGATCAGCTGTCAATCCAACCATATTTAAGTTTCAAAGTTAGATGCCATTACTCTCTGATTCCAGAACACTGAAAATGCACCAAGCTCACTCTTGTAGGTTTTTTCCACAGTTATAAGTATTAGAAATTAATATTTTTGTTTTTAAACATGGTCACAAACAGGGATACAGAAGTGCTCCAGCCAAGAGCAGTCAGACTGAAAGTGTCACCCTCTGCTGATACATCCATCTTTCCAATCTCCTCCCTTCTTATTCTACCCTTCTAGGATTAGCATGTATGTTGTTTAACTGAGGTAACAGCAGACTATGAATGTTTGAGACAGTTCATTTAGTTATATCACTCTAATACAGGAAGATGCAGTGGGGCATGGCGGGGGAAGGAGATGGACCCAGCCCTAGGGGAGGTGGTGACTTCAACAGATTCCCCCTCAGTGGAAACATTCCTGCAATCAGATACTCTCATGAAAAATCATTATCATTAGAAGTGGGACTTCAAGAGACTTAGCACGATATTCGCAGCTAGAAACTTTGCCAGAAAGACGTGCTATAAAGATCTTTGCTCCAACATGACATCTAGGAGCTAGTAACTTTGCAGCAAAGAAGTGTTCTTGGTAGTTTATTTTGTTTTTTAAAAGAGCAAAGAGAATCTATAGATCACTTCCAATACTGCAGATAGATACAGCACGTTTCTCCAGCACGGAGCATGGACCTAGAGAGCAGTGCTGTATGATCAGAAGAAGGTACATGCACCTACCAGCCTGTACAAGAATTTCTGAAATACATACATAGAAAAACATATTATAAACATACCTGATAATATATTGTATCTACTGTTTGGTAACAGGATGACATCAGATATTTTATATGATTAAGGAAACAAATGCAATGACATTTAAGAAGAAAGAGTATAATGAAAATTTTTAGGCTATACTTTTTAAAACTATTTCCAAAATTTTTGGAAGCCACATAACACCACCTTTTTATAACCGTGATCTTATCAAAATGCTTTTTTTAGCATATGCTCACAGATTGAGAACAACCTTAAAGCAGTTGCTTCCAAAAACCTTGATGCTGCAAGGTTGCTAATTTCCTGAAGGCATGTACACGTGTGTGTGCACCACACCTACATGCCTACATATACACAAGGCATGGGCTCACAGGTGCATGCACACATACAGGTACACAGGACTGCACTGCCAGCTTTGAAGGAAATGAGTCTAGTTTTTGAGAACATGGCTTTGGAATGCACGCTGCAAAGGGTCACGGCCCCTGCACCACACACCTCACTACATCCACGGCTCAAACAAACTCAGCGTAACAGAAGCAGACATGCCCAAGTGGGTTTAAACTACAGAAGCCACCTTTTGTACCCAGAGTATATAGAATGCAGAACGCCTCCAGGCTTCAAGAACCATTTTAACATCTTTCACTAACAATTTAAAAGCAGCTTCTAATACCACAAGTCATCCTTTGCCCTGAAATTGTGTGTTGTGAATGCTACACACTGGCTGAGAAACAGCAATACGATCTAATCACTATTAAAGTACTTCACTATTGATGAGGGTTCTGAAGATGTTGGAGGTTATGCAGAACTAATAAAATACAAAGACCTGTACTTCCCTCCTGCTTTTTAACTGTTTTCATGTTACTGACTATTCTGGGACACTTCACATACACAACATTCTTTAAAAAGTTTTTTAGTTTTCTCAAAATCAAAAGTAAAAAGCTGACACATACACATATATGCAGTTTAACAAGATAAAACCTTACTTTGTGTTTCTGCAGGCTCAAGATGAAGTTATAGGAGTACTTAAGGCTGAAAAAATTGACTTGGCTCTGCTTGAAGCACAATACGGCTTTGTTACTCCCAAGAAGGTGTTGGAGGCCCTCCAGCGAGATGCTATTCAAACAAAGGCTGAGCAATGGCAAGAAGATATCTATGAAAAGCCTATGGGAGAGGTATGAACATATAACTGATATTTAACCATAGTTCCCACCAAATTATCTCACTCACTTCAGGGAAAGAAAGCAAATGAGTTCTAAATCTAGAATCCAACACGAGTGTGATAACAGAACAAGGTCCAGGGTCCAGTGGGGTCCCGATTAATGACAGGTATCTAACGATCCTCATTTATACTGCACACTGGGGGATTTAAACATTGACAGACATGATTTTGTCTAATTCAAACTCTCATAGTCAGCTTTCTATTTTTGACACTGTCTTCTTTTCCTCCTCCTTTCTGTTATCCAAATTCACAACCCATACAAACAGATGCCTCCTTATTTGCCTCATTGAGGCCATCTTACCAGGGGCTGGTAAGGGTCCATTCAGCTGTCTACCTTTATGTACCCCAGCTCCCACTAATTCTGTGGGAGACACAGGTAACACCTGCTTGGTCCAAGTAGTTACTGTCATGAGCTGTCATCAGAAACTTCAGTTTCTGGCAAGTATCTAATATTCTAACATTATACCTATGTGACCTTTACTTTAACTACACTGCAGCAGCAGCCATACTTTCTGAACAATGCAATCTGAATTTCATTTCCACCCTGCAATGCAAATCACTGGATATAAAAATTCCCCTCATAACAGAGTATGTTTTTTTCCAAAGTAAGTGTCTCCTGTTAAATTTAGATAAACATTTTTAATATACTGCTCAGTACAGATAATCACCTTCAAAATAAAAGCAGAAATTATGAATAAAATTCTTCTACCACGTGTTTTCCAAGCTTTCTGAAAAGACATGTACTTAAGGATACAGAGTTCATTTCAGAGAAAATTATGTCAGGCAAAAGGTCGACACTCGTTTCAGAGGCTCAGAGGTTAAAAATCTCTGACTATAATCTGAAACAGATAAAGTTCAACTATGGAGGTTAATTTATTTTAAAACATTGTGGCATTATGTCACAGAAACTTTGAGTACAAATGGAAATGATTTGAAGAGAAGTCCAAAAAAGCTTGAAAACCTAAGTTCAGTCCGTTACATTACAAAGTTTATACATGCTTTTTCCTTCTTAACACTTAATGGCAGAGAAATGATTTCTAACACCACAGGATCTGGCAATTCCAAAAAGCAAAGGTAAACATCCTGAGAGCAACTGAGACACTAGAAGGACCCCCAGACACTTCGTATATCTTGGAAAACCAAAGGATGCTGTAATTGGCAGGCATTCCACAATTTCAGTTTCAAAATTCCCCCCAAATTAAGTCAGAGATCCATTCAGTTTTTGTTTGGATTTTTTAAACATTTATAAAAACCAAGAGGGAGGTGGAACCAGCCACAAAGTATGAGAACCAACAATTTAAATCCCCCCTTTGCCACCACAACAACATGCTTTTGTATCTGCCTACAAAATCTCTGCTGATGCAGTTTCTATAGAGCTTGTGTCTCTCAGCCTTGACCATTTAGCCTTGTAGCCCTGAACACAGAGAACCTTCCCAAAACTCATTTGAAAAATACACCGAATTCCAGAGGCACCTGTAAGATTACTGGTCCTTTAACATTCTCTTATAAGTCACTCATCTAGCCTAAATTTTATGAAGTTTCTTGGCAAATTTGGTTAAGAAGGTAGTAGGAAAATTTGGGACTGGACAGATTTACTCACTAGGAACAGGACTTATGGGTGAAGAAACGTAGCAAAACTGAATATAGTAGTAACACATCTTCCTTTGCAAAATCTATGAGGAGTGTGACAGACGAAAATCATGTCTTCCTTGGCTATGAGGAAATTTTTTAATTTTTTTGAAAGAAGAGGATTTTTTTCAGCCCAATTTTCTCTACAGCTATTTCTTTCTGCAAGCTAACAAATGCCAGATAAGCTTACTCTAGTTTCCTCACACTTGAGGATACAATAAATTGTTTTCATTTTGGGTTTGCTTCTCTCTGACACAAAGGCCTGAAAAGGTTTCCCACCTTTCATGGTTTATAACTTCGGATCAATTTATAAATTTAGATCAATTCATAAAAAAAAACCTGCCTTCCAATTGCCATTTCTCTAGAATGGAAAAAGAATGGTATTCAACATTCTACTAAATACAGAATAATAGCATAAGAACATTTTTCCTAGATTCAAAAATAAACAATTTTTTTCAAAAGAATCAAAAAGCCATCAGAGAAGGTGATGTAGGAAGAGAGAGACAAAGAGGAAAGTACGGCATAATTTATGGTGTCTTTTTCTCATGTTTCAAACCTTCATGGAATTAGAAAGCCAATTCTGGGTTCTAACTCTCCCCAGCTTCCAACAATACAGTCAAAGGAAAAAAAAAAAAAAGTCTGATCCCTCACTGTTTGAAATGTGATGAACCTCCTACCACTTTGAGAACACCTCTAAAAGCAGCAAAACTAGGGGAAAGCCTATATTCTGTATCTATCCAGGACACCTAAAATTTTAATCCATTTTTAAAATCCCAGTGACAATCAACTCAGGGAAAGATGCATCCTCATCAGCCTCTTAACAAAGTATAACTGATTGCATTCACTTAATATTTTACAAGACTTGGTCATAACTTTCCAACAATGACAGCTGTAGGGGACCAATAAGTTAGTGATAGGAAGAGACTAGAAACAATAACGTTGACAACATGGCATGCAGGAAAAGCAGAGCAACATAGCTGCATGGAAATTTGGCTCAGCTAGGGTTGAAAAAGTCAAGGAAGGAACCGCTCCCATGATCTCCAGTAATCTTAAATTTGAGATTATACATTTATAAATAGTGACTGTGGAGAGATATTGTAACAGGAATAATATTTTACTGAACTTTGGATAAAGAAATGTAACTAACCTGGATTTTATTCTAGCACAGTGCCAAACACAAAACAGTCTGAAAAGAGAAAGATTAAAAAGTTCAGTTCCAACTTAATGGACATGAGACACACCAGGCTAATCTGGCTTCAGACATGAGTTGGTGGCAAAATGTATGTAAACGATTAAATTCCTGTGAATTTTTAGGTTGCTGAACTATTCACAGTTACGTAAGACCATGCCTCTTATTTTCCATTGTATTGTACAGTATGTTCAAGTATTAATTCTAGCAAAAAGCCCATATGGTTAGCAAGAACAAAACAACAAATCACTTAATTAAGATTTTATCGCTTTAATTTTCAACAGAAGACATTTATACTGCCGCTTATTAGCCCTCTGTGGTTTGTAACCAAGAGCTGTATATGCTGAGTAAACGTGAGCACGTACATATAGATGGATATTTCTCCATGTGCAGATTTAGCATTTGGACAGAGTAATTTGAGGAACCAGGGGCTTCTGGAGACTGCTCCTCTGAGAGGATCTCACACTAACAGGGGTTCACACCACTTCTCTCTCTTCTCTGCTGGGTACGTCAGAGCCAGCCACTAGGTCTCTCAGGGAAAAGGCAAGAGTCAAATTTGCTCCCCAGGGAAATGCCCTTATCTTGCAAAGGGATACAAAAAAAGTTCCCAAACAAAACACAGAGGAGTGCTGCAACGCTGTACCAGACCCTGCTCTGCACGGTGCTGCAGGGAGGGAGAGGTGTGCTGCACAGTGAGGTACACAAGTGTCACAAGGCCAAACACCTGTACCCGTTACACAGCTCACTTGCAGATCTCAAGTGTCTGCATTAATTGTGATGTAGGGATTTGCTGCCTCTCCAATTCTCTTCTCTATCAACTGCCTGTACCAGGAGACAGGTCCACCTCTTCTCCCGAGTGGAATCCCAAGTTCTTGCTTTCCACGTTGTTCCCAGCCACAACTGCCACACTCCAGCTGCGAATGTTCATGGTAGGACTCATCTGATAGCATTCTTGAAAAGAAATCCCAAATGCATCTTCTAACCTGAGCAACGGGAGAAACCTGCAACATGGAAACAGCTTTGAGGCAGGAGCTTACTGTTCTTTTACCCACTTTCAAATTCCTCATTCCCCTTCTCTGCCTTGAACACACACCTCTCCCATTCCAAAGACCAGTTTGTAATCCAAACTGCTAATCTCAACACTGACAAAAGCACAACTCTGTAGTAAAACACGCTGGCATTGCTCACTCAGAACTGCAAAACAAAAACCTGGAGTGACTACCTACTATCTTCTTGCATACTTGCTGCTTGGATATTTAAATATATAAATGCCTCTTGAATTAACCTCTCAGAGCCATTCAACAAATACTCTAGAGCAAACAAAATACACTGAACCCATAAAACACTGCTGGCAGGTCCCACACCCTTCACACCCAACAGTGCAGAAGCAGAACTATTTTCTATTTGGTTAATGTTATTTATGTTGATGACTAACCCTCATCTCCATCAGGCATTCATATGTTTGGAAACAGGAGTCATTTGATTTATCATCAGCTTGTAGCCAGAAATCTCAGTGTTTTCTTACGATAGCAATTTACACATCCCCTCAGGTTCTTACATATACTTTTGAAGCAGTGGTCCAATCCACACAAATGCATCAATTTACTTTCTTAACCCCATCCATGCAGAAAGCCTGCCAAAAGAAATGAGAAGTTCACACCTTTGCCTTCTTCCCCACCTGATGTTGCAATGAGGGCTGGTACCAGCAAATGCAATCATGCAAGGCTGGTGCCCAATTCATTACTCAATTTAAGTAAGCCAGGACCACAGTGACAAACAGCACCACATGAGAACTTTATGAAGAAACAGGAGACAGGTTGCCTTCTGAGAACAGCATACATTCACCTGATGGCGTGACCTTTAAGAAGGTGAAGATCAGAAACTGGGTTGATGGTGCTTCATGCTCCTGTGCAACAGCTGTTCAAAAAAACCCTCCAAGAGAAAGGTTGATTAAACACACTGAAAGTTCTCTGATTCTGGTAAGCTAGTAGCTGAACAAAAGATTTTAAATTTTGAAATTTCCTCTTCTGGTGGAAGAAAGGAAAGTGCAGAGAAATTCAAGATGGCCAGTTTTCTTCAAGCTGACCTTTTAAGGCAATTCAGTTTTCAACTTCTGTAGAACACATAGAAAACACAGCCAAAAGATTACTGTATAAGGCTGCACTTGTTCACTGACAAAGCTTGCATATGCAAGGGTTTAGGTAAGAAATGTTTTCCCAAGAGAGATCCTACTTGAAGATGATGATTCCAGAAAGCATTGACCCTGCTGGTGTAGAACTGTACAAATTACAAGTGAACAAGAGGAAAAAAACCCACACGTCTTAGCAGCCTGCTGTAAGAGCACCACAATACAGCCAAAAAGAAGAGTAGTCAGGTTTCTTGACATTGTTTGATCTTGTTTGAAATAAGCTCAGCTATGTTGGAACAGAAGACACACTCTAAAGTCATAGGGCCAAGCCTAGGCAATTCTCAAAATGGTCCACATTTCTGTTGGAATATTTTGGACTCAAACCATCTTCAAAGTCTTGTCACTGGTTTCTTTTTCTTTATTCATAGCAGTGTCACCAAAAAAAACAAACAAAAACCAAACCCAAAACCAATGATTTACAAGAAACATAAGAGAATATATAAAGCTTAAAAAGAAGTTGAAGCAAACAAGAGAAGACTTGGAAGCCAATGCAGAAATTGAAGATATTCATTCAAGAAACTCAACTGTAGGCATTCCAGCTCTGTCTATCATCACTTCTATTGGCCAAACTGAATAAACATGAGGAAAAAATAATTAATCATGCTCCTTGGAATTAAATTGTCCAAAATAAGCAGTGGCCCTAAGAATCTGAAGCCCCAGTGTTTCTTGTGGCACATGAAATTCCTTGTAGGGGAAACATTGGAGAACCAGAATCAGTCTTGCTTCCCACACTGCTAATTTGTGAATTCTTTCCTATTAATAGAAAGGAAGACTGCAAAGCAGCTTGACCTACTAGAATAGCCTGCGGTTAAAAGGAAGCACTAAGCTTTAAGCTCAAAATTTCTCTTTTCCAAAAAGAATACAAGAATTCCTGTATTAAGCTGATGAGGGAGGCAACCTCCACAGAGCAAAGGGAATGAGCAGGGAACAAAGATTCTCACCAGTACAGACTCTTCCCAGGTCTTTAAATGGTGTCCAGTAAGCATTCCTCAAACTTGAGCTAGATCAGTAATGCCTAAGGAGGAAAACTCATTCTGGTTTCATACATATACACTTGCATAATTCCATCCATCACATAATGAATTCAAAATTATAGAAGAATCCTCAGAATGACAATTTTCTCTTAGTTTGTGGAAATAATTTTGTTTAACAGCATAACTCCAGTAAACAGTTATGCCAATACCTCTGTGGTTTAGAAAAAATCCTAAAAATTACCAAAACCTAAACCAGATTATTTAAATTAAAACATTACTATATAATAGGTAGAAGCTCAGAAAGAATCCTTAGGGAAGGGGAGGGAATTTGATGTTCAGAGTGTGCTAGAAAGGTGCCACCTGCAAGGCAAATCCCTATACAATGTGTGAAATTTGAGGATCAAAACAGGAAGTGCCACCATTAAATAAAAATACTTCCAATCATTTCAAATTTAGCACTTATTCCAGAAACTCAGAGCCATGCTCAGAGTAAGCACAGGAGACAGACGTATTTTTCACTCTTAGTTCTACCATGCATTTACTGTGAAACCAGAGGAAAACTGCTTTTTAATCTACCTGTCTCCCTTACAAAGCCAATTCAATGCTCTCATTTCCTTTGCAGCTACAAATGAGGCAGCTATTTCTATTCAACCAAGTCGCTCTACTTCTGTGTGAAGCAAAGGCTGCTTCTGCCAGGACATCTGTTTCTCTACCGCAATGATCAATGAGAAAAGCACAGCCCTGGGAACAGTAACTGTTAATTAGTAGCTGTTGAGGATCAGTCATGGCAGGAGGAGGAACAGAAGGTGACTGAGGCTCCCACAAAACAGTACCTTAACTTATTTTTTTAATTTATCAGAATTAGACTGACAGAACTAAATAACCATTTCCAAATAGATACCGAAGGACCTGGCCATTAGACTATTAAATGCATTTTGTATTAGTAAGCCTCATGAATGAAAGCTTGAGCAAGTAAGAGTTTCAAAAGACTTCAGGAGTTTTTGCTTTTTTTTTTTTGTAGCTTGATAAAGTTGTAGAGAAACAGAAAGAAACTCACAGACGAATGCTGGAGCAACTTCTAATGGTAGAAAAATCACACAGACAGACTCTGTATGAACTAGAAGAGGAGAAGAGGAAGCACAGCAAATACATGGAAAAAAGCAATGAGTTTACAAACTTCCTGGAACAAGAACGTGACAGGTAAGGTTATCTCTTGCCATAGTACTAAGAAATACCTACAATTTAACATATCATCGGAGGATCTGTCCACCTTCTTATTCTGCATCCACTAAAAATCAGAAATATTTGCAGAGTTGTATTTTAGGAGTTCAGCTGTGAAAACATGACTAATTACTCCTAAATGACAGTAGTGTCTACATCCCCACAAGCAGGTGAGGTAAGTGAAACAGTTGGCAGATTAATCTGCACTGTGGCAAGACAACCGGGATGTTACACTGCAGAGAATGCAGGGAGATAAGCAAATGTGCAAAGTTACAAGGAACTTTGTAAGTAAACCTTTCAGCATGTTTAAGATGCTCAGTGTACATTACAGTATGTGAGCAACTGAATATGAAATCAGGCATGCAGCCTTTGATGGCAGAAGAAAAAGACATGAGGAAAAGTAGGTGGTGTTTGGAAAGACCATAGAACTACAGAGCGAGGAAAGCAAAGGCAGAGAATAATTTACAGAAAGCTTTGAAAACAAGAATGCCATAACATCCTTGTATCAGGATTGGCATAAAATCCATAAATTCAATTTCATTTTTAAATATAATCTAGAAGCGCCACAGTTCATTTAAGCACGTTTTGAGGGTTTCACCACCAATTCTCAGAAAGGTTAGGAAGAATATAATGTCATTTACTGTCTTTAAAAAAGCCACTTTAAACTACGGCTTTTCCAAATCTGCAGTAAAACTAAACACATCCTAAGGGGGGGAAAAAAATTATCGAAGAACATTTCCTATTCCCTGGATAGCTACACCAGAAGATAGGAGAATATTGTCTCTGTTTCCTTTCGCTTAGGAACAGCTTCCAGATGGAAATGTTTGGGTGTGAGAACGTCAAGCCTATTCTAAACTCACATTATGCAGAGATAATTCTTCCTCTGCTTCGCCTGTGTAACATCATGTTCCATGTATTTTGGCAGTGTTCACCCTTTGCACTACACCTCTCTCCTGCAGGTCTATCAAAGATAGCACATATGCTTCCCACTGAGTACCCAGCCATATTTCTGGATTGCAATTAAAACTGCTGGGCAAAAAACCCACCCTTTGCTTCTCAGAAAAACGTATACAGACGCAGGCAAGCACAGGAACACAAAAAAAAGCACATACCAAGTCCCCTCACAAGACACAGAGCTGACTTTTTTTCTCTAAAAACTGTTTTTGTGGAGCATCATCACACCAGGAACCAAAACCTGAGGTGAATGGAAGTTTTCACCTTTGATGTCTTTTTCTCAAGAACTATGAGACACTCACCTCTTAGAGACAGAGCTAAACAACTGCCGTTGCTAAAGGTGGCAAAATGTTACATCAGACACATGTACTCACACAGCATGAAAAGCTGCACAGAAGGAAAGACTAAGCATCAGAGTACTTTTTTTGACTTGTGAAAACAGGGTAGACATGGGATTAAAACTCTCTTCTCTGCCTCTCCTCCGTATTCCCCCCAAGAAGACTATAAAACATTTACCACTATTGTCTGCAACATTTAGTCTATCTGACTGGAAAAAAGGGGAACGGGGGAGGGGAAATACTGAGGTGCCTAATGAGACCTTAGAGGATGTAATAATAGATTTCAGATTAAGTCTCAATTTTTGTATTTTCTTTGGAGGATGTATTTTATGTGGAAAACCTTAAGGGGGTGTGATGTCACATATTGAGCTGATTCCAAAACGTTTGCCAAGTAATGTCGCCATCAAGATCTCCACGCAATTGCCTGCCATAACAGAAAAAAAAAAACAAACAACCCACCCAAAACTAAAAAACCCAAACCCTAAACAAACAAAAAAAAGCCCACAAGCAAAAAAAAAAAATAAAAAATCCACTCAGCAAGTTAAGGCATAGTTCTTTCTACATTAGCCTGCCTGACCTGACATTCAGGACACACACTGCAAAATGACCTTTGCTTCTCTTTCAAAAACTTTAGTTCAATTTAAATCTTCTCAAGATGTGAATTTTGCATTTTGATCAAGAACAAATAGAACTCTATGAAATGTTTCACATGTAAAGCAATGACAAATGAATTTTTGCTCCCCCCTCTCAATTCCTCTGAAAATATCAAGGAGTTTTAAATATTATTAAGCACAGTCATACCCCATTTTCTGAAGAGTGAAAGGAAATGAAGGTATGAGTGAAAGAAACCACTAACAGGTACCTTGGAGTAAAAAGGTTAAATTGGAGGAAAGGAAGAAATCTCCCAAGTGTAAGTGTGTCCCGTCTTCAGACTTTCTATATATTGTGTGGACTCTCAACTATACAAAGGGCAAAGCCTTAGTATGAACATACACCCATTAAATAAGTGAATGTTGTTCAACAGGACAGGAAAAAAAATAGCAGTTTGCTCATAAGCAATGTAATAGATTTTTAAAGGCAGTTATGATAAATGATAAATAGGTATTCAGAACTGTGCAGATTGGTATAGCAGATATTAATAATACCTTTAGTTTAAAGATCATCTACTAAGATGAGGGGTGTTTTCCTACAGGGAGAAAAGCCATCATAATGTTTTGCTTTAGCTCTTAATTCACACTCACAAAGGTCATATAGACAACACAGTCCAGAGAAGAAAACACAATTGTTTACATATAAGATAATCTAACATTTCCTAAAAGGAAACTTATTCCTTATGCTCTAAGCAAGTGGAAAAAAAAAGTAAGCTAGCCAACCAAACACTATACCACTGTATCAAGCATTTCTTCTAAAATGTTAAGTAAAGGGCATTTCCAGTGTTGTGATAAAAGTTATTATTATATCCATCTGGAGGGTCAGCATTCATCAAGCATAAAAAAATGGAACCTAACCTGCAGAAATCTCACAACCATAGTCTTTTTCATCTAACAAAGCACCATAGAACACTGTTGCTCCAACTGCTGCACCTCTCAAGGTCAGGCAGTTAATATGATGCTCTGTTGAGTGATACAGGCTAGAAAGGATCTCCTAAGGTCTCCAGCACAACCTGCTGAGTACAGGGCTAACTTCAGAGTCAGATCAGGTTGCCCAGATGCCTGTCCAGCTAAGTATTGAAGATCTCCAAGTGATTCTGTTGGCTGCCAGGGTTCTTGATGCAGTCTTTGCCATCCTTACCAGGAGACCCTTTCCCTCAGTTTCACTGTAGGCATCATTCTAGTCTGGCTTCTGCCCCATGTTCAACTGAAACTGCTCTCATTAAAGGCTCAATAACTTCTCCTCTAGCAAACCTCTGAACCTAATCCATCTTCACTGTCTCGGATCTTTTCACTGCCTTGAACACAAATGAGTTTTAAGCACTTCCTTGCCATCTTACCCACACAGGGTTTCTGCAACTCCAGCTAGACTCATTTCTTGAAGTGTCTCCACAGTGTAATCTGTGTTGTAAACTTCTCATTGTCTACCTCTGCTTTGACCATAGGACTCCACGGGTCTTATTCTTTAGGTCTTCTCCTTTATCCACCCATTCTCTGTGCTTCGCCTCACAGAAACTCAAAGCCAGCCATTATCTCTATAGTAATGACTCAAATCTACTCCAACCACGATCACATCAACAAATCTCACCATTTGTGAGTAACCTGCCATCATGCCCAACTCCATGAAACTAGAAGGAAACCCATTTTTTTATCTCCCTGCCCTTGGCTTCATCCTTAAGATTCTCTAATAAATACCTCAGTTCTTAAAACTGGGGTAACAAAGTCATACTTCTTATCACTTGACCTGCCATAACTAGGCACATTTTTTACATGACCTCAAAAATTCTTTCATGGCATGTCCAAGAAAATAATAATAATAAAAAATTATAAACAAACACCATCCCTCCCAAACCCCTCCCAAAAAACACCAAACCCACACAAATAAACCAAACACATCTTTCTGGCCATCCAAATAACTTTTACAGGCACTTACTTAAAAAATATTTTTTTATGATTTTTACATTAGCTATTTCACCCCTCTATGTCTCTGCACTGAATGCACCCTCATTACTGCATTAAAGCTCTGTATTTCCTCTTGTGTACCTTTACAGTACACCCTGACTCTCTCATGCAATGTTATTACATGGACTAAAACATCACAGTAAAAATGTACCAAAATGTAATCATATTATAATACTGCTCAGGTATTGACTAGGTAAGAAAGGTGTTTTCATAAAACTGAGCATTCTAGGATAAGTGGCTTGCTTTCTTTTTTTGACAGCATCAGATGAAAGTAATTGCTACACACAGTAGGTCAAGTGAGTAATGCTTGAAAACTGGGACAGGGCATCAAGGGGAGAAGGAACCATCTCAGCTAAAAGGTGAAGTGTCTTAGTATGTTGTCAGCATAACAGTGCTGTACTTTTTATTCTGACACATTCACACATTGGAATAACAATATATTGCATGTCCAGCTCTGGAAAATTCAATATTCTGTAACAGTGGGTATAATTCATATTTGCTGTTTTTCTTAATGAAGCCAATTAAATATTATAAGAAGCAGGATCTTATCTCTATAGAAAGCTACAGCAAAAATAAACACTGTCGATTTATTTATACTCCATGTGTTACCAGCAGTTTTTAATTTCATGCACACTGAACTATTGTTGTAGATTGCATTGTACTCAAATGCAATCATTTCCTTTTAGCTTTCTGGCAATGACTTATATATATTACATATGCCTGAGACTATGTCTTGCAAGTTGTGAAATGGATGCCAGATCTCCGTACGTTTGACCTTTTTCATGGGTATCTCCTGTTCTGTAGGTGAATAAGAGAGACCTGCCACAAGCAAAACATTAGCATTCTTATTCTGCATTACACCCCAACAGGACAGTCCCACTAATAATACCACCGAGGCACAAAGTCAGACTCAAGGAAGTGATGTACACAGATTAATTACCTCATGCTCATACGTGAAAAACTATGTACCACTGCACCACATAACTTTCAACAGATGTTGTGAAATCAAACCCTTGTCAAAATTCAAGGATTCGGAGATTTCTACAACAGTTTCTGTGCATGATGGAAGGCTGAAATACTTCATCTTAATGAAAATAAATTCATAAAATCCAGGTAACAAAAGGGATTAAAAAACCAAAACTATTAAACAAGGTCTTGTTATTTTTATTCAAAACAAAGACTAAGAATAAATACAAATAGAATCAGGTGACAACCATTCCTCATGCAATTCTGCTTACATTAGTGGAATGACAGAGAGACATGAGGCTTATATTTTTTTATTTTTTTTTTTTAATTCTGAGCACATAAGCTCAGTTCAGTGCTTCAGTTCACTGCTTCAGTGAATCAGGTGAACTTCAGTTCACTGCTTCAGGTAAACTATCATGATTACCAACCAATACTATCACTGCATATTTTGAGGCTGGGGAGAAGACAATGGAAACCCTTAGTTAAATGATGTTCTCCTACACTGCTACCCTCTCTAGCCTCATGAGTGGGGCATCAATCCTTCTGAAAGGGATGATCATGGAAAAATCACCCTGGTGATAGCTCTGGTCAGCACTTTCAACCATAGTGTTAGAGCCCAAGGGGAAAGATGATCTTTCTAAGATGGCAAGTCTCAGAATATTTATGGCTCTTGTAAATCAACACCAACTCCATATACTCTGTTTGGAACTTAACCAGTGACCAGCACGGACGATGAAGCCCTGGCCAAATATGCTCATGGTGAGGCACTGCCCTCAGTAATGGGGCACTCGTTCTAGTCCCCAATTTACATTTCCAAATAAGACCGAGTGTGCCACTCCACATGCAGCACAGCATAACTACTCTAATCATAAGCAACAATAGAAGCGGATGACTGCACCAAGACCTGTGACCAAAAAAAGACACGGTGCACTTCTGATTCATTGCAGGGTGGGGCTGGGAGAGAGGGAGAAACTGGCACAGGATTTTGTAACTAGAGTTTGAAAAGGAAACACACAACATCAGATAGAGAGAAAAAGCTATAAGTTGTTCTCCGAGATAGAAAGTTTGACACTATCCTAACTTTCCAGAAGAAATTATTGCTATGGGAAAAGTTATACCCCTGTTCGAGTGTGGAGGAGGAGAAATCTCAATGAAGTTAAGACCTTTCTCGTGACAGAAAATTTTTAGTGACTTAGATAGGCTATAATTACTTTCATATCCTAAGAATGGGCAAGAGCAAAATGGCCATGAGAACAGAGAATGCAGGTCACACATCAGTTATCAAGACCTGCGGTCTAAATCCTGACCAAGTTTCCCTTGGCATACTATGAGCTTCAACGCATTTACGTCCAACTATAAAATATCTGAGCATTATATACATTATATTATATTTACAAAAGAAGCATACATCTTCTCACTTGCAATTCCTTACATGCTACACTACCCTCCTTCCTCCTCATAACCTGGGAAAACACCTGACCACTACCAGACGATCCTGTGGAAAAGGAAATAAAACCTAGCAGAAAGGGAAACCATGCCTCCTCCTTGTCCTTCAATTTGATTTGTATGCTAAGAATTTTAGGGTTATCAGGAAATTCTTAGCATTGTAAACGTTATTCTGACGTATAAATTTATGACTACTTAGATGACTTTTAGGAATGCTCAGATCCTACGATTTGCATTTAAGTCATCAGGAAATTGGGACATTGCTTATTCAGATGTTTAGACAAGATTTCACATGTTTCTCATTTGAAAATTTTATCTTACATCCAACTAGGGAACTAAGAAGCAAGACACACTCCCTGAAATCCTAAAATTCGCCCTTTTTTTCAATAGTCTTGCCAGCTAAACTCTGGATGTCTTTGTGTTCTGTCAGACAGGAGAATGAGTCAGTCTGTCCCTAACTGGCCTTCTAAAAAGGAAGCTGAGAAGTTTGATGACATATTTGGATAAACGCACTCACTGGATAAAGTTACTTTACTTTTTATATCTCTTTAAGTTTGCTATAAACCTTCAAAATCCTTACAGACTAGATTTAAGTATAGCCAATAAAAACTATATATTATAAATAAATTTAATGAAAAGCACTATATTAAAACTCAAAGGATCTTGTAAACAGACTCATCAAAGCTTCACCATTGTAACCCAGCACCACATCCATAAATCCATGTTATTAATTGCTAGTCATCCACAACTCTTATTGAAATATCAGCCCCATATAGATCATTTTTGGTTCAGAACCCAGTTTTCTCATGCTCTATGAACACAACCTAACAGCCAACACTGTAGCTCTGACTGAAAGAGCAACGAATAAACCCAGAGTTTATACTTTTCAACTCTCCTGAAGAGATAGTGAAGACTATTGTTATCACATGTATGTGTTTTAGGTCTCCCTGAGTGTAGTATTTGACTTAGAAATAAAAGACGGTTGAAATAAAGAGTACTGAACCTATAGATGGGCACAAAGACTAAGCTGATCTAGCTTCTTAAGCCTTCAGTTTACCAAAGGCTAAGGAGATTTAAAATAACTTTTTGGAAACCATCATTTCTTACAATTGTGAACATCCAAAGAGCATGATGCGTAACTCTATATATAGAGTTTTATTAAAGAAACGTACCTTAGAGATTCAAGATCCTGACCTCTATGAATTCCCGTCTTCTTTAGCTCTATATTAACTTCAGATGCAAAGAAAGAAAAGAAGGCATTCCAAACAACAGAGCTTTTACTCAAGTTTCATAAAATAAATGCTTTATTTTACAGTAATTATATATCAAGCTGGTTTTCATACATGCTTACAAGAATTATCAAATTTTAGGATTAGTCTGGTCTTAATTTCTTGTCTGTAACTTATCTTAAGTTCATTTTAGATTTCATTGCCAACATTTCAATGAAGAGTGTAGTTTAATGCTTACATATGTAGACTGCAGAATCTCAAACCAGTATATGCATTCTGGCCCTTGGGTATTTTGATTACTAAATGCTAAGACAGTTGGTTTTGTGATACCCAGGAGGCACCCAGAGCATTTCTCAGAGAAAACTGAGAAGGAGCTGTTTATGATAAAAATAACAGCCTATGATGGAATTTGCAAAGTGCTTGAAGACAAAATTAGCTTTTTAGCCCCTCAACTACAGGACTGTCTCCATGGCTACATCTTTGAAGTGATCCTGGTACCAAAGCCCAGGTTCAGGCAGCAAAGTAGCATGACAGTAAATAATTGAGAAAATGATGCAGGAAGAAAGGGTTCAGTTTTATTAGACTTTGGAAAGACTTTTGGAATGGGACGTACAAACTCTACCTAAAATAACACAAAAATAGGCTGCTAGCATTTAAAGTTTAAAATGAAGATAAAAGCTGCTTAAAATTAGCAGAAAGTTGGCAGGTGCAAAGGCACGCACAGTTCAGGATGACACATCAATTAGGGTTGTAATCATTAAAACTCTGTATTCTTCGAAATTAAGCATTAAAGTAGCTAATGAAGTTTGACAAGAATAGCAAAGCCCTGTCTAACCAAACAGCATTTCAATCAAGCAAAGTTAAATTAAAAAAAAAAGAGAAAAAAAGAAAAGAATAAAGGAACCAAGCCAAGGAACAAAGGTGCAAGTGTTCCTATACAAATGCAAGTCCAAGAATCTAATGTAAAAGCTAGACTGTCTAGTTTTAAAAGTGGACATGAATAGAATGTGCTTCTCAAAGTGTGTGAGAAGAAAATATTCAAGGTAATATGATTATACTATTGATAAAGTATCTAAATCAGAATAAGAAAACTAATTATGTTGATGCAGGCACTGTACAGCTATTACAAGAAAAAAGAAAGGAAAGCACAAAAGCGGAGAGACTGAAATAATATAAATATATTTAACTCTGTAAAAGCATATCCAGGTTTTCTGTGAGATGAAGTTCATATATTAAGAGATAATCATAACTGCTAGACTACTGACCATCAATCCAAAATAATGACACTTGCCACATAGAGAGGAGAGGTAGAAAGGGCAGAAATCTGCAGTTACTTTTACATGTTGGATAAATGTCACATTGGAGTGTAACAAAAAATAGCTATTTAAATACTCTTAACTGTTTGTAAAGCTTCTAATCATAAATTTCAATAGGGGAAGCAAGTTATGGGTTTTGTTCCCATTGGAACCATCAACTAACCCACAGTGTAAATACTGGAAAGCCAGCAATTCTCAAATTCAACCTGTTTGAGTTAAGATGGAAGAAAACATAACAAAACTAACACAGCTAGCTTTAAGTCAGATATATACACATAACACTAATGGAACTAATTAAATAAAGCATATAAAAGAGTAAACCCCCTGCAAGGCACCACAGAAACAATTTAACAACATTGACAAAGCAGATTCCATGTAATTGTCTATCAGCAAATCAAATACTCTAAACTAAAATACTCTTCTCAAAGCCAACTGAGCAATTTAACATCAGAATAAAAAAAATAGGTATAAAGACATCTCAAAGGGGAAAATATGTGCAAGAGCAGAAGCATAAGAAATAGAAATGTTAGTATGTTAAAATCCATCCATCCAAACTGGGAAGTCTACATCCTATTCAAAGTGGAGAACATGGAATTGCTCTGGACATGTTTCTCTAACACTGAGGCATAAAATTAATTTGGTTCATTTGCCAACGTTTGTATTTTTCCTTAACTGACAGCATTGGATTCCACTGTGTGGGAAGTCAATGTCGTTTTCACATTAGACTCTTTATGGAGAAACTGTATGGGAAGCCATCTGAAGTTGAACTGATAATAGAAAAAGCTTTCTATCAAACTTGTACAACACAAAGCAACAAGCTTACTAGCACTGTACCAAGACTGAATGTTATTTAAGTGTTCTAAAACAACGTGTATGAGAAACTGATAAACTATGAGTTGGTGGGTAACTCCACCCTTTAAGAAGCCAGAGAAATGGGAGGCAGCATTAGTTTTCAACAAGAGATTCTAGGAGTAACTCAAGCAGAAGCCAAGACCAAGTCATTTGATTCACCAACTAATTAGAAGAAGCTATAGTAAAGAAGAGAACTGACAGGCATCAGGCAAACATTAAATACTCCCGCCAGTTGAAAGAAAAGTAGAATCATGTGCCAAGTTTGCTCTCCTTCCCCATCTGTCCTTAAATTGAGTAATGCTTTGCCCTTCTATCCTCCTGTTAATCTGGTGTCTGCACTGAAGCAAGACTAACTGAGCTCACAGCAGTTCATTTACCCCTTTCCCGGCATGAGTATGTTTTTCGTGCACTTTGACGTGCATAAAACCGAAGCTCAAGGGTCTAACTAGTTATTTACAATTGTTTGAGATAGATGTTTATATAGGCCAATTTTTAATTGAGTTTCTAATGGCTGTGTGCCTACCCATCATCATCCCATTTTCTCATCCCTCAGCTAATTTCAAATGAAATGCAAGAAAGAAGCAAAGACCTCTAAATTATGAAATGCCTACGGAGTTCTTGAAGATGGATATCTTTCAGTGTCCAGGATATTAAGCAAGAATACAGTTTGACCCCTGTAACAGTACATTGCTGAAAAACTTCATGTTCATCCTAACAGGGGGGAAAAGCCTAGTAGCCTGCACATTATTGGACACTAAAAAAATACCAGCCATGAAACAGACATCTATAAATCATTTTGTTTCACAATACAAAAAGTGTGGTTCACTTTTTTACCCACAGCAAATAATGCTGGTTTTGCAAAGCTTATAGGAACAGCTGCCTATCTGTACTTCTTCATTTGGGTACAGTAAAGTCAGCATCTTGATTTGCTATTGCAAAAGCTGAATATTTGGATAGCTGTAGAACATCCCCATCTTCAATTTTTCCTTCTTTTCTTTCTAAAAATCAAAGAATGAGATTATAGGAACCCATACAAAAGTCTCCTGAAAACATCTATAGCGAAATATTTAATCAAATTTTCAAGAAATAAGTTCTATCATGTGGGGTCACAGTTTCTAAACAGCTCAGTCATGCAGCCTTCACTCTCTCAGAGAACTGCAGACAGACTTCCCAATGCATTCATGCATGCAACTGTTCATAACAAAAATGGGGAGAGGAATGAAGACGCTAAACTCACTGTAACAGTTCGGGCTTTAAAAATTATTCCAAATAAAGCAGAGTTCTCCCATCTTTAAGAATAAAGGGAGTGGCTGTATGTTTTTACAAGAAAAATGCTGAAAATATCTTCGATTATGTTTATCTTAAAAAAGGCTTGAGAGAACATATCACAAGTGCTCTTCAGTTGAATCCACACAAAAAAAAAATCAGTAAAGCAAAATGTATATGATAAATGTTTAAGATGCTGAAATATCTTCATGAATTAGGAGACAGGAGTACTTGTATCCCAATGCAAGAAGATATTAAGACCACTAATGCAGAAAAAACCCATCTGTAATCATCTGAACAACATTCTACTTTCTTGTTGCATCCAGACCTCTAGCTTAATTAAGAAACTTCTCCTCATGTTATCTCATTTGTTCAGCTCTTATAATCACAGCAGGAAAGGGAAAAGCTGATGATTTGCTATATAACACTGAATAAATCATTACACTTCCTTACTTCATACAGACACCTCAGTTTCCTCAAGTGTAAAATGGAAGGACAATACAACACCGCAAGTCATTACTGCTGACAAGTCTTATTTACTGTCATTGTCCTATTTATTCTTCCTGAATGCAACAGAGTACATACAAGTATGAACTACAGTTCATAAAGTATATACTAATCAGACATTTCTATGAAAGCACTGCACATTGGTTTCTTCTTTCTTTTTTTTTTTTTAAAAAAAAAGCTGATTCTGTTTGATCTATCTGTCCTCAGATATTTCAGTCCTTGGTATTAAAATAATTCAATTTCAGTTCCTTTGTTTCTTGTCATCACGTCTATAAAAATGTACTTATTTTTGCAGTTATTATGGTCAAAGATGTATTTTTCAGTTGCACCCCAAAGAGAATCCTAACCTTCGCTTTCTCTTCAGACAATTCCTTTTCTCCATTCTTATGCAAGATATCCAGGCTGTCTTATAATAGGTATATTACATCCTCTTTTAGTAAGCTTCTTAACATGGAGCAAATTTTGCCCTTCTAGCACTAATATTCCCCTCTCTCCTTTCGACTGTAGCTGTGAATTATCTTCAGAAACAAAATGTAAACTTTGTTTCATGTTTGACATTAAAGGAGTGATTCAGCTTATAGATAAAGACATCTAAGATAAGTGACTTTGTTCAGGTGCCTCTGTTGAGAGGTCCAGCACTGGTCCATAGAAATGCACTCATGACAACTCCACTCAACTGACCGAAGATAGGTGTCTTCACATGAACCAAAATGTGACTCTAAAAGTGGTAACTTGGAGGTAATTCAGCTAAGTTCACTACTCCTTTCTGTAACCTCTCTTTGAATAAGCAATTTGAAAAATAAATCTTTACTGTGCTGTTTATTGCATTTATAACAAAATCCTTTGCAGCATGGTTTCTTGTACTTCTCCCTCATCTGCTGGTATTGACCACTGACCGACCCAGCTTCACTACTTCACATCTATTGCATCTACCCTTTCAGATTTCTTACAATTTTACTTCTGTTTACACAACCAGATTTCACATTTCAGTTCTTAAGGAGGAAAAAACACCTTTTGGAAGAAAATTAATCCAGCAAATGGAACCACTTCCACCCATCCCACCCCCCACCCCCCCAAAAAAAACCCACCAAAACAACCAAACAACAAAATCCCAGAAATATCTGGAAATTACAGGTTTTATAGAAGCCCATTAACTTCCTTTCTGCACTCTGAGGTTGGAGCAAGTGGAATGTGATGACACACAATGTATGGTGGAAGTTATGTCAATTCTCACTTGGCAGTAAAAGATAAAATGGTTAGGAAATTGGTGCTAAACTAACATAGTTGAAAAAAAGAAAAAGAAATGTGAGAAAGACCAAAAAAAAAAATAGTTCTTAGTTTACTGCTGTCTTTTCTCATTACTCAAGTTGGGATATCCTTATTTATCAGCAAAGGAAACATATAATGACATTTTCATAGGAAGAGGAAAAAGAATACAATCACTATTTGATTTCTAACTGTTTGGCTAAGTTTAGAGTTACATTAAGTACCTGAGGTTAGTTCGAATGTTTACTTTGTAAAAAGTCTGAGTTGAGAAGCTAGCAGAATAAACTGTGTGTTATCATTGACAGTGTAAATTATGGGCTTGTTTGCCATAGCCCTCTGCAATGAGAAGCTGGCCAAGAGCCAAACAAAAGCGAATAATTTAAAACATTCAATCAGTTACATTTTGAGACATTTTGCTTAATGTTTAATAAACTCTCCAGGGATGGAGAAATTACTAGAGCATTGACGTGAGCTAAAACGGTGTTCTCTCGTCACCACATTTTTGTGAATTTGACATGAACGCATTAGATGAACATAGGTCTGTATATATATACATGCACATGCATATGTACATGCTAATATTTTTGCACACATGTACATTGGGATACATTTTATTTGATACAGTTTTGCACATATAATGTTTTTTTAAGGCATACTATCTTTGAACTGAAATGTCCATATTCATTAAAATTTCTATACACATTTATACATTCCCTTGTCTGTCCACTATCTCTGTAGGGTTTCATGTTTTATATGTTACGAGAGGACACAGTCAAATGCATTCTACACAGTGCATCATAAATGGAGGGTGAAAGCTGTTCAGGAACTGTTCTTTAGTTTCTCTCTTAGTTATGGATAAAGAGAGCCTCTATTAGAAGAAAAACATGGTAACTCCAAAACCAAAAGAATATCAAAATCTTTCTGTTTCTTTCATTGATAATCAGATTATGACACTCACTTTTACCAGAAGTTTCTGCGCCCAAGAATTTAAGAAATTATGCTGAGACAGACACTGAAATTGTTAACAGTTGGTTTTGAGGATTCAGCAGCAACCAGGAAAAAAAAGGGAAAATTCTTTTGAGATCAAATGTATCTCTTCTTAGAAATCAAAATGAGACATTATCATAGAACAAATTATTCTGCCCCTGCTTACCCTACAGTTGGACTCCTACACTTTTGTTAGGTATTCTATGTCAGTCATCGTCAAGAGATCTGATATTATGCTAGAATATGTGTCCTAAAACACCAGCATGTAGGCTCTGATTTCAATGCATATCATTACATGAGACCCCACCTGGAGTAATGCTTCCAGCTCTGGGGCCCCCAACATAAGAAGGACATGAATCTGTTGCAGAGGAGGGCCACAAAGATGGCCAGAGGGCTGGAGCACCTCTCCTATGATGACAGGCTGACTAGAGTTGTGGTTGTTCAGCCTGGAGAAGAAAAGGCTGCAGGGAGACCTTGTAGCAGCCTTCCAGAAACTGAAGGGGCCTACAGAAAAGGTGGGGAGAGGCTCTTTATCAGGGGTGTAGTGAAAGAACAAGGGATAATTGCTTTAAACTGAAAGAGGGTAAGTTTAGATTAGTTACTATGAAGAAATTATTCACTATGAGGTACCGGAACAGGTGGCCCAGAGAAGTTGTGAATGCTCTACCCCCAACCCCACGTTGGATGGAGCTTTGAGCAACCTGATCTAGTGGAAAGTGTCCCAGCCCACAGCACAGGGGTTGGAAATAGATGATCTTTAAGGTCCCTTCCAACCAAAACCATTCTATGATTTTTAAGTATTATTTAAGACCAAAAGGAGGTTCTGAAACTGCACTTCAGAATATACTGTGGCTACTAAATGAATGTGGTTTCTTTAATTGTGCACCTTAAGAAATTCAGGATACCACACAAGCTCTAAGGAGCAGATAATATTTGTGCTTCTCAAAAATACAGCATTTTATCAGTTGTGCAGAAGAACAGTGCACAGGCTGGAAGGTTTGCCATAAGGGATGATTTCTTACTGCACAGTTGTCCTCATCCTTTTGGATGTGCAATTCATGCACGTATATACATATGTCACACAGGCAACATCCAGTTTTTTGAAATAGCATCTGCTCAGCTGCAGCTCTACCTGTATCTCAGCCACCAGCTCAACAGAGGGCATGAAAGATCTCATGGCCTCTAGCTACAATTTCTGTCTGGAATAAGAGTCAGAGCCACCAACACTACCCTGTAGTCTCTAGCCCATCTTTTCACAGACATTATCAACATTACATCTATATATATCTCAACATTATCCTCCCTGTCCTGGGAGGAGAGATTTATTTAGTGTCTTACTGAAGTTGGGGGTCTTATTTAGAAGTCTGCATCAGGACTAAAGGGAGACAAACACTTTCCTGCAGCTAGCTTATGTGTTACTGACAGCATCGTATCAGCAAGATATAAAGAATATTGAACCCAACTAGGATATTTCCTAATACATCATGAAAGATACTTCTGAGGTATCCAACAACTTCTTCTAAATAACTGTAAATGCCTTTGAATCATATATAGGAGAAAACAGGTTGTGAAAAGAAGTTAGGAAGGCTTAAGTAAATGAAGAAATTAAAATCAGAACAAAAAAAATTATTTTACAAAATTGGACTAAAAGTGCCTAAACTTTCTCTCAGTTGTCCAACAAAACCTACTATGAGGCTGTTTAAGGTCCAAATCCCTGTGTCTCCCTAACATGATATGAAAGGTTGTGTGACTACATCACGAAGAAATACTAGAAAATATTAAAGTTAGTTTTACTGAACTTAATTTAAGTAACTTTTTTATTCTCTACTACCAAGTCACTATGAAATGGCAATGGCTGTTGTTGGTGCCCTAAATACACATAAACAAACATGAAAAGATGAAATTAGGATGTTTTGGATTCCCGTAAGGGCAAGGGAGTAAAGGGAAAGGAGTATTCAATGCCTATTCAGCAGGGGCCAATCAATCAGAAATGTAAAAATCCTGACCATAATCTCAAAAGGTGAGTTAGACTTCAATTACTGTCATCTATTTATTATTATTATTTATTGTTGAAATTTTTAATTCATTAGTCTACATGTAAGCTATTTTTATACACTTCACCTTCTCCACACTAATCAGCTAACATCCTAGGAGTTTGCATCTTTTAAAACCATATAAACATTATGCTTAAAAGGAAGTGGTATAAAACAGCATCAGGAGACATTCTGGAGCATAAAAAACAAATATTTACATAGGATCTCTACTCTAATCATGTTGCATCCTCCTCTTATAATGTTTACAAAGTTCAAAATATCATTTGCAATAAAACCCCAAAAGCATTAGATTTGTTGTGTCTTTAGTTTATCCAGTGAGCTCTTCAGAGTATGCAATTCTTAATCATCTCTAGCCAAAATTTCAACATAGAAAAGAATCTACAACAGAGGCAGCAATTCAGGCAGGATGGGGACGTAAACAATAAAACTGATCCCCAAGACCAAGAGAAGAAACCCATCGTGGTAGAGCAAACCAACACAGCCTACATTAAGTCCTGAAAAAACAACTCCACTGACACTGGACAAAAGGATTTCAAGAATTCTGAATTTTGAAGCAGCTCAAAATCTACGCCTGCTAGAAGTCTCAGCTAAGAGAATGTCCCATCTTCTCGGCATTACAACAGGCAGGCTGAACCCAGACATGACTGTGATTTCAAAACCAAGGTCAATTTATGACTCTCCTCAAAACAACTTGTACCCAACTGCCGTATAACAGCACAGGTATGACACACAGCAGGCAGGTCAGCACTGATTAATCACGCCACTGCTTTTAGAATCTTCTAAATAGTTGACAGTCATCCTTACAATTTGTCAGGTCTTTAGACATCTTCCTGTATCCTGCAGAAAGACAAAAGATGCATCAAGTGAATTAAGAACAAGGGTTCGTTACAGAAGGTAGGGAGAGATGCATGATGAGATTGCTCCATTTCAAATTCTGGGTGGCAAATTTAAAGTGGTCTCAGATCAGTAGGTCTGTAAGTGAAAGAACTAGATGCACTTCTGATCAACCCTGCACAATTGTAGTGCTGAGAAGTCAAAGGAAAACCAGAATCCAAAAGGGTTTCTCCCAATGCTCTGTTTGTAAACCAAACAAATACAAGACAAACACAGGAAGAAGATACTATTTTTGTGAGTACCACTAGCTGAGTTTGCAAATAAAGCTGCTTGCTGAAAACAGAGCATCAGATGGATCTTAATTCAGAGCATGGAAAATAACAAACTTTTCCTCATCCCCACCATCCAGCTCTTGAAGCAAATACACAAACCAATTTCTGGTTTAATTCTGAGGAGAACACTTGGCCAAAATTTTCTCAAAAGTGACATATTCACAAACTTCAACATCAGCATTACTCTACTGATACTTGAATAGATTATCTCTCTGAATTGTCTACAAGGTAGGTAGAAATTTGGCGTTAATTGGATAATAGTTGATATGTTTTAATGAATGCATTGAAGCAAAAAGCTTTCACTCAAACAGGAGAAGTATTCATAGTATTTTATGCTGGTGTGATTGCAAATTCATGGAAAAACTCTAATCAACTGAAGGGTTTATGATACAAAACATAACTAGCTCCTTAGCAGTTACTCATTCAGGAACTGAAATTGAAACAGAACAGCAGAAGGACTGAATTTCTTTAAATGCAGACTACAAAACTGATTTATCATTAGAAAGCAGGGCCCTAAAGCAAGGATACAAGTCCTTGTCTCTTCTGAACTGCATCACTCTAGTCCACACATAATTAGTTACAGGATTCTGTGCACATGGAAGTGATTCCACTGAAGCCAACTTACAAAAAAAACCCCCAAACACCTATGGGACAACTAAATGCATTTACACTTAATTAAAATAAGACATACAGAAGGTATCAAATGTATTATCTGTAATAATTTTCCTGAAATGTCTTAAAAAATGTCTCCTTTTTCCTCCAAGCAACTAGTCATTATTATTAATTTTTGCTGTTTAATAACAAAAAGGGAAAAAATAGGTTCCTCCCACATATTTATCAAAAGGAAGATAAGACCCATAATCAAATCCACAGATTTCTACAAATTTCAGATGCATTTTCCTGGCTTTTTGCTAACGTGGGTCACAAACCAAAATAACATAAATAAGTTTCCGTTCAAAAGATTTGTTTTCATTCCTTTTGCTGACAGAATTTGTGATGTCATTTACTCTGGTAAAGAAACTAGCTCAGATTTCTCAAGTTTTCAGGGTCTTGGTTGTTAACACACAGTACTACTTATGGAGGTTGTTGGTTGGGTTTTGTTTGGTTTTTTTTTAAAAAAAAGAAGCTAGAGCTGGCTTTTTAATCTATTTTTAGAAGTTTAACATTGCATACTTTCTGAATTTCAGTAGGATTGGTAAAGCTCTGTCCACCTTCTCCCCAAAATAAGCTACATCTGCTGGCATAACACAAGCAACTTATAAATGAGTATTTCTTTACAATCTCACATAGGACTTACTGTCTCAAAATTAAATCACTAGAGCATAAGAACCCAGAGCCAGAAGAGGTCAGAGAGAAGAGTGAACAAAATTAAAATGTAATTTAGTCAATTTTCGTTTTACATCCAAGGATTAAGATCCCCTCAGAGTATGGACCATAACATGAACAATCAGTTGCCGAGTTACAGTTCTCCAAGGACCCCATCACTCTTCAGAAAAGAAGCCACACTACTGAAAGCAAACATGGTGGGAGACATCGTCCCAGGTTTTGATCAATCATTTTTCAATAGAAAGAAAACAGACTGCTTTTCTCCTAAGCATTTTTGCAAACATATTCTTTGGATTGAAGAGTTTTCAGCTGCAGGCCAAATTAAGTTCCTAAACACACAGTTTGCATGTCAACAGAAGCCCTATAGGACCAGGTTTGATTTTGACCTTCTCAACAACACTCTCACTTGAAATTGATTCTTTAACTCAAGGCACAAAATTAACTGAGGAAATAGAAAGAGCTACCCATGTTTTATCTACATCACATACAGTTTGTGAGACCTCATTTTGCTTACAATTGTGCACAGATGTGTGTGAGGGGCAGAAATGCTTCTTTGACTAAAGTTAGCAGGTTACCTCAGCATGTACTTTACACTGGAAACATCATTTGGGTGATGCCTGTTTCCAGGACAACTCTTCTTTTCACCAAGCAGTAAATCCTAAATTACATTAACCCATAAACATTCTTGCTAACTTGACGTATTAAAAAAACCCACAAAACTGAGTATTAGACTACAGGAGGCTTTCAATTTTTCTTCTTTTAAAATGATAACATGAACGAAGACAGGTTTGTGTTTTTACATCCAGATTTTTCCTTCTATTCCTTGGCAGAGAGACTCTGTACCTCGCACATCACCTTCCACTCCCTCAGAGAGCACTTTGGACAGGCATTACGAAGGAACTACAAGATATGGGCTACATACAGAAAACCTGAATAAATGGAGCATACATTTTTGTCTTTATATAAATCAGTCCCTCAGAAGTTAAGCATACCAATTATGTGGCTAACATTAGGGCAACAAATTTTCCCTTGCCTTCCTATTGCCATATGCCTGTCATTTTTTTCCTACAGTTTCCACTCACTGTTTCAAACATATGTTGCCACTTATGTGCCAAGAAAGGAATCTCTGAATTACCCCCTTCATGTATGATGAAATGGCAGACTGAATGGAGCCAGAGAGAGCACCATTAGCAGTTATTCACACTTCTGTTTTCTCTTAACTTCCTCTTCTCCAAAGTTTATTCCTCCTATGCAAGGGGATGTAGAACTATAAAGCCATCCATGACTCATGCTGCAAAATATATAGCTGCAGCCATGTAGCAGAGGCAAATTTAAAAAAAAAAAAAAAGTAAAGGCCACCTTAAATAAACTTCTTCTTCTCTCAGTTTCCAGATGGAGGATTCTTTTGTGAATCGCTTACCCAAGCATCAACACTGGTGATCCAACATTCTTTTCTTGTAAACTCACTGCTCAGTTTACCAGTGGTTTGCAGCCTCTCTCCCTGCAACTCCTGCTTCCTGGGGTCAGCCTGGGTGCGCACTCCACAGTTCCAAAGCTGTGGACCTCAAAAAACATCTATAGCACTACCTATGCTCTTCTTTTTCTCCTCAAGAGAAGCCCATGAAAAGATGGTGACATACATGTAATTATTCAAGGTGGGAGGGGAGGATCAGTAAAATCTGAATAGAGGGAAAAAGCAGGATGCACAAACAACCAAAAAGCTAACAGGAAGTTAATCCATCAGGAAACTTGTTTTTAAAAACAGGTTAAAAACAACCAAGAGTTTCCAAGAGGAGTCACTCAATGACAAAGAGAAAAGTAGATGTGTTGGATAGTTTCAAGAGAATGAAATAAAAGGTGTTACTAAACTAAAATTAACTCAAAATTAATACCTCCACTGGTTTCTTCTCTGACACTCTTGCATTGATTATCAGCATCAAAATTGCCATGTGGTAATACTGGCTCTCCAAATTAAATAATAATCGTTTGTCCCAATGCCTGCTTCACAACTGGTATAAAGACCACTGGGAGACTGAAACAGAAGGACGCCTACATGACCAACTATAAGGGAGAAAACGTCATATATGCACGCACCAAACCTTCCTCAATGGAACCGCTGAGAAGTGAAAGAAAAGCAACCTGGTAGGATGCTAAACACCACCTAATGCCTATCCGAGGGATAACAGTTGGAACTTGCATAAATTTTATTTCATAAAAAAATTTGAACATTAACTATATTAATTAAACCTTCTGAGTACTTGTTCATGTTCTGTGCTATGGATGAATCATAAAAAAAATGTCTAAGACCTACATTGTAAGTAATGCTGTGAATGGATAAAAATATAATGAAGTTTTAAATAGGTCTTTGCAGTGCACACCTTCCTTTCCACTTGAGTATCTTTAGTATTACACACACTAATGTCCCAGTTGTCTTTGAAGCATCAAGATAATTATCTTGAGGCCAACTCTTTTAAAATCTGTATTGTTTCAAGATGTTATGGGAGCACTGGCTGTCTGGAGAGAAAACTGGGGGATTCTGTGAAAAGGCCAAATAAAATTTATTACTTCTGAGGATACGCAGGGGCAGGCACATTAACAAAAAAGTCACCAACAAGTTCCCACTCTTCAGCAAATACATCTTAAAAGTAAAGTTAATATTGAGGATGACTTGTACCAGTCTAGAAGCAGGGCAAGAGTTAAGAGAGGAGCAAAACCCAGGGCCTTGGGTTCAGCCAGTCTTTCCACTGACTAACACTTTCTGTTCTAAAGAGTATACATACCCAAAGGTTGACTATCAGTTTTAATTTGGAAGTTTGATGCAATTTTACCCTAACATAGTTATGCTACCCTAACATAATAACTATGTTAGGAGAACACATGAAATCACCTGTAGATCACCATAACATAAAGCTCAAAATTTGGTTTGGGTTGGCTGTTTGGTTTTTTTTTTTTTTAATGTGGTCTCGTTTCCCCGAGTAGGGACCTACCTATTTAAGATGAGGTTTATGAGGTCCAGGGTCATTAAAACTAGACTAAGATCACACAAAATACCACAACAATCAAAGACCAAACTTTGGTATCACTTTCATAAAGCTTGAGAACTATAAATTCCACACCATACCTGTCACCAAAAAAAAGTCTTACTAAAAAACAGATTAGTTCTGAACCGGGCTGATTAAAGTGGCCAGACACATAACAATTTTTCACATATAGTTCTTAATAAGTGAATAACTCTAAAATGTGCTTAAATTAGCTTAGAAAGACAAATTTAATATTCCATAATCATTCCAGTATTTTTAAGTGGATCATTTTCCAATAAATTAAAACTACAGAGTGGAAATCAGTCTGCCTCCTTTGAATTCATTAGCAGCAGGAACTACACCACATGAGATTTCAGCATATTGAAATCTATAAACATAAACATTTATAAACATAAAACTCTTATGATTCTTTTTGTTTGTTTCAATACATTTAGGCACATTTAGAAAAAAAAGGCGAACTTCCCAAGTGAATCCTATCCCCAGTCTATTATTTCACTTCATAGTTGTTAGTAGGATGGCTTGGAAATAGTTAATTTTGCAAGATTACGTCTTCCATATGCAACTGCCATTCAGCCTCCCACCCTAAGGGTACAATCAACCAATAAAGACTTTGTTCTGATTATGTAATGCTTATACTTGATATCCCACTTGAGAACTCTTTTGGATGTAAAGACAAGTATAGTACAGCGACTTTGTGAGCAAGATGATGTAATGTTACTTTGGAAGTAACAAAACCTCTGAGCATGCTCACTGTGAACCACACAATTGACAAGCCCAAGCACATTTCAGCCTGAACCATTCAATTACTGGGGAACTGTCTCTCCCTTTCTGGTTCTTACAGATACCAAAAACAGAATTACAACTTTCTTCAAAACTAGTCACACAAAAACCCACCTAGAACAACCCATCGTCGTCTGACGTTAACAGGTTCTCAAAAAATGGAATTAAAAACCCTCTCCCGACCTGTATTTATGAATAAGAACATGAAAAATGTTTTCCTGATAACTTTAAGCAAACCATATCCCCAAAAGGAAGCAGTCAAAAGAACACCTGCAGGATTTGTGCAATTCTTAAAAGAGAAGTTATATGTGGAAACGCAACTTGCATCAATACACCTGTAGCTTAAGAGTTATGAAGGTATTTCACTTGAGATTTATATTCCAATGTTGCAAGTTCACACATACGCAGTACATTCATCTTTCATCAAAGTAGAAATAGTAATAGCCTACGAATGTCATATGACCATGCACACACACACATATGGTTTTAAAAGGACTGTCACCTCATGGGGCTCTATACATAGCAGCATTCTTATTTTAGGTCAACAAAGAAGTGTTGTTTAAAAGAGAAGAAACCTTACTGAAAGTAAAGCTTTCAAGCAATCACCAGAACAATTGCACAACAAAACAATAAAATTCTATTATCAACTCAGTAAAAATCGCTGTCACTGAAGAGGTTACTATGAATAGTGAGAGACAGAGAACAACATCAAGGTCAGAAGAATGAAGACAGACAAACAAAGGAAGCCAAAGCTCTACTGGAAAACAAAATTAACATTTTCCTTCATTACAAAAGAGGTGACCATTTTCACTATCCTCAATACCACACAATTGAAAACAAAAAAAAAATTGGCTTTGTTTGAAATAAAAGATTCCTAAGACAATTCAATGTAGAAATGAAAGACACAGCCATTTCTAAACTCAAATTAATGCCAAAGTGAAAAGTATGCATTTGAGACTGTGTGTGGACTACTTCCTCATTCTGGACCCCTTCCCTTGCCCATTGACCTCCCTTAGGGAACAAAAGTGCAATCAGAAGTCTCCCTGCATTCCAGTACAAATGCTAAAAATGCCTCTTAATCATTCTTTCCTAGTCACTCCATTGGCTGCTGGCATCTTCTAACGGTCCTCCCTCCACCTTCTAATAATCCACTCATGGATTTTCTTCTTCCAACATGACAAAAGCAAACCGAAACTTCAACCACACAAATGTTAGCCTCTTATATTGCTTTTGGCTCCTGGATGCACTTACTGACAAGCACTGAATAGCACAAGAAGATAAAGGACTTGTTAATGTCTGGTGAAGTAGTTAAATTTAAAGAAAAAAAGAAAAAAAAAAAAACACCAACAACAAACTTTACAGGGGGAACAGGGGGATAGGGTCTACTTGTTCCCCTGCAGTTCTGAAAAGAAAGAAATTATATTTGCAAAAGGATTCACAAACATTATTTCCCATCTTCCTTTTTTATTACTTAAGATACTAATGCTATTCCCTGAATCCCGTAGGAATTCACTACCAAAAACGGGCAGCTTTCCTGCTTTTGAGATAGCAAAAATAGAAAAGATGCTTCCAAGAAAGCATTTTCCATAATACTGAAGTAAAAGCAACGAGTCAAAGTTTGGTTAAACAACCCAAATTCTGTGACATCAATACATGTCACATACAACAAAACTAGCTGGAAGAAATCAACATCCTTTGGAACCATAGTCCATAAAAGCTCAAAAGTATCCACAACTCCTTTGTGTACATTTGCAAATGCAAACTTTTCAGAGCAATTACCAAGAGGTCTGGAGGCATTTCAGAATTTACTCCCACTCAGAACCTGCTCTCCCCAAGCAAAGCCACTGAACAAGGGTTTTCACAAGCCTCTGAGGTATGAGTGTTTCAGCTCCAAGGATACCTATCCCCATCAGATCTGCTCCAAGAACTCTAACCACCCACCTCTCTGACCACTGAGCATACTATACATAGCAAAATCTTTCAGGCATGACTTGCATCGATTTAGATATACCCAGATAGCTGCAAGTTAAGGCTCCACTTACATTCCCAAGCACCAAGGTCAAAGGCATTTTATAACTCTCAAATAAAGTGTTTATTCTTGTCAAGCTCTGTATAACCTTATGTTACTCTGGACACACTTTAGGCTTCTAGCAAAATAACTCCTCCTATTTTGGTAGAGTTGGATCCATGTATGCTCCTCTTTACTCAGCAGCAATATCATGAAGGACTGATTTGTTTTCTGTGAAAATAGCTAAGGGGATTCTGAAATAAAAATAAATAAACCAAAAAAAAATAGGCTAAAACAAAAATGCATCAGAGAACAAATAAATTTCATGTGTCCCAGAACACAGACATCGTAGAATGGGAAAACTTTTAATCAAATTCTAAGAGGTCACACACAAATGGATCTCATTTAATCAACACAACATACCTTAGGAATTTAGAAAACGCTTATTCTTTTGCATCTTCTAATTCTAAGCCTCTCTTTATCATACACAGAATCCAGACGCTACTTTATGTATCACTTTAAAAGTTAAAGTAGATCATAACTGTTGTCATTTCCCATAAAAAGGCTGCAATCAGTATCATAAGCACCATTATTACAGTGACTAGAATTGCTTTTCTCCCTCTGACCTTGCCACTGGCCAGAGTTATGCACAAATATTTACTTATACATACATTTATGTAACTGGGGGAGAGGGAGACAAGGGACAATATAGAACAGATAGGACAAGTGGGAAACAACTCAAAGATTAACAAATTTACTATGTTTGAATCTTTGTTCTTTAGAGTCACCTAAGAGTACTGAGGTCTATGATATTTTGCTTTATTATCCTTGCTAGGAAAACACATAGGCCAAGATATGCATATCTTGGCCAAGATATGCCAAAGAGGACAACTTGAAATTATATGTCCATTTAAGAAATCCGCTTGTTTAATTTTTTCTTGACTAATCTGTTTATAAGATGAATTATTAACAATTATTGAATGTACCATGAGATTTCATAGCAGAAGCAGCCAGTTCAGATTTCTCTTATATGAAATTATATCACTACCAGAAAGAATTCAACATATCTCTATACTTAATCAATTCTACACAGTTCACATGATCACACAATACACACACAACTTGTTATGGACTGCAACTATATTTCATCTAAGTAATATTAATCTTTGTATTATGAACTTCTGAGTTTAGTAGCCAGAGCAAATAGAAGCAAGAAAGATGCTCTGTGAGGATGCTTTCAACTAAGTTACCACGGGAAAACAACATTAAAAGGACCAGAAACTTCATCCTTACAATTAAAAATAGGCAACTGAACAAAACAGAATAAAAATAAAGTAGTCAACTAAAAAAACCCCACAAACCAAAGCAGAGCATAGAGCACAAGGGAAAGTTTCAGGGAAGTCTGTTTCAAGAGCATAGGATTTTAGGGACTAAAAGCAATTAGTTCTGGAACAGAATCTCCTTACATCACTTCTTTGTGCTTGAGCACAATTTTCAAGTATGAAGCAATCTGTAGGTTATTCAAGCATTTAGTTCATCTCCTGAAAGACTTTCTTAGTAATTGTCCATCCTGTTGACATAACACCCAGAGACATGAGATCAATAAAAGTGTTCCCAGATAACGACACAACTTTAGTATTACTGAGTTTAAGGTAACAGTTCTTAATGCTGACATTCTTATGCAGGCTGCCATAAAAAAAAAGCCAAACTAATACCCTTTTGTATTTATTCCCCTTCCTCACTCAAGGGTTTAGTGAAATTTTTGTTGCACGATGCAGCTATGGAGTGTCTGAGTCTGCTAAATACATTTCCCCAAGCCCAAGAGACTCCTTGAACAGTACCTGCTGTGGGCAATACTAACACAAAAAAACCTACATGGGACTACGCACTGGGAGATCAAGAAATTCTGTAAATACTTTTCCAGACTAAAGAATTGAACCAAACAAATAACTCACATTTCTAAACTATGAATTTATCAGATAGCTCAGCAATTCTGAATCCCAAAGGGATCAGAGTTTTACAAGGTACATTACATCCCTAGGAATCCACAATCTAAAAATTGCCTGTATGGGATACATTTGCCCATTTGCCTCTGCATTATTCAATACAGATTCCTTGAACAGGTCTTGAAATTACCAGTAACCGAAACAGGGACTAGTATGTGGCCACTGAAATTACAGAGAATAAAGAAAGCCTTTTAAAATGTATTTTTAAGCAGGAATCCAAAGTGGACAGGAGGCAGGTAATTATCGAGACAAAAAAAGAAATGTCTCATGTTATGCAGGTTTCATAACATGAATGTCAGCATCTAGAGACTCAAAGAAGGGCCTGTGGGCCCAAGAAAATGTTTGCTTTACTTAGCTATTGTAGGCAACTCAACAAAAAATATTTTCTCTTTGCAAAGTTTGCCTTCCTTAGTACCCCCAGTCCTTCTTTTACAACTTTATTACCTTTCAGATAAACTCTCTTTAAGAGCTATATTTTCACTGGGTTTATCTGTAGGAGGCAAGATAAGCCTTCTCAACAATAACCATGGAATGGAAGACTCACTATACATTTTGATCCTGGATTCTTTCTCCTTAACCACTTAAAAAAGTATGAAAACTTTTTACTTCTCTATGTATAGTAGCAACGGCTCCAACAAGCCTTCTTGCAGTTGCTAAGTTGTATTCGAGTCCATGTTCACCAAAGCATGTGCCTCACAAGCTTGTGCTCTCAAACCAGACCATGGCCTGAAATGACTCCTGTAAAACTTGCAACCTGTAAGAAATGCACTGAATGCCAAATCCCTTCTACTTGTACGCTGGGCTTTGCACTCCAAGGCATTGGGTGCAACAGCATCACCCAGCAATGAGAGTGAAGAAACAACAGATGTGAAGGGAAAAGATGGTCAGTATACGGAGGAAGTGAAGGTACCTGCAAGAACTTGATCTACTTCTTCCCCTCATCTGCATCAAAGCTTTGAAAGGACTGACACCAGGTTCAATTAACGTCTATGCAAAAAGTTCAGTCAACTTCACTCAAACCTGTATGTTTGTTATGCAAACAAGAATTAAACTGCTCAGAAAGAGGTTTCATCACTTTGAACATAATGAATGAATTCAGAGCTTAAGCTAACACATACAAAGATTTGAGACAGGGATTCATGTGGAGTCAGATTTGAAGCTCAAAATGTTTTGGTCACATAATTTCACTTAAGTTCTACAAGAAGAATCTTGCTTTGACTGAATTTCAAAGGAGATGGATGAAGACAAGTAGGCAACTAATTACATAGTGTCACAAACTTTTTCCTGAGGTCTAATGACTCAAGACAGGTATTTAACATATGTTCTACTTCCAAGCATTTTCATAGATGTGAAACTTAGTACCTTCTAAGTCTTCACATGATTACAACTCATTTGCACTATTGCATTAATGCTGAAGTGGCTGTTGTTCCTCCAGAAATAGCCCAACTAGAAAGACATACTTGCGGGGGAAGATGGGGGTGGGGAGAATAATAAAAAAATCTCATCACACAACATCGCAAACAAAACAAACCTCCAAGCCCAAACTGCTTCTTAAAATACAGTATTGTGCAGAGTTTTCAAAGACTAGAGAACGTTATCTCATTTCTTTATGGAGAAAAGATTACTTGGCTATATATGGTTTATACAGGCTAGAGGAAGGCATACAAATTAAATTCTATTTATCTTTGTTCATGGTAAGTCTGCCACACCAAAAAAAAAAAAAAAAGAAAAGGTCTTTTTCATAACAAATAATCTTGGTCCCATACACAAGAGGAAACCATCTCACAAGCAGATATGGAGCCCTTGCCAGCTCTCCTTAGGAGAGAAGTCATTAGTAGTTAAGAGATGCAGTCATCAACTTCTCAAGGCAGCGCCCAACAAAAAGGGATCTAATTATCCCTAATATTTGGCTAGGAATTTTATTTGTATCTGCCAAAAAGAGGGAGAATAATGGAATCTGCAAACAATAGGAGAGTTTGGGAAAAGATTTCTTCCTGCTGCCAAAAAAAATTAAAAACACACAGTAATGAAGATATGAATCTCTTTCCGTCTATGGTCCATAGTAAAAGACACATGAATCTAAAGAATGTTATCTTTAGAACTTTCCCCAACTTCTCCCCCTTGCCTTCCACATGCAATTTATCAGTTGTCAGTGCATTTCAGACTGTCACTTCGCCATAACAGCCTCTGTATTTCTTTTTGGAATATTCAGAAAGTAACCTATGCATTAGGATATAAAACACTAAAACACTCTTTACTGAAGAAATCTGAGAGTGGCAATCAGAATGCTAGAAGAAGTAATAAAGAAAAATTGGATAGAAAATTTTTGAAGATTTTTGCTATCATTGCAAGATACAATTAAAGAGCGAGCCGTCTTCCACTGAGTTAACGTCAAAACCCCCACAGACTTCAGAGACAAGGCTGAGCATACGTTAGAGAAAAGTCCTTGAAGTCACATGAGATATTAAAACATTAAACACCAGATCCCATTTATGCACATCATTAAAATTTAACTTGTCAATCTTGCACGTGTTTCAGTTCTCCAGTATCATTTGCAAAGCTTAAGCAGAACACCTCCAAAAAAGAAAATGGTTTTATGTAAAATACTAACAAAAGCTTTCAAAGTATTTGTACTTCTGTAGATGTCTATTTTTGGAATATGAAAGTAACCTAAAGATGTAACCCTTGTGGAGAATTTCAAAAGCCCAAGTTTCAACAATATCTACGTGAAGTAAATGTGACCAAGAGCCTGATTCAGCCAAGCATTTCAATATCTCATTAAAATCAGGCTTATGCTGAAGTCCTTTCCTTGTTCAACAAAAAAATACAGATGACTGTTTTAAGTGCTTTGTTGAACTGAGGCCCAAGTTCTAATTTCCTTTATTTATCTTAAATACAAAATGGCCAAAGGAAGGGGTCAAATGCTGCAATAGATAGGTTATGGGTTTAAAGAACACTGAAACTGCTGCTATGAATTGCCATGGGAAGAAAAAGGAAAGAAGTAGTTTAACGATGGACGTAATGGGAGGAATTCTGATAGTTTAAGATAAAGTTTAAACAACAGCCTCAAAGTCTTTTAGCTTATTTGTCCTATCTTTTCCCTGCCTGCTACTTCTTTCCAGTTTCTATTTTTTTCAAGCAAAATCCAGAGAGAATGTGGGCACAAATAATGATATGAAACAATAAGCAGAGAGACTAGATGTTTGCCATCCCCAAACTTGTCAGGGGATGCACCAAATGATCTAACAAGGTTTTCATTTGGTATCTAATTTCTACAAATCCACAACTTCTTTTGCTGTCACAATACTTGCAAATGCACCAATTCTGAATAACTCTGTCTAGTAACTAAGGAAACCAACTTCATTTTCAGGGAGCACTGGAGAATGAGACAGGCGTATCTGCCTGCCCAAAGGCTTTTTCCCCCTGACTTCAGTGAAGTTCACCAGTGCCAGGATTCCACCTACAGATACTGGAAGATAGTAAAAAAGCAGTAAAAAAAGGCTTCTCTGCAACTGTATTAACTGCCTCAGATACAAATAAGCTTTTCATGTTATAAGAATCGAAAACATGTGATTTTTCATGTTACAGATCCTTAACAGGGTTTGTAATAGTACTGTACTCTGTCCTTTATTAAGCAGTGACAATACAAGAGAAGGAAGTCAGGTCACTCCACACTCAGCTGATGCTCTTTGATAAAGCTGTTTTGCAGAAGGTCACAGATGTGCACTTTTGTATCGCAGAGGAGAATTAATTAAGAAACTAGAAGTTCATACTTTGGCAATCTCCAGATGTAAACACAAACTTATAAACAGGAGGATTTGCATTCCCTATTCCCTGCTCTAGCCTGCCCCCAGACTGCCAAAGTTATCACCGGCACTATCTGAGCTGCAATTCTAGCAACTCCAGCACAGAACTGGACTGTAAGGATAGATTTTTGGATTACCAGCTTTTGAGAAGTCCTATTCTTCAAAACTGTTTACGGTCTACAGCAACTGTTTCATGTGGGAGGATAAAAATGCAGACAATTTTCACATAGAGGCAGACTAAAGAGATAAGGGGTGTGCAGGTAAAGGAGAAGATGCAGGGGAAATAAAAAACAAACAAACAATTGCAAAGGGAAGAAAAGAAAAAAATTACCAAGTAAAATACAAAACAGTAGTTCTCACTCTAAGCATCTGTATGCCTGCACACACACACGTATATATGTAAAATAAGAATGCATGCACATTTAACTGCTAGCTACTTTTCAAAGCTCTACTTACCTGACTCCCCCTGCAAATCTTAACTGAATTTGCATCCTCCACAGCCTGCTCTAAGACAGTTCCTTGCACTTGGGGTTGTCCTGTCTTTTTAAACAGAATCCCAGCAGAAAGGGTCACCTTACAGCTGAAGGTTAAGTCAACTTTATGTTCCCCATACCAAGGTCACCTGGATGAGCTTTTTTGTCATTTTCTCAAAATACTTTTGAGAAAAACATGAGTTCGCAAAAACGTTAGCCAAGCAACTGAACAGTCCAATTCTAGCTAAAGGAAAAGTTATTTTTCTGTTTGGATTTGGTTATTAAATCTCCCTAGAATAAGAAATAAAGTATTATCCTGATCTGTCCATAGCTATACTCAAATAAGACATTGAATTATCTCTGAACCCATTTTGGACGGCAATACTATTAGATAGATATGGAAGTTTCCTGATCAAGGACCCAAATTCAATCTTCCCCAGAAACTTAGAAAGGGGACATAGCAGGATACACACACACACAAGCAACACACTTCCAAGGAAGTCTCTACCCAGGCACAGTGCAAAGGGCTGGTGGAAATTTTCCAGTGAAAGTAAAAATATCTTTTTCAGGCTACACTTATGGAGAATATGTGCAAGGTAGCTAAGAGATGTTTATCCTTCTAATGGAATGCAAATATTTTAATCACCATTTGTTTTCATACCTACAGACAACAGCAACAGCCTCCAATAAGTAAATATGTCAACCTTATGTTCAGGTATGATAAAAGCCATCAAAAGCAGGCAGTAGGACAGCTGAAGTTATCCTGAAGTTGATCTGAAGACTAACATTCAAATGCTGCAAATACTAAGTTGTGGATGCACCTCCTTTAACAGAGCTGCTCAAAATAGTGTAGAGCACCTTTCAAAGGTTTAATTTACCCATCAACACAAAAGGAGTTTATTTCATTAACTCCTGTTAACCCTTAGTGGAATTTCAACAATGAGTTTTATGCCTCTGTCAAGCACATCTTTCTCATGTTCTCAATGTTTATTCAGGGTGTACAGTGAAGGACAGGGAATACAAGAGATACATTTTAAGCTCTTCAATCTAAATCCTGCTTTTTGGCTTCCTACCTCTTTCCTAAGCTTTAAAACAAACGATTCATTTCTTTAAGACCTTCTTACTAAAAATAGTTGCTTGGACTGCTTAATTGTGTTAGCTGAAACACAAACATAAGAAAAGGAAAGGGTTTTGTAGGAAAAACATTGAAGAAAAAAAAATAAAATCAGATTTCATCTGGCCTTCCCATCATCACTTAGAGAATTGTTTTGTAGTTACATCATCAGGAAATAAAATACTATCCTCTGAGGACCCTGACTCTTTACAGAAGAAAAAAGAAAAAAAAAAAAAAGAAGGCTCGAAGTTCATATCACCCTCTGAGGAGTTCAGCTAAATTCACATTTTTTTGTCATATTAAAAAAAAAAAAAAATAAGGAAAAAGGCTTCCTTAGAACAACTAATTAAAGAAGATGCCCTTGAATTTAATTTTTCCCTTCTCGCATTCTAGGTTGCGAGACTAAGTGGAAAACATAGTAACTAACTGGCTAACAACTTCTAAGGACTTTATTATCAATAACAGAAAGGAACTGCCCTAATCCAAACCTTCCGCGCATTCTTCTTGGCCATGAACTAGTAGACACCCGAAATATTTCACACAGTCCTGAGCGTCAGCTGGAGCCAGAACACATTAATAAGCTTTCTAAGTTCTGGCTATCACTAAAGTACACCAGGCAGACACGACGAGTCTGCACAACACAGAGTGCCTTATATGGCAAGGCAATGACGTAATGCTCCATAGGCTTGGGGCATGCAAAGAGCCTATCTCTCATTGTTTAGTGGGACTGCTGGAATGCTCACATCTCTGATGCCACAGCTGAACGCCTCACACCATGGAGCAATAGCTGACCCAGGATTTCTATAGTCCAGGAGCGCAAGGTAAGGGAGAGGGTGGGAAGCAAACTTCTTCTGGCACTTCTTGCTTTTGTTTTTTTCTTAGTGAGATACTTTCTAAAACAATGAATTCCCCTAAAACAGCATCAGGAGATGTAGATGATGTCCGGTAACTCGGAAGCGGGATGACTTGTTTCAAGCGTTAAAAAACTACATTTTAAACAATTCCAACAGAGCCAACAGATGAGGAATTAATTTAATGCTAAAGGAGGAGGTAGTTATGAATTACACACACTTTCCAAATGGTCGGATAAAATCATGACTGCATTTAAAGCTGTGGAAAGAGTCCAACTGTATTGTAATATATTAGGTAGAGCTACTGCCTCTCTTTATGCTGCATTTACATGCATATGCTATATATTAGTAGACATGTATGCACATCTGTCTCTAAGCCTTTGCTATACTTTTGAACGACTTTTACTGTAGTTTACAGAGGGATGTATAAATTGTCACAAATATTACTTTGCGATAAGATTGTGCTATGGCTGAAAGAAACAACTGTAACTAGTTTAATTACTAACAAACTTTTCAACTGCTACACACTGCTTCCCTCTTCTGTGTCTTGCGTGCAAGTGTCAAATCACAAGAGGACAGAACTGTCAGATTTCGATGAAAAAAAACTTTAAATCCTGGTCATCAAACAAATGATGATGCCTTCAAATTCAGAAAATCCACTGGTCTCTGAGGTTTATTTTACAAGATGCTGAACAGCATTGCAATTAATAACTCAAAAAAACAGAGAATGGAAAACAATCCTGACGAGGCACTAAGCACCTGGAAAGATTACACCTTATAATCTTGTGTGCTTATAATTCACAACTGCATAGTATAAAAAAAAAAACCCCAAAACACAACTGCACTGTCTTCTCCCTTGATTAAGGGCCAAACGATGTCAAATCCCTGTTTATAGGAACAACTGCAATGAAGTCAATTGTACTGTTCTAGTTGCAAATTCAGACTACTAAGCATTGCTCTACAGAGTCCTACGTGTAATTTAAAATGTAAGAAAAGTTAGGCTTCTTAAGACCTTTAAACTCAAACTCTTCTTAAAACATGTTTTTGTTGTGTGTTTTCGTTTTCTTTAATCCAAAATTAAACCAACATTAAACATTAGGACAGCAGACTTTCCCCCCCCCTGCATTTCATGTTTTAAATCCTGCAAAATCTTTGTTCAAGTATATCTTTGAGAAAAATCAAAGCTAATGCAATCATATGCCCTGCTGTACTATCAAGCATACATGGAATTAGAGACTGAGCCAAAATGTCACATGTGAGCATTTTTGTGATTTTTTTTTTTTGCTTTAAACAACAAGAAAATATTAAGTAGTTATTTTCCACATGCTTCTAAAAATGTACATATACAGAAAGATATTTCATTTCAAAGATAATTCAGGTACTTGTGTATTATTAACCTTGGCATTTAAGTGAAGGTCACGTTTGTGTTTTCAAGGTAATCTTTCTTGTAAAGAGCAAAGTTTACACCTCTGTTTATGCTTTGAGTCTGCCTGACTATAGAATCAGGGAAGAGGGCACTGTACAGTATACATAGAACTAAAAGAATCCTAGCAACCAGAACAAATGTAAGTTTATGGTAGAAAATCAATACCCCAAATAAGCATCCTAAGCCCTTTATAATGTCTTCTGCTTGATATTCTGTCATATCTGCAGACTTGAAATCCATGTCCTAGCATTTTTAGATTTCTTTCTTCATAAATGATTTTTTCCCTTCATATCCTATATCCAGTGGATTTAATAATAAATACATTGTCAAGTCATAAAGTGGAAACGTTAGCTGTGTTATGAAAAGATATGCTACAAACCAAACTTAAAGACCTCAAAAAACATGTCTGAGTAGAAAGGGTAAGCTGTAGTCAAAGGACTACAATATGATGAAGAAGAAATAGTCATAGAAAGGCTACCCATAGAATAAACATATACAGTTGATAAAGGCAGTAACTAGAAAAAGAAAAAAGCCTACCCATAGAGACTATTTCAGCTCCTCCAAATCCAGCAGAGGAGGGGAACATGTATCATTAATTAATGCTTTAGCAATACCCAAAGTACCATCTGGGCTGTGAATGCTGCTAGCCTAATATGAATCATAACATCTATCAGAAGCCAGAAAAACTTTATTTCCCACTGCCTGTCTTCCTTTAGATCGAAAGGGAAAACATTCTTCATAACACTTACAGCACCAATTTTGCTCTCACTTGTACTATTAGAAGTCCAAAATAATTACGCTGAGGTATAATGATAAAAATGTCTCACTGTTGCTTCCCCCCCACCCTCAGTATTACACTCCTTTGCTTTGTCAGATTTCTTTATATGTATCGAGACTATTTAATTTTAAGCAACTAAAATGTTAGCTTGCATCACTTAGTAAAAGGAGACAGTAAAGAATTATCACATAATTCAGTCTTCAACAATTGTAATTCTTCCCTTACGTTTCTTTTTAGAGTAACTTTTTACAACACCCAGTGTAAAGAGAAAGCATTTTAAAAACAAGTATATCCTCCAGAAACGAAGTCAGCTTCCTACTAAAATGCATTGACCCTTTGTTCCTTTGCCGTCACTTCCATTCGTACCACTGACAAACACAGCGTAACTGCTGACAGAGAACTGTTAGAGATTTGACCCAGATGACCAAGGGATATAAACTTACAGGTATTTTATTGTCCACATCAATACTACTAATATCAAGTTATTGCTTGATTTTGCTGAGTAACAGCACTTTCATCTTATTTACCTAATATGGTGATGAATTATCACATTTGCTATTGCCACGGGATAAAAACCAGCCTGGTTTTATTCCCAGAGAGTTTTCCCTCTGTAGCAGTTCTTAAACAGCTGGAACCTTTCTTCTGGAAAATATTCTTCACCAGGTGTAGTTTGGCACGGACAAGTGAGCAGCCACTGATCCTCTGGACCTCTCCTTTAAACAGCTTCTCTCAAATCCCGGGTGTGGTAGTACCTGAATACTGTTCATTACAGAAGCAATTTAATTATCTAAGTGAGAGAATCCTAAGGAGTTTACAATGTAGGAAGATGTATCTTTAAAAAACATCCTCTAACATTTTAGTTCTGACTCATTAATAGTTCCTCTTAATACTCAAGCCTGTCCAAAGTTGATTTGAGCTCAGAAACTATGCCTTCCCAATAAAAATAAATTACCTTTAATTGCCTAGGTTTGTTTTTCTCATATTGAATAGATTCTGCTATGGCATCTTTGAGGTTTATGCTGAGCTTTTTTGAAGTGACTTAAAGTTTGGTTAGTTCAGCTATTCACTAAACTGCATTACTCAGCTCTGAGAGGGTAAGGGGCATTGCTGAAAAATTCTAAATATAGTGCCCAGTCTTGTGATTTAAGTGAAGTAATGGACATTTTGAGTCTTAACACCTCTCAGTATGTTATGCTGATCTTGAGGTTTTCTGTCAGCGAGACAAAAATTACTTTGATTGCATGTCTAGGGCACCATGTTGTTTCTGGAAGGTCAGGAACAGCACTCAGGCTGATGGACCAATGGAGCACACTCAGGCATTCACAACTCACTTTCCTCAAGTGTTCACAAATTCAAGGAAAACATATTTGAAGATTTTCTGTGGCAGCCTGTAGCCTCCAGTTAAAAACAGCGCAAAACCAGCACCTCACAAATCACTGACTCCTCACCAGAACAACAGAACTGAGGTGGTAGTGAAGAGGTGAATGTTCATGGAATAAGTGAATGCTAGCTGAGCAAACATTATCATATAACCCTCTTTAATAATAAAATAGAAAGCTGGGGGTTGAAAGTTCAAACCAACCTTGCTAGACAACATTTCAACAGAATTCAAAGTCCTATAACCTTGGCCATCCAAGTTGATGAATGCAGAAGTTGCAGAAGTCACCCTTTCTGCTACAGCTCATCGTATGTATGATTTACAATCATTTATAATGATTACAATGATTTAACACAATGGCTTGACTTCAACCTTGAGCTGGGCAGGAGACCTATGGGTCAACATAGGTCAACAGAGGTCTCAACATCAGTAAAGCCATTCTGTTTCAGATCCCTACCTTGAAAAGACAAAAATGAATTATATCAGCCTTTTTTTTTTTTTTAAATGTTGGTCACAGCTCCACATTTTGGGCAGCCAATCCCTGAACTAAATATCTGAAATCTAATGCTGAACATACTAACTTGGATGTAGAAAGGTAGAAAAAAAATGCCATTATTAATGTTCAAAGCTGAAACATTTTCTTTAGATGCAAAAATACCATATACTCTTTCATGTAAAGAGGAAAGTCTTTTCACTAGCAACCCATGTCATTCCCAAATTAAATACTTAATTGACTCCAATAAAAAGGCCACAATGAACCTTGGCAGGCTTAAAACTTCTCCTAAAACACGTTACTAAAAACATATCTAATATATAAATGGGTGTGTGCATTTGCTTGCATATGTGTAAGCAGAGTAGGGGGATAAAAAGCCTCTGAAGGAGAGTCAGCAAGTACAGCCTCAATATAGGTCAATTCAAGATAAAACAGACTGATTATGAGAGTGGTGTGGGAAGAACATCAACCAGTGGAGAACGTTTAGGCTTGAGCTAGGAGGTGCACACATTAGTTCCCTTTCAGCAAAGCAGCAGACAAACAGCTGACAAAAATCTTCAAGCTTACATATTTTGCTAATCTCTATAAAGGAGAAGGGAAGAAAATGTAATATAGTATGCAAAGAAGCAGCCACTTTGGAAAGTGTCTGCTTGCCCTTGCTTTGTTCCCATCCTCTGCTTAAAACTCTGGATTATTAGTGTCATCTTTGTGAATAGCAAAATTGTCCTATTTCAATCAGGATTAACTGGGTGGAGGAATCAGATTTTGACAAGGTAACATTTTATAACCCGTAAACGACCCTCTCATTTATGTAATCTAATGCAGTTAACCAAACAACTAGTAAGTTCTGTCTAGAGATAATCATATCTTTTTATTTTCAGCATTTGAAACCATTTTATAAATTAGTGATAAAAGCTAAAACGTATTACATCAGAAACATACTGTACATGAAAGCATGCTACAGCTCCTTCATTTTCAGACCAACATCTGAAAATAGGAAAATATAAGCTAAACATCACAGACCATCAGCCAAGAGGCAAGGAAAGAGATCAAATAGGGCATGTAGCCAAATGCCCTTCAGTCACATAATGATACAGATAGAGTTATAAATCAATTTGGGGTACAATAACAAGGCAGAGAATATTCAACAGAATTAACATTTGTTTGAAGAACAGGCAACACTTGGCGTCTAAAAGTTTTCATACAAGAGGCAAGGGATGCATACAGGCATGTGATCTTCCTCTTTCCTACAAAATTCTAAGAAAACTGTAATAGAAATTACAGTTTTTGAAAGGCAGAGAAAGAAAAACTGGAAAACAACCAAAGATGGAAAAAGTAAGTATCTCTCTTGGCTTCAGGAAAATTGTTCAGACCAGTTTTAAAGGAGTTTAAGAAACCATTGGTCATAGAATAGCTAGAATAGTTAAATCTACTTTTTCATCCTAACAATTTAGTCTTTTTTTCCTAAGAAATAGAGAAACTTTATTTTCCAGAACATGCAACAGTTATTCCCGCTGCTGAACACATGCAAGTAGCTATAAAAAAAAAGAAAAAAGCTGATTCTAGATACAAACTGTTATTAGCACTTTGAGTGGACATATGACTAAAGGACCCAAATTTCTTTTATGCTTAAAAGGGTATTTGGTGTTTAACACAATGAACTACCAAAGTTGAAGAAGAATGGAAAATCTTAATTCAACATATCATAATCAACAGAAAGATGTTCTTTACTTACATATCGGTAAAGAGGCTATTTAAATTATCATCTATTTAAATTGTTACTTAAACATGTGAATTCAAACTATGAAGTAAACCTTGATTAGACCTATAACCACTATAAAGGTTCTCAGACTATCAGCCTTAGCTCTCCACTGTAGCTTCCTATCCTGCAGTCTAAATCAATGTCCTCTTTGAAGAGGATCAATTTGCAGAAACAATATAAACTTGATCCAGAGCACCTATGCTAAGGATTAACACACTTCAAACAAACATGCATTGACTTTTCACCTTTAAATGATTCACCAAGTGCTCCCAGGCCAATGTGGCCCAAGCTCTTACTGAGACAAGAGAAAATGCAACTTCCAAACATCCCACACTTCAAGTCCCAACACATTCAGATACAGGAGACATACAGCAAGATGTTTAGCAGGATTAGGAGATAGAGCAAGAAAGTGATTTATCTCCCAGGTAGCAAAGTCTCCAGAATTACAGAGCTTTGATATCTAGAACAGTACCCACAAGCTACTTGTAATCCATCAGAAATGGTTTTAATCCCAATTTCTGAAGATGAAAAACAGGAAATTAGCAGCATTCTCCAACACTTATAGCTTCTAAACCACATATAGCTATTTAACAATCCTACAATACATTGCTACAACTTCCTGTTCACCTGTGTCCTCCAACATGAAGTTCTGTCCAAATCTGTCTTAGAGAAAATGGACACCCTCACATTATCAGGTCTACGGGAAAAAGATGCATATTTAGCTTCAAAGCGAAGTGTCTCTGTTTGACATTAGTGATATTACTGCTCTTATTACTTCCAGTCTTGGCTACCAGAAAAAGTTGCAACTGTATCAGCAAACCTAATTAAAGTCTTTTACCTATTTGGAAATCATCAACTATACTGCTTCATGCAACCTTGCGCCAAGGAAAATTTAAATCTCTCACCTTAAATTTGCAGTAACAATTAAGTTTTGTGTTTTCTGCCAAAAAGAAAAAAAAAATCATCATGGAGTGCCACCCAAGCCCAGTTTTCAAATGCTCAGTTTATTATACACACACACAGAACTACTTCAAGAAGCAAACAAACCAGAAAAAGGTTTGTTTTGTCTTAGGATGCCTTCAGTTCAACAGAGGAAGTGCGCGTGGCAGTATGGAAAGTTCTAAATTTTGCCACTGCTAATGACTTATAATATACAAATAAGGCCATGGTTAGCATAAGAGATAGGCACAGTGCCCATTCTGCCCATGGATGAAAATGTGGCCCCAGACATTTATTTCTATATTAAAAGTGTGTTAAAATTGTTTTAGAGAACATCCAGTTCCTGTAAATGTTATGGGAAAATGACATTTACGACTAACCAGTCTCCTCTGAGTAACATGATGTGTTATTGTTGGGCGAGTGCCATTTTCTGTCTATTTCATTCTATTAAAATATTAACTAATTGAAGTTAAAAAAAGTTTGTATGAATTGGATCCTTGCACAATTATGCCCAGTTCTGGTCATGACAGCAGCATTAGCACTGCCCCAGGTAAATCACACACCAGAAAAACATCTATTTTCCCAACTGCCCTCGAGAAAAAGCATCCATAAAACAAATGTCCACCTTGAACCTACAGAAGGAAAAAATCCCACAATCAAATTATAGACAGGATTTATTTATTTAAAGTGCTTAAAGAAAAAAAAACACTCATATTGTTCTCTTAAAACCTAAAACAAGTATGATCATTAAAGTGAAAAGCGTAGAAAGATGACTTAAAGGTTACAAACTTATACAGAGCTGAAGCAACTGACTCATTCAGGGAATCAGAACTTCTGCAAACTCCTCAGTCACTTGAAGGATACAGATTAAATAGCCAAGACAAAAACTCAACAGCTCCAACTATTGCACTTCCATCAACAGTAAACACACCACGGCAGTGATAACTAAGTAGTATTTGCCTCATACAAACTAAATGCACATGGCTGGGGTAATTGGTTCTAGTAGCAGTCTGACCAGAAAATTCCAGAATCTGGGCAAGCACTCCTGTGTTTCTGCCTAATCTTCCCATGGAGAATGAGGGGATGGCAGGCAGGGCTCTAAAAGACAGCTTTCTGGAGCTCAATTAACTCCTGCTACGATTTTTCACTTGCTAAATCCTAGCACTGGGCTGCAATGGTAACAGTTACTGGTAACAGATAATGCAAACACATCCACCTGCCCATGGATGGGAAGAAAAAAAACACCACCACCACCACAGTGGAAAAAACACTGTCCTGTTTATCTCTGTAGTTCTGGGTGGTTTATAACACTGATGATTTTAAAAACAGCTCAATAACTGTGATCAAGCAATAGTGTTCTAGCAGTAATGCTTAAAGTGTACATTTAAAACAGAACTCAGGTTCATAAAGACACAGGATCTCTCCCATCAATTTATTTTATCATGCAATATTAAACATCAAATGCAATCACTTCACTGAGACTATCATTTAAAGAAATCCCAAGTTTTAAAAAACAGTAGTTGTCTAGGTTTATTTTGCACAGTTGCCATATTATTAAAACCTCTTTGGGTTAATATTAATTCTCAAAATAATCTGTTACAGAAAGTCAACGCTGCTTTTCCATTTTAATAAATCTGAAGTTCAGGCACAAAATTTTCCTTGTTAAAGATGAAGAAAAGACAAAAGCAGGACCTGGATTAGTAACTGAGACGTTCTGCCTCAGCCTTGTTGCTTTGACCCCTATACCACATCTCTTGTGGTTCATCCTTCCATTTCCTTCTGAAAGCTTTCCATCTGCAAAACTATAATTTCCTGGATGACGTAAATTTGAAGAGTTCCAAATTCTGGTATTGCATCTGAAATTACTTGCTTTATTTCCGACTTTACAGGCAGTGTGGAGAGGGGGTGAGAGACAGAGAGAAAGAGAGAAGGGAAATGAATACACACTGCAGGATTATGAAAAAATCCCTAACTACTAATGAAAAAAACTCAAGTAATATTCCTGTGAACCAATTAAATTATTGATACATTTAGGGGCAGAACAGAAGAGGATTAACAGTCATGATACTTCACAATTATATGCCATTGAAATGTCAACAGTAACAGGTACTGACTTCAAAGAATAACTGAAATAGCTGTTAAATCTAGAAAGAGGGAAGAAGAAAGAGGAGTGCCTCTCAAAAAAGGTGACACAGAGTCCTACTCCCAATTCATTGTGCCATGTTTTCTAGTAGCTGAACTCTGGGACACAGAATTTTTAAGGCTAACTTCAAGTAAAGCTTATTGATATTGTGGTCCTGTCAGGTCAGCACTTACAATCTTTTTTCAGGATATGCAGTCAACAACAACAACAAAAAACCCAACAAAAACCCTACCAAACAAGAAAATCCCCAAAACCTGCCAATATTTTAATAAGATATCAATTTCCTCACTCCCACCTAGAAGTCCTGCACTTTCCTATCATAACTGCAGACACTGTGGATGGCTACCGTTACAAGATTTGAAGTGAATGGACAGAATTAATAACTATCACCTTGAATATTGGAACAGTTACTGCCACAGAAAGCATTGACACTTTCTACACAAGACCGATGTTTTGCTTGGTGATTTCCAAGACCATCTAGAAATGGGAAGAATGTAATTCAAGATAGGAAACTACTTTCTTAAACTGAGGTTTCATGATAAAACAAAACGGCATTTTAGTGCTTTATTAAAATGACTCCAACTAGAAGTGAAGGTTAATCCAGTCTTAAATTAAGCAACATAAATTTGTTAAAAATGTCTCATGCCATTTACTGTCACCAAATTTGCACAGGATTTCATAACATTTATAAGCGCCAATATCCCTATATCACCAGGAAGAATTTTAGCAGCTTAGTAGTTGTGAAACCATGGTCACAATGTTACTGTTCTAGATTAATTAATTTTTAAAAGAATATATTATCTGCATATGTTTACTCAGCATCACAGCTAAGTACATCTGGTTATCCGTTTGAAATTTTGCCCAAGTTACCCCAGAACTGACAACAACATTCATCATATATGACTTTTATTAAGACTTGTTAAGCAAGTCAGCATATTAAGCATCAGATAAAACAACGATTACTCCACGAACTACCAAAGAGTAATAAGCACAACTCACACCCTCCTCATTAAAAGTCCTCATTTTATAAAACAAATTTCCTTATTGGGGAAATCTGCCTTATACACAGTCTCCTGCAGTTGAGACACCCTTTGTGGAGGTTTGCATCCTAGTATAAACTAATGATTTAAAATATACATATGTAAAAAACACACCGAAAAAAAAATTTAAAATAAGTGTTTGCATTCTGTTGGGAAGTGCTGACCGATTCAGATAAAGCCAACAGATTACACAACAGCTATGGTATGTTGTTGCCTCTGTAACTTCAAAGGCTTTTGACTTTCTTTATGACAGAGGGAAAAAAGAAGCATCAATAAAGATAATAAAGAGAGCCATAAAAGTAGTTATAACTATGCCTTCATAAAAACTACATATCAATAAGCAGAATTGTAGGCAAAGGGAAAAAAAAATGCACAGCCACCCCAAGACAAGAAAGACATTTTAACAAATCCAGATTTTGTTGCCAGAAGCTGTGGAAGGCACATAAAGACTCACTTTCTTCCAAAAGTAAATACTTAACTGCACTGGTGTCAAAAATTACAATAACTTGTAAGATTTACCAGAAATGATGAAGCATGTTTCTTCTCTTATAAACGGCCAGACCATGGCTTATTGCTAACTGGGAAAAATGCCTCAGCGGAAGAAGCATGACTTCATCTACATTTAAAAGTTTTCAGCTTAGTATTCTTACTTGCACTGTAGAGAGGGAAATTCAAGCACGTGTCCAAAAATTGTAGAAGTAAGTCTCTCTCGTGCTACGACCTGTGGAACCTCCAACAAGATACGTCTTTTACCACGGGAAGGGTGAAGAACACGAGGTAAATTAAAAAACAAGTATCTTTATGATTTACAAAAAAAAAGTCACTGACATTCAAAATCTCAGTCATTTCTGCAGGGTGATCTGATATATACCTTATCAATATCTTGGTTTTTATTAAAATCCCCTCAATACTTCTGTGGAAGGCATGATAGAGGTACTGCTTTACAAATCAACACCTCTTTCACTTGGATCCTTAAAGAATGAAGCCGTTCCTAAACTCATCATTACAAGATTGCTTAAAGCAAAAAAATCACCATTTTTGTTCTTAGAATAATAATTCTAAGAATAATGATTCATTCTAGAAGAAACAAGAAATTTAAAAAAATAAGGGTCTTGCAACCTCAGTCTCCCATGCTTTCTTTAGTTTCCCTGAAACTCAAAGGAAAAGAATCCCCCTTAGAATCCTACAAAAACATAAATTAAACACATCAATATAGAGGTCACCCCATAACAACAGAAAACCCCACTTAATGTCAAAATTATATCACATGACACCAAGAAAACAATGAACTGTTTTGGGAGTCCCCACCTCTTGTAGAGAACATACAGCCTTTATATAGCTAAATATGATGTAGTGTAGTCAAAGTTATATGCACTTGAAAAACAAAACAAAAAAAACAACTGTCAAACAACACAATTGAATGCATGGTTTTAACACTAAGAAGCTATAGCATGCATATTGAGGAAAGCAATTACAATGAACACAGGAGAGCTGACAAATACAATTTCTTTAAGGAAATAAAAAAGCAGGCAACTGATACTGCAAACAAGTTCAATAGTAACCCGCAATAAAGCGGTCATTTATAAAAGAAGCTCTGAAGAAAAAGTAGAAAGGCACTGCCCTGACTTTGTTTAACTACCTAACGTTCATGTTCATAAAACCAATTTTTAATGCCTGTTTTGCTGGCCTGGATTCAGAAAGGGTTCTTGTAGTCCCATGAAGTCAACTGCTTGGAATTATCTATAGATTTGCCTAAACGCTATACCTGCCTTTGCCTGCTATGAAATGACATGATCATGAAATTCAACTGGAAAAGAAAATGATAAAAGTATTCTATTGTATAGGGGAGTGCCTATTCTTTTTTAAGTTATTATTTTTTTAAGCCAACCTCTTTTGACCTTTGCATGTTTTTGGTAAAATTGTTCTCTCAAATACCCTAATACCCTTCTCCGGGAAGAGAGTGTTTTGGATGAAGTTAACACAAAGTATACTGTCACAAAAGTATGCAAAATATCCCAAAGTGCTATTATCGGTTACAACAGTCCTTCAATTAAATGCGTGATTCGCCTTAGTTCAAATGATATACATAATCAAGCCCTGACCTGCAGAAGTCAGGTTCCCCAAAAGAGCTGACCAAAACCAAGCGATGAATTGAAAAAAACCAACCACCCAAAACCCAAAACAACCCAACAACAACAAAACAACCAAACATAACCCCCCCCCCCCCCCAAACATTTTAGGGTTGTCTTCCACTCTGAAGTGCACAAGTGCAGACAAAGCTGCTGTGACCTATTTTTTTTTTGAACCATTTGAACCATGAAACAGGAATTCAGCAGCCAAGGAAAAATTCTTCAGCAAATATTAATGGACTCCCAGTTGACTTCTTACAATATCAATCTCAACTCTGTACAAGAAATCACTATCTATTCACCACTGTTGAGGGCATTTTCTCTACAGGAATATATGAATAAGCATACAATCGTCAAAAACAAGTGCAAAAAAACTTAATTACACAGTATCAAAAAAATACACATACCATGCTTAATACATCCCTTAATACACCCCTTTTAGAAAAAACCTTTAACTCACAGTTTCTGCACTATGCTCTGTAATTGAACTTTAATTGAGTGATTTTTTAGAAGTATTTTTTCCAAAAGAAATAGAACTCGGGGGTTAGAAATGCTTACTTGCATTTCTAGTTGAATCTCAAAACTGCATTTTATCTTTTGAATGAAGGATACACATTTAAATACTCTAAAAAGCCTTTTGGCATGACCAAAGAAACAGAATCTCTTGAAAATCCTTCTCAGTTTATACAACAACCCAGCTCAGATACCAATAATTTAGGCACTTTCATTGAAATAACCATTGCAACACAGACTTGATCAGAGGTTGGGGTAGACTATCTCACTCAAGCACTCGGTTTGGGCTGGAACCTCAAGTGCTTTGCTGAAGCAAATCTTAAGCATTTCAGATAGCACGAGAAATAAAGTTATAAAAGAACTAGAAGGACTGCTGGGATTGCTCACTCAAACATCTGTAAAGATAATTGTGCATAAATAATAAAATCAGTTGTTTGCTTCATTAAAAATTAGCATCCCTATGAAAATTACAGTTTTTGGTTACTATTTGGTCCAAGAGTTTTCTTTCTAAAGCAATTCAAGGGCATCAGTCACTGGAGCATTGTGGTTTCATTTGGCCAGAGAGATATCAACTAGTTAATATGGAAGTGTTGGGTAAAACTCCGATTAATTTATGTATTAGTCATCTCAGCTAAATTTGCCTTTCAAAAATAAATTATAGTGAAGCAAGCTAAAATAAATCAAGTGCTAAGAAGTCCAAGTCTATTCTAACAGTATTAGTATGAGATGTCCTAATTTCATGCACACACAAAAACTGAGTGCGTTCCAAATGAAATTGTTAGTTATGCTCCTGTTATGTTTTATATCTATGGCAACGGTAAATCATCAATTGAACTTCACTACTAAGGCATTTAGAGACAAGGGTGGGGAGGGAAGAGAGATTTTTACACTAAAAAGAACTTAGAGAGTAGCACTGAAAAGCAGACAAAAGTTTATAAACCGACGACACAGTAAAAAGCTGCCTTTGATGATGGCACGGTCTTCTCCCCATATATATATCTGTTCTGTCAAGAAGCAGCATTCCTTCAAGCTCATTTCACAAACCTCTCCTTCTCCATTTATACCTTTTCATGTCTGTTTTCCTCATTATGTTAATTGGTTGTTGTAAAGAATTTGGGGCTGCTTTAAGTCTTTGATATCAACTGTGTTCGCTGCTACTTCCCATTCCGTCAATTCTTAATATATGGGATTTTATTACATTCAATACAGTGCAACTTATGCGCTAGAATAAGAACAGTGGGGACGGCGAAGGTGTAAGAAAATTCATAGTCATAGACTTCTATACAATTCTATGCAATTTCACCATTAAATCAGACAACTCTGATGGACAGTTGTAGAACACCAGGAACTTCCTCTCTCTGTGCAGGAAAACTACGATGCTGCCAAAGGGGATATGACTGAAGCAGCCTATTAAATGCCCAGAAATATATGCCTCCAGTCCATCAACACCTAATAAAGAGCTGTGCAAAGGAGGCCGTTATCTAAACTCTTCCTGATCTAAAAGGATGGCTGCAATAGGAACTTGTCAGTGGGAAGCTATAAAGACTAACCACATGGACAAGGGCATCACGATAGTGACCGGAGATAAACATGAAACAGGAATCTTATGTTTTGGCAGCAACTTCCAGAGAGTCAGCATCATATTTCAGAGGGGGATAGGGGGGGATAAAAAAACCCAAGGAGCTAATGAGCGCTGAAGCAGTCATTTCGTGCAAGTACAGTTCTGATATACAATTCATTTCTCTCACATAGTCTACACAACTCCATATATAGCACACACATGAGCAGTGAAACATAGAAATTCTAATACTTGATCACTTCAATCTAGGCTTTTCAGACTTTTCTTTAGTATGAGATTAGGTTGGCCGTGGGAAAAAGCTAATCAAAAGGAAGAAAATGTGCTGGCCAAACCAATCATACCTCAGACCAACTCCACAAACTGACAGAGAAAAGTCTACAAAAGAATCTAATTATTTGAGGTATTGGAGGTTTCTTAGGATCTTACATAAACAAATGAACAACCTTATCCCAAGTCTAACAAATTAACTATGTTTCATCTCGGTAAAGGCTGACTACTAACATAAACTTGTAAAACTAATTTTGGAAAACCATTATGAAAACCTTCAATAATCATGTAAAAGCAGGGTTGCGCTTAGGGATATCTGCAAGTTTTGGATATAAGACCAAATCCAAGCCTAGCAGAGAGCAAGACATCTGGGCTTTCTTAAATTTAAAAGGCACAAACCGAATAATACCTTTTTATCTGCTGACTGCATTTTGGCTGTGTATGATACGAGGTCATAAGGCCTGCGTTGTCACTGAGGACTGGCTTACCTGCAATGGTTAGTTTTGCTCTGATATGCTCCTGAGAAGATGACATTAGGCAGCCTGACCAACTGCCTAGTGTGCCTACATTTCCCTCGAGTACTTTACCATCCATAAGATTTAATAATAAAACATCAGGATGTTTGTAAGTAACTTAAAGGTATTAGGAACTTTATGATGCTGTAAATTATATCTGCCCTTGAGGGCTGCACTGATTTAATTTCTCAACCCTTATGATAATTGCATTTCTTAAAAGAAAACCTGCATGCACACAGCTACCTCCAGCAAACAGCCAAAGTCAGTGTTGTTCCAGTGCAGAACAGCAGAAAGTTGCTTTGCCTGTCCAATGCTGAAAATGTAATCAAAGACGCATAATTAAATAAGTTATTAAGTCTGAATGATCGTAGTGAAAAGTCCATTGCAAAAGAACTTGTGAGCAGAAACTGGGCTCCATGACACTACAAGAAGAGGCCTGCTTGTAGTTACAAGTGGCAGAGATACCCTATTTTAGGTGTGTTTTTAAATGACCATTAAAATGGCTACAAAATACAGTATTATTTTCTCCCACAGACTGAAAAAGCTTCTTGAACAAGAAACAGCATACCAAGCAAAAAAGGAGAAGGAAAGCAACCAGAAAATAGCTAAACTGAAAGAAGAATTGACTAAACTGAAATCCTTTGCTTTAATGGTGGTGGATGAACAGCAAAGACTCACTGAACAGTTGAATCAACAAAGCCAAAAAATTCAAGAATTAACCACTTCTGCAGAACAAGCACATGAGAAGCTTGTTTTTGCTGAAGGAAAAGTTCAAGAAGAAGAACAGAGAGCCAGCAGGCTGGAGGCTGAACTTCAAGCCCAAAGCAGAAAGATTTCTCAAGACCAAGAAGCAATGATGGCCAAACTAACCAATGAAGACAGTCAGAATCGTCAGCTCCGGTTAAAATTAACTGCTCTCAGCCGACAAATCGATGAGCTGGAAGAGACCAATAAATCTTTACGAAAAGCAGAAGAAGAACTGCAAGACCTAAGGGATAAAATAAATAAGGGAGAATGTGGGAACTCCACACTTATGACTGAAGTAGAAGAACTACGGAAACGACTATTGGAGATGGAAGGAAAAGACGAAGAGCTCATAAAAATGGAAGATCAGTGTCGAGAACTTAATAGAAAGTTAGAAAAAGAAGCATCACAGAGCAAGAACCTTAAAGGGGAAGTTGACAAACTGAACAAAAGAATTATGGAGTTGGAGAAATTAGAAGATGCTTTTGGCAAGAGCAAACAGGAATGCTACTCCCTGAAATGCAACCTAGAAAGAGAAAAAATGTTAACAAAGCAGTTGTCCCATGAGCTGGATGGCTTAAAAGCTAGAATTGGTGAGCTTGAAGCAATTGAAAGTAAGTTAGAAAAAACTGAGTTTACACTTAAAGAAGATTTAACAAAGCTGAAGAGTCTAACAGTGATGCTTGTGGATGAAAGAAAAACCATGGGTGAAAAAATAAAGCAAACAGAAGAAAAGCTGCTAGCTGCAACTTCTCAGCTTCAGGTGGAACAAAATAAAGTGATGTCTGTTACAGAAAAACTAATTGAGGAAAGTAAAAAGGCACTGAAATCAAAATCTGATGCAGAAGAAAAAGTGTCCAGTATCACAAAAGAAAGAGATGAACTGAAAAACAAACTGAAAGCAGAAGAGGAGAAAGGAAGTGATCTTGTTTCCAAAGTGAATATTCTAAGAAAAAGACTTCAGTCACTGGAGGCTGTTGAAAAAGAGTTTCTTAAAAGCAAACTTAAGGAGAGTACTAAATCCAGCACCTCCTTGCAGCAGGAGAACAACAAAATCAAAGAGCTTTCTCAAGAAGTTGAGAGGCTTAAGCAGAAGCTGAAAGAAATGAAGGCTATAGAAGATGATCTTATGAAAACTGAAGATGAATTTGAGTCTCTAGAACGAAGATATGTCAATGAACGGGACAGAGCCAAGCTCCTATCAGAAGAGCTGGAGGCTATGAAAATGGAAGTGGCTAGGTATAAATTAACAGAAAAGACAGAGTCCAATCAAGAGCAGCGTCTTTTTAAGAAACTTAAAGAGGAGGAAGCTAAATCAAGTCGCCTTTCCAGAGAAGTGGATGCACTGAAAGAGAAAATTCATGAATACATGGCAACAGAAGACCTAATCTGTCACCTCCGAGGTGATCACACAGTCTTACAAAAGAAACTACTCCAGCAAGAGAACAAGAACAGGGAGTTGGCAAGAGAAATGGAAAGCCTCACGAAAGAATTGGAGAGGTACAGACACTTCAGCAAGAACTTCAGGCCTGGTCTTAATGGAAGAAGATTTTCTGATTTGCAAGTTTTTTCTAAAGAAATCCAGACAGATCCAGCAGACAATGAACCACCCGATTACAAAACCCTCATGCCTCTAGAGCGAACAGTCATTAATGGGCAGCTGTATGAAGACAGTGATAACGAGGACAAAGATAACAACGAGGAGGAACAAACTGTGTCTTTCAAAAGCAACTCATCCATTGCAAATGCTGTGAACAAAAAATTATGGATCCCTTGGATGAAGTCCAAAGAGAGCCATCCTCAGAATGGAAAGATTCATACAAAGCAAAATGGAAACTGTACACAGACTGGAGACCTAGTGCTAAGTCATACACCTGGTCAACCTCTTCACATAAAAGTAACTCCAGACCATGGACAGAACACGGCAACACTTGAAATAACTAGTCCTACCACTGAAAGTCATCACTCCTACACAAGCACAGCAGTTATACCCAACTGTGGAACTCCCAAGCAAAGAATAACCATTATTCAGAACGCCTCCTTAACACCTGTAAAATCAAAAGCAGCAGAAGGTTACATGAGCCCAGAGCCAGTAATTTCTCCTATTACTATGGCTACTTTTACAAGGTCTCAAACTCCTGAATCATGTGGCTCTTTAACTCCTGAAAGAACAATGTCCCCTTTGGCTTTACCAGGCTCAAGTTCTCAGGAACAAATAATCTCCTCGGAGCCTTTGGAAATGGGAGCCAAGCATGCTGTTTTTAGAGTATCCCCAGACAGGCAGTCGTCATGGCAGTTTCAGAGATCTAACAGTACGGGATCAAGTGTAATAACTACTGAGGATAACAAAATCCACATCCATTTAGGAAGTCCTTACGTCCAAGCTCTCACCAATTCCAAGCCCGTCACCCCCTGTAATCCGGTGCAAGACAACAGAACTCCAGCACTAGCTAATGGCCTGCCCAGTAAGCCCACCAATAAAATCACCAGCAGTATTACTATCACACCAACAGCCACTCCTCTCCCACGGCAATCACAAATTACAGTAAGTAATGTCTATAACTGACCCTCAATCCATGCTGACACCCTTACCAGCAACCCATCCTGTTTTTCATCCCAGCAAGAATGATTTGGAACAGCCCCTTTACTTTGGGAGAGATTTGTGCATGAACTATACAACAGTATATGGAACTAACTAAGTTTTGCCTGCTTAGTGTTATCAAGTGTGCACTTACTGTATATCTTCTCATTGAAATACAGTTATGTAAAATATTTAGTCTTGCACTTGTATAAATGCATCTTTATGTATTTCCATTTTCAAAATAACTCACATTACTTTTGACTGCAACTTGCCTTGGTAAAATATTTTAACATTACAAAACCAGTAAATAATTGATTATTTTTATCATTGCTTGCAGAATATTTTTGTTTGTTATGTGTGGTTTGTATTTTTTTGCATGTATGGTAGAATTTGAATTAAGCCATAATATTGCCTGCTAACTTCAGATCAGACTTAATTCATTATCTTCCCTGCTATTTCCCAACTACTCCTAGCCCTCTCATTCGAGATAATTATCAGTATATCACACACAAACATTCAAAATATTATGTATTGTATTTCATTACAAATTTATGATGCATACTTGATATGTTCCAAAGCACAACCATTATTTTACATCCCCCCCCTTTTTTAACACTGTTTAGTTAGAACTCTTTGAACGTTCTTGTAAGGGAACTGAGTTCCCTTATATCACAAAATTATTCTCCCCAAACAATGCAAGCAATTTTTTCCAATTCAACAGAAAACCTGCTATCGTTTAGGTACACTGTGAAAAAATAAACAGCAACACTTACTTTCCCTAAAGGGTAACTCAGAAGAATGCATTCACACATAATATTCAAATTTCATCCATGCTCCTAGCCATGAGTTCATACAACATACATCACAAAGGTATAACGGAAAAGAAACAAGATTAGCAAACTATGGCACACCTTCGTGTTTTTATGTAACAGACTTGACAGAAGCATTAAGAACGTACTCTCCAAACACGTATGCCTCTAGGACTATGGTAAATAGAAATACCACACAGAACAGACAAAACGGGTTAAGGTATTTTAATGATGGATCCAGTATTAGTGCCCAAGAAAGGAACAGAGACATAAGCAATTCCACCTTTTACACGTGTGCCAAGCAGTCAATCCTAAACCCCCAGAAAATATTGCTAGTAGCAGACCAACTTCACACTGAATGTAAATAAGCCCAAAAGACCTGAAATGCATTTTCAAATATCTGTTTTGCAAAAGCAAATGGATGTTGGAACAGCTGCTTATTTTTCTAAGATGTTAAATGCTGTGTATCTTATGTTCTTGGAGAGGGAAATTATTTAAAAAAAAAAAACCAAACAAAACCCAAGCAGCCTCCTTCCTTATTAACAAGGAAGTTTGCAAGTAAGCTAAGCAGAAAGTCCCTATTCACTAAACCCATATCTTTATTCTGTTTCCATTATCTAGAGAAAAAAGCCCAATATTTCTGCAGTATAACTTAGCGACTGATTCAGCAAAGGACTTTGGCATGTGCTTTAACATAACAAGGGAACTTCTATCATTTGAAGCCCTTCTGATGGACAGGAATCTAAATAACTACAACTGTAGATAATAACTGATTTTAGAAGAAACAGTAAAATAAACAATGGGGAAAAAAATAACTTATAAGATATGTGATAGAAATAGCTATAACAAATGTATTACATCTGTGCAGTGACAATTTTTAAAAGGTAAAGCATGGACACACACAAGCCTAGCTTAATGTCATGCGCAGATACATCATCTCCTGAGGTTACTGAGCTTCGTAAGAGGTCCTTCTAACTTGTTTTCTGTCAGTTTATCTCCACTGACTGCAACAGTGAGATCTGACTAAGATCTGGTTCAGAATAAGTACACGGTCTTATCCTGCAAAGCAAACTTTGGCTCCCACCAACCTCATCAAAAGTTACTGATCAAGACAGCAGCCAGCACTCAGGCAAGTCAAGATTATAATAATTTTGGGGTGTGCTAATTATACGAACAAGTTGCTTAACTACATTCAGGTTACGTGTTCTTAACTGAAGGCCTCATTCAAAATTCAAAAGCAGCCCATTCAAAACACGTTCTCTGCACTTCTACTGCATACCCTGCTCATCCACACCCAAAGGACACATTACAAACATGGTAATGAGTAGCTGTGTCTGAAGTACAGGCTTGTCAGAAATTAAAGGACTAACAGTTATCCTCCAGAAGCACTAATATTTTCTCCAGCTGGACTTAAAAATCTTGTAGAAAAAAAATTTTCATTTCATACCTGCGTTCCAAAGTACACAGAAATGTATTGATCATTAACCACCTCGCCATCTGTTACAACGTCTTGTAAAAGAAAAGCACAAATCAGAGCATAGCAGTAAGCACATTTAGTCCTTTGGACAATTCCCAAGCTATTATGAATACAAAACCTAGGTGAGAGTTCACACCACTTATAAGTTTAATAATTAAACAGGACAATACTTCTGTTCCTGTCTTAATCCTTATACTGGTGATCGCTTACCAGTAACTGTCCAATTAACAAAAGACAAAAAAAGGAGCCACTTATGACCATTAACTCCTAAATAAGAAGCATCATCATTGCCTATAAGTGAACTTGCTACGCTTTCCTAAATAAACACCTCAATTAAGGGATGCTTATATCCCCCCGCTGATGAAACAATCTTTGAGTAGCTCTTAACTGACTTCACAGTGGAGTTTCTGTTTCAACAGATTCATTTCAACAGATGAAAAATCAAATAATTATTCTGACTAAAAATAAGGTTTGCAGCATAAAACCTGTTTATCCTATTTAAATTCCCAAGACCTATTTCAAAACATACAGCAGAGAAAATAAACACATGGATGTATTTGTCAAGAGCTGAAACTTATTTATTTTCAAACAACTAAGTAAGTTAGCTGTAGCTTTATCACAAAATAACAAAAAGGAAGCAGCAAGTAACCTATTTACAAATTAACCTTAAGTTGTTCAAATCAGCATTCCATATTTTAGATTATTTCCATTTTGCTGAGTGGGAGAATTCACCTACTTCCTTGGCAGACAAAGAGAAAACAGACGAATTGTCTGTAAATTGATTTAAACACTCTCAATAAAAAAAATAAAAATCAAGCATAAACATATTCAAATTCAACCAAGTCAGGCAGCTTTTCCAGGAATTTCAAGCATTCCATAAATGGCAAGTATTGCTGTTAATTTGGAGGCTGAGACACTTTTGTTTTCTGCCCAAAAAACTAAAATCTGACAGGCATGTCATGATTTAATTAAATGTTAAAGGAAAAACCCAGCACAAAGTAAGTAGCATATATCAGAAGGATTAAACTGTGAAAGACAGCATAAAAGCAGTTTTCAGCAGATCATAATATCAACACTTCTCTTTTCCAAAACTCTTAGCAGCCATCTCCCCTGAACTCTGGAAATCTACCCTTTCCCCTAGATATTAAGTGCCTGGGAAAAGAAAGGGAGAATTAACTGATAAAAACCAGCAGAAGTTATTGGGCTGCTTTCCTTTTTTTTTTTTTCAATTTTATTTCAGTGAGTGAGCAAAGGAATACAAGCAAGGGCAGCACAAACAGCTTGGTACTCGGCACTTTTAAGCCATTCTTTTTATGGGATTAAATGTGTCAGAAGACATATTTGTAATTTTTGTCCTTACAGGAAAGATGGATGAGGGGAGGGAGGGAAAAGGAAGAAAAGAAAAAAAGAAGACAATAAGAAGAAATAATGGTATTCTGAAAGGAAAGTTCCCATCCATCAACCTAGAAGTAGTATTTCAAGTTATTTAAAAACCTTCCTCAAGCAGCTAATTAAGAAATAGAATTGACAAAAATTACAGGAGCAGCTAGCTGATCTTCCTGATCCAAAGCACAGCAGATAACATGGTGTCTGGGGACAGACTATAAGGCTGTATTGAGGAAAAAGATCTGTATGTAAACATCTCACACAAGGCTTAAAGCAGAGTGCTCCTCACTTTAGGGAAAAAATAATTAGAAACCGTGTTGTACAGCACTTTTTCTGATTTAGATTAGAATTATAGAATCATCTGGGCCAGAAGGGACCTTCAAAGGTCCTCTGGTTCAACCCCCCCAGGCTGAATGGATGCCGCAGGGTTAGGTGATGGAGTAACAACCATCTGCAGGATGACTTTGTCCCTAGGAAACTATACTGAGACAGGAAAAACAAAAACTGACAACTGCCTAATCTCCAGGCTTAAGCAAAGACTACCAAAACATTGTGTTACCAAGACACAGAAGAGAGAAAGATCTCATGGTTCAAGTAGAACATGAGTATGTGCATAAAGACATTTTAAAACGAATACGAACTACTGTAAGGGGGAAATTGCTCAAGAAAAGACCAACCTTGGCAATTTAAGAAGCGTTAAGTGTTTTCACAAACATGCAGTCAGTGACCCCAAGATGTCACTGAATTCCCTCCATTAGCACACCACCCAATGACTTACCATACTGTGGGCACCCAGAAAACCTCAACTATCAGAGCTGCCAACTGAATAGGATTCTTCACTCACTAAGCAAAGCGCTCTTGGGAAACTGATTTTGAGTACAAGAGGAAAGACCTGTTTTAATGAATGACTCTTGACTCGCCAAGCAGTGGCCTGACATCACAAAGTCTTCATATAGGGGTAGGCAAAAGAAGCTTCCTCCCCTGCAACATCTTATATCCCAAAATACTTCCCTTCCAGTTATGCTGTCATCACTGTTCAGGAAGGCAGCACACTGAACCAGGTCAAGAAACTCACCTGGCTTTTAAAAAAAGAAAAAGAAAACAAAAACAAAAAACCACAACCAACAAACAAGAGAAGAAACCCACCACATTCCATAATTCTTTATTAAAAAAGCAGAATCCACTTAACAGCACTGCTGTATAAAAGAGATATATCAGCATAACTGAGGGGCGAACAAAAAGGATGTGCACTTTATGGAATCACTGCCAAAGGCCTGGTCTCATCACCTTAGAAGCTACCACTGTTGTTTGAAGAGATACAATCTAGCATGCAAATACTTTACAAAGCGCTCCAAATATACAACAAACATTCGCCAGTGCCATTAACCATCCTTCCAGGGTAGTAAGAAGTCACTTACTCCTCTTTTAGGAGGGAAGTTAATTGACACCTTGATGTGCAAAATCACATCAAGGCAGCTTCAATCGTCATTAGAATCTAGAATTTCTAATCCTTTATTGTCTCATATTCAAGCCATTATAGGTATTTTTTTATCCTAGAGAAGTATCAATCTTGACTGGACAAAAGGTAGAAGTTTTCTTTTTAAACATTTTTAGTATGTATATAAAATACTTCTTTTTTCATTTATTTGTTAAATAGGACTCTGATTAACACTCCTTTAAAAGTGGCTTTCACAGAAGAAAACAGACAGAAAAAAAGCCATGATGGTAAAATCAGAGGGTTTTTTTTCCCTTCTCCACGTAGAACACATCTGGGCCCGACCTGGTTACCCCTGGGTGCTTCTCCAACATATATATTAACTAACGGGGGGGAAAATATATTGAAAATTTTTGAACAGCCAATATGGATACTGAAGACGTTTTCACATTAAAAGGTGTGTGTAGGTATGAACACAGTTCCACACCTTTTTTAAAACTGCGTATTTAGAAATACCCAAATATATCTCTGCCTGCCCACAACCTGTACAGAATGAGGACCACTGCCAAGAATCTTACTCAGCAAGTGGCAGCACAGCTTTAAACCATCTAAACTGATGATCTCACACAGGTTTGTAAAATAATGCAGATTTTAAAAAACACTACCAGTTAAACGCCAGTAGAAACATTTACGAGCCAGCACTACCCTCTCCTGGACAGAATTCATATTGCAGTGTGTTTAAGAAGGCCATGCTGCTACTCTTCTCATAGACCCCAGGTGCCCTAACAAGGTGCCTAAGATTGCTCCTTTTTTCAAGGGGCAAAGAGAGGAGAACTAACAACAAGCAACTGTTCATTTCAGAGACCAACCAGCTGTAAGGAGATATTGATCAACCAGTGCCAGGTAAATCCTTGTCCTAGGGGAGCTGACCCACGACATAGCCTTCCCTTTCTCTTCATCTTGTCCATTGTCTATTAAAAATTAGTCTTTAAACTACCTAGCGTTTAGAAGATTACCACATTTCCCAGTGCAGACATGTCCCAGGAAAAGCAAGGCACATAACATGAATTTTACTAACTAGGAATACAACATCTGCCTCCAACTCTGTCCAACTATGCTTTTTTTTTCCGCCACCACCAGAAAGCAGATTTAAACTTGGTGTTCAGGAAATAAGGCCACTGTGACACATTTGAGTATATGAGTGCAAATCGTGTCACACATATGAAAATTATTTCTAATATTAATATAGATTTTACTGTTAAATAGGTCATATAATTTAAATCAAGAGTATTGTAATAGGGCAATTATCAGGAGAAGAGTAGAAGGGACCTCAGGACATTTTCCAGCCTATTCCCTTACTAAAATTTGATTTAAACCTTTCCAAACAAATGTCTGGTTCGTCCCGTTCTAAAAAACTTCTGCAATGACAATTTCAGATTGCCCCAGCAATCTGTAACAGGGCTGAAATACCCTTGCCATTAAGAATCTCGCTCATTTCTAAACTACATTTCCTTTGCTGAAATTGTAATCCAGGATTTGCCTTCCTATCCCTCCACTGGACTTGAAAAACTATCTTCTCAGCAATAGACTTCTAGGTATTAGAAGATGATTATCATGTCTTTCCTCAGTTTTGTTTTCTCCAGGTCAAACAAAGCCAATTGCTCTCCCACTTAATAGCTCAAGTACTACAAGTGCACTATCCATTTTCCTTCTGCAGAGCTGTTTAGAATGGCCTGACAGAACAGTGCCCCAGGCCAGACAATGCTTTGGCTAAAGTCTCACGGATGTTTCTAAGTACAGGGATTATTTATACTGCTCCTCAATATTGTCACAATACACACAAGTGGGTTGCACAAAAGGATATGCAGAGCAACTGAGAATTTTCCCTCTGGATTCCTAGAAGACAGATACCAGGACCTAATGAAAGAAAATACCTGAATGCCCTGTGCAGATGAGGAGGACTAGCTGGAAATTTCAGCCAAAGCTGTCTTGTTGGGAAACCAAAGGGAATACTCAGGTTTATTGCTTCATCTTCTCACTTGCAGACCTGGCTTACGTTCTGACTGCATTCAATCATCCAGGAACAAACCTAAGTCTGGCAAGAGGCACGTACGGATACATGGACTTCCCTGAAAAGGATCTTTGGCACCCTTCCCTGGCCACTTTCAACGAGGTTGAAAATTATACTCGCTGTTGCTCGAATTTCTTAAACTAAAAATTTAAACAGCGAGAGAGAACCTTATCTAAAGTTATTTCTCCTAGATCAAATTCTGCAATGACTGTAGAAAGGTAAATAAGAAAACTTTTACAGCAGAAGTACTACATGCTTCCCCTATTTAAATAAATACAGTTAAAACCAGAACCCAAGCATACATCTTACTTCCAGAGGGGGAAAAAAAAATAATAAAAAAAATATTAGAACCCAAGGCAGGAGAACTTCTTGAACAGCACAGAAGCAGACATATTTTCTCTCCTCGACCCCACACAGACACTTGCCTTGGCCCACTCCCCAGAAGGCAAGAATTGTATTGTGGTAAAATTCCTGATGATGCATATAAGTAATAGATAAACCACCTCTGTGCCAGTGATGAAAAAAAACCAAGGCATCTATAAAATACATATCCTGAGATTTCAGAGCATGCTTTCACAGTGAACTTTCTGAAATTAAGAATGGCCCTTTCCACAGTCACACATGACAGATCCCCAGTTCTCACCTGCGGAGTGTTTGTACCCATCCCTGAAGTACCTGCTGTCACTCACTATGAAATAAACACGACCACTGCATAGGAGTTCTCACTATAACACCCTTCCTATTACAGACAATTGGCATCTACTTCAGAAGGTAATTTAAAACAAAGTTAGTAAAAAAAAAAATAATCTATGAAACAGTAGCTTTCTGGATTCTTAGATCATTGCTTGCCTTGAATATGAGCTTTAACTGCCTATTTCTACAACCATAAGCACTACTGACAAAAACGTGGCTATTTTCTGAGTCCAATGCTCTGAAGTAATACAATGCTAATACAACTAATATGAGATTATGTATTATGTCTGTCATTTCAAAAATGTGGCTGGTTTAATGTCTTTGGGGTTAGCTGTCTTTGGAATTATTTGCTGATATCTGTTTAACTGTGTTTAGACACATTAAGTAAAGGAAAACTGCAAAACTACTTAGATAGGTAGCTCCACAAAAACATTTCATTTCCAGGGGTGTTTGAGAGCACTGATTGGAACTCAGGAAGCCTCTCCAGAACATGAAAGGCAGCTTTGGTTTTTGAAAGATAAATGTATCTTATTTCCTCTTCTACCACTTGGAAAGGTAATAAATATAAAAACTGATCTACAGGTGGGAACTCAAGGAACCTTAACTAATCAGCAATGACGAACACAGAGTCAGCAAATGCAGAATACAAGTGAGCATCAAAAAAAAAAATGGGGGAGATTGAAAACCATTTCAATCTTGATGGAGGAAACAAATTGGTAGAAAGGGTGGACCCATTTGAAGAGATTCTTTTTGTGCACAGAGACTTCCCATACATAGATAAGAGTTAAAAAGCAAATTGAAAAAGCCCAATAAAATCTATGTAGCAGGAGTTTTTTTAGTCATTCGGGTCTGCTCAAAAAAACAAAACTAACACCCCAACACACAAGCATGCCATAGCCAACGAACGTGTCTGTTACATGTCTTTACACTAAGTAGTAGGGAAGGAACTAAGACAATTGCACAGGAACTTTCAGTACAACTAAACCAATGCAGAACTTGATATACGATCACTTCCAACTGCTTTCCAGACAATTCCTACAGAACGCCATTCTCATTTACAGAAACAGCTTATGCATTGATTTAGTCAACTGACCAAAAATTCTTTCTACAACTCATATCCAAAATCTGCATTTTGTCAAGTACCAAGTTCTAAAAAAATAAACAAATATTAGTGATCTAGCTACACATGTAATTAAACTCAAAAGGTTAAGTGTCAACAAGTGTTTTCCTTAAATTTAAGTTATTCAGCCTTTCCTTTCCGGAATTTATATCATGAACGATGAAAAAGAAACCAATTTTTCAAGTGCTGAAAGAGGAGAAAGAGAACTAGATGGGCAGTTTGTTAAATCCCTGCCTACAACAGTTAAACTGGTGCAATCACTAAAGTGCAAATGTAATTGTCCCAGCACAGAAACTTAACAATGATATACTTTACTCCCATAGGAAAAAAGCCTTATAATACAGCTGTTATCCTCAAGTTTGAGCCTATGACAGAAGTTGCATCAATTCAGTTATTGTGGCTATAAGCAAACATAACACACACACGCAAAAGAGACAATATAAACACTGCAAGCAGACTAAACCTTGAAGAAGTCTTCAGTTACAATGCAACTCTCAGAACTAAGTGATAATAATTTAGATGTATTCAACACTGTCATTCAGAAATGCAAAACAGAACATCACTTTGAATCACCAAAAAACTTTTGCTTGAAATGAACTGATGGCTCAGAAGACCATATTTTAAATAGTGCTAATGAGCTGGAAGTCAACATGAACTATGGGCCAGAGCACAGGGATGCTTCCACAACTTAATTCCCACTGATTTAAAAGACAACAGAGTCTGAATACCAGTTAGATACACAAAACCTGTAAAAATCTATGCCTACAAATACCTTCCTGAAATACTAACACTACTGTTCAACCAATTACAGATAGAATCCTGTACAGACAGAATACAGGTTACAATCACTTTGTACCCTATGGAATCTCTGAAGTGGAAACACTTCTCAAAACAAACCCAAACAAACAAAAAACAACCCATGAAACAAACCCAAAGCAACAAACAACAAAAAACCCACCAACAACTAAAAAAACCCCTCAAAATCCAACCAACCAAAACAAAATAACAACTCAAAACCCCACAGCTCATTCTTAGAGATACAATAACACTTTAGCATGCAAGACTTACATAAATATTTTTTATCTATTCATCTCAAAATGCTTAGCAAATGATGGCTGATCTAATTCTTTTTAATTAGGAAGCTGAGACATATTTTATATGCTCTCTAAATTTACATCAGAGAGCAGCACTGCTAGAAATAGCCCACTCAAACATTTTATTCTCAATACTGTGCCTCATCTACCAGGCCATACCACACAGTCAGAAGGCAAAGTGTTCCAGAAGCACCGAGTCGTGCAGCAGTAACACAATTATCCCCTCCAACATCAACCCCTTCTTTCTTAACACAGTGCCTTTGGTAATGGAAGCAAAATGCTTTTTGGTTCGGGGTTGGTTTTGGTTGGTTGTTTTTTCTTCCCCTGGTATACTAACAATATGAGTGCTAAAATTCAAGAGTAGCATGACAACGCATATCGATTTTTTGTTATTTATTCAGCGTTTAACAGAAGTTTCAGTCAGATTTTAGTGAAGATAATAGGATGCAATACAAAAAAAAAAAACACAAAACACAACCACTTTGCTGCCACCTAGAGGTAAAATCTTCAAATGTATTATTAAAAAGAAAAAATCTAAAAGTTTAAAAACTTTCCGATTTTGAAAATAAAAATATGAATGGAGTTACAAACATTTAGACCCAGGATCTACGTATCTCATCTTTGGTAGTGACCAGCAGTAAATGTTTATGAAAAAAACCATTCAGTACTAGGTAAATAGAGTAATAAACACAGCTTCTAGCAGCCTACAACTCACAACTATCCACAGCTGAAATCTTTATCATGTCTTTGTGTGCAGCACTTCTTGATGGATGCCATGTATGAGCCTAAATTCTCTCCAAACCAGTTCATATCATCACCTCAAAAACTGCCTGTCTCAATGAGTTTCATAGCTCACTGACAAGTGAAATTACTTTTTATTTATCTTTAACCCACCTTCAATGAATGCCCTCTCAAGCATGGTATTAGAGAGAATTCCCCTAGTCACAAAAATGTTAGATTTATTTTGCTACTTTTTTTCTCTCCAAACTTGAAAATTGTACGTTGTCAATCTTCATGCAGAAGCCATTCCGTAACTGATCATCTTTGCCACCTTTTTCCTGCATTTTGCCATACTCTTTTCTGAGCTGCTTGGACAAAACTCTGCAAAACATTGACTATGTAGGCACAGTTGAGATTTATACACTAAAAAAAGATGGGTTTTGGTTTTTTCTTTTCTATTCCTAACCTGTTACTTGTTTGGCAATTGCCAGTTGCTGAACAATGATTCCAGGGATTCCAATGAACAGGAATTCCAGGGTCTGTGTTCTGAGTAACAAGAGATGTCATATTTACTACCATATGACAGTTTTCGCTACACATTTTTTTCCCTACACATATTATTTTTCATTTGTTAACACTGAACTGACACACATTTTTATCACCTTGTTACTCATTACCATGAATCACTGTCATCTCTTGCTTTAGAGAACTGCTGTCATACAATTATCTACAGCCAAATAGCAGGCTTTTGAATTCTGATTTTTTAATTTTTTTTTTTAAATAAATACTTATTCCAGACAGGCTTTTATGCCCACTAAGAAGTTGTTTCTCAAAACTTGTTTTGATCTAGCTCATTCTTATTCATAATTAATCCACCAGAGTTTCTATGCTGTGTCCTATTGTCCTCATTTGAACACAATTTCCACTTTGTGTTTCTTAAAAAAACACAGTGAACTTATTTTATTCTGTTCCTCAACTATAAAAGGCTTGTGATGGGTAGTGCATGTTTAATTCTAGTATCAGATATGGTACCTTTCAAACAATCTCCTTACCTTTACAGATCTTTGCCTCTTTTCAGTCCTATTTTTAACTTTTTATTTTTGTCTACTTACTTCTTTGCAATTAAATATGACTGTGATGGATTCTGGACGAAAGGTTCTCTTTCCAATACATTCAATTTGTGTACACTGTGGTCACCATCACTCACTCAGCACCTAGGGCTGCTGCCCTAGTCAGAGGCTGAGAGAAAACTTTTATTTATACTCTCAATTTCAATAAATTACGATTCTTTGATATTCACCAGTCAAGTAGGTAAGTTAAATACATAAGCCACACTTCTCATTACCAAAGAGAGAAAGGGAGGTCAGACGAACAGTTCTAAGAGCAATGTATTTAGTTTTATGATGGGAAAAGACACTGACGAGAAATATACAATCCATTTCCCCTCCCTAATGAATGACTTATTCTCTTGGTTTATTTCAAGATTACTGATGCGTTCCATCATTCAATTCCAACTCGGATCCCGAAACCAAAGACTACAAGCACAACCAAAGTACCCATCAAAATTTCTGCTGGACATCTCAACAAACCACTCCAAGACAGCAGTTCTGGAAAGCTACGCATTATAAGGACTGTGTCTAAAACCTGCCTTCAAAGCGGAGGGAGAAGGTAAATAATTTTCTACAGTCTATGACATTAAAACAGATCTAAGCAATCTGAATCTCAACAGTAGTTGTTTCCACTGGGGAAAAGTATGAAACCATCCACATGGTCAGCACATCAATGGTCACTAATCACAAGTCATCAAGAGACAACCAAATTCTTAGGAACCAAAGGTAACTGCATGAGTACAGGGACCAAGCTCTGCTCTCATTTTTATAGTGTAATTCCAGTATTTGTCCCTCACAGTAGAGAGGCACAGACACAAATAAGTTTCTGTTAAAAGTTCAGCTTTGACATGTTCCACAAATAGAATACTAATGTTGTCTCAGTAGATTTATAAAAACATACGATCAATCAAATGAAGATGGCTTGAAGGAAGCACAGCTCTGTCTTCAAAGTTGGTCTAGCCAATAAGTATTTCATTATGGATATCTTATGGTCAGTAGTAAGGACAGAATGAAGAGAGGTATGGAGAAATCTGCTCTTTTATAATGCATAGAACTTAGCTCCTTGTTGTGCCAAACATCACTTAAAAAGCATGATTTGAAGATGAACAATTCTCCCTCTAATAATAGTTAACTATTATGAATATCCCCACTCGAATTCGTGCAGATGTTATCTTAGGAAAAACAAATGCAAGACTTGAGATGACTACTTTTTGTATTAGCTGTATAAACATTCACCACTTTATTTGGACTATAATATTTAGATTTCAGTTCACTTAAATTGATCAAAATTTGTGCCAAGCTCAACAGTAAGTTGCGACTAACACAGAAGTGCAATTTTGTTCTTGCATTCCTCCACTACTTTGTCCATCCTTTCAACTGCTCACATTCAAGTAAAATAGGCAACTGCATTCATAGCTCTTAGTGAAGTTGTTGGTTTTTTAACCAAACTCTTAGCACAAGTAGTTCTCCTTCATCCATAAGAGAATTTGCCTTTTTGTTTTTTTAAAGCATAACTTCTTTAAAAGACATTCACTCAAATTCACTGAAAGTTTACTTTCAGCCAACACACATACAAAAATCAAAACATTAGAAGAGACTCCAGGTTTGTTGTTTTCAATTTTCTGAAAAAAAGCAAGTGTTGCTCTGACAGGAAAAATTCTCACTATTCTACTTTAGAAAGTTAAAACTAACAAGATACTATTGTTGCAAGGAAGCCCCCACAGGAATCCTGTAATATCAACTAACATGAGTTACTGTTTTACAATATAAAAATTAATTTATTTCCCTGGTATTAATATGTGCCTCATTCTTCTTCCCCTAACAGAGTGCATTCCAACAGTCTAAATGGCTCAACTGATAATTTGTGGGAAAACTCCTTTCACATAGGTCTTTCTTTAAGACCTGCCAAATTCTAATTCCTAAATAAAGCAAAAGCTGGTGGTGATCACAGTGCCATAGCCAGAATCACGATTCTTTTGCTGAAGCAAGGAGAGATGATTTTGATGCTTTCAGTTACCCGATTTTTTCCCTTTTATTTCACAGCTAAAAGTTTAACTTAGCCACTGAGACAGTACAACACATTAGCACACCTGCGTGACTATTTTTGCAAACCCACAACAGAAACCTCAACAGCTCCACAAGATCAGTCTACTGAAAAATTATTTCACCGTATGTCCTACAAGATCCACTTGTGTCAAAATGAAAGAATTAAAGAATGACTCTTCCGTTTTGACAAGAAAGGGTTTCAAATTTTATTCACTAAATCTGCTGGTAACTAAAACATCCTGAGGATCCATGTCATGTATGCTCAGATCCAAATAAAGTTCCCGGAACCACTCCATTATATGTTCTACAACTTGCAGAATGAGAGTATGTAGGTGCGAAGAAACACAGATTTCAAAAAGCTGTCAACTTGTCATGCTTCTCAGAGAGATCTTCAGTACCAGAGCAAGTTTCATCAGAAGGAACAGCAACTCCTGAATGAGCCAAAAAAGCAAAACCAAAAAACCAACAAACTTCTCCACATACAGGTCCACCAACAGATCTCAGCTCCAGCCAAGCAACAGGACTCCCACTGAATGTGCTACAATGAGCAGTCGCCACTTCTCAGTAGCTGCAAATCACATATTACAGATTGACACTATTTGGCACCCTTTATTGCCAGTCTACAGAAAGACAAGAAACCCTCTGGCAAAAGAAATTAATTCCTGCAATAGACTCCTTTGCTTTAGAGCCCACAAGAACTGTCAAATCATCCTCCATGGTGCTCCATTATTCTTCTCACCTATCTGTACTGCTGGCATAGAAGAGTATCCCTGTCTTTTGCTCCTTTCTTGGGATGACACCATTAATTTCTTCCTATGGCAGATACGGCCCACATAGGCTCTTACTTAACAATCTGAACAAACTGACAAATGGGGATACTACACCCTACGGGATTAAGGGAGACAAAGAAAGCACGAAGAATGAAAGACAAGGAGTGGTAACACATAAGGAGGAAACTGGAAGAATTGATGAAAACCAGAAGTTCACCCCGCTCCCTCAAACTGCTTGGGAGATGTGGTGTGCTGGCTACAGGCAAGATACGGACATTTATAGCGCTGTGAAAAGTGCTCTTTCTGTTCGTGGAGAGAAGAGGAAAAAGTTGCTGTCTTTCACCAGCACTAAACAAACTCCTTAGTATTCCTTATCCTCTCCCTTAAAGTTCTGAATGCAATTTAAAAATCACATTCAAGACTGGACATAGTTGTGACATCAACTGGAAAAAAGGAGGGAAGGAAGCCCTGCTGTCAAACGACTTGGGATGTGTAACACTAAACAACACTGTGAAGGCGACAATAATTTCTAACTACTCTCTCCACATCTCTCTCAAAGTTAAAAGTTTGCTGAAGAAGTTATTGGGCAAGATTCTTTAGTTTGTGTCATGTGACAAGGTAAATAGATGGCTAATCCCTTCAGGGTTTTGAGTAGTTGGGGTTTTTTTACATCTATAAACCACCTGCAGCAAAGTAAACATTCATGTCTCAAAGTGAGAGCAACTGCTTTTAATATGGATTTTAAAACAATGATTTCTAATTGTGTGGTCAAAAGCAAATTAAGAGTTACTTACATATCCATATACTAGGATATATATTTTGTGTTTTCATACTCCTTAAGTGAGTCTGGAAAAGCTTTCATACAATTCATCTTAAATTACATTGCCTCTTCTAAGCACAAGTTGCTAAAATGTAAGACACCTTTGAGGGCTGAGTTATTAGGAAGAATATTCCATTGTTCAGGACTCATTCTACAGCTATTCTTAAAGGAGTTGGCAAATGATCAGTATTTAAAGAGTACATTTCCAATTCTTCTGTGTTGCACCTGCAGTTGCGGCAGAGATGTTTTTTTTAAACAGGCCAGCAAACAGAGTCGGTTAGCAAACATTTTTGTTAACAAAACATGATGTTTCACCAAAACAAACTCGATCAAGTCTGTCAAAAGTGCTCACTGACAGGCAATTATTTTCTTGTACTGCTGCTTACATCGTACACTGTAAATCCTGATTTCCTATTTCATGCCAACTGATTTTAAAGCATTTTACAGAATCCATAAGATGTGGTACAGATTAACCTTTGATTTTACAGCTGTTGTACACAAAAAAAATCACTACACAAAATAAAAGTAAGATACGTTCTTCTTACTTTACTGATGGCTCATACCAACTTAATACAACAACAAGCTCCACATAAAGGACCTGCCAAAAGTTTACAGAGGTGGGATATGGACAGCAGAGCACATGGTTTGCACAACACTCACCTGTGACCATTACTCCCAACACATTCAAAGAACGCGCTTGGAGTAAAGATCATATAGTGTTTTTAGCACAGGGATGGATTAGACACCTCCACAGGTTCCTTGCCACCTGAATCATTTCAGTAGCCCAACACTGCAATTGCAAAAATCCCAAGCAGTTTTACGTAACTGGAAGAAGAGTTGTGATTCACAGTCTCATCTCACAGTCAGATGGTTTATCCATCATGTCAAGAGTTTGTCATCCAAGTCCTGCTTGGATCCAGTTTCTGAAAGAAAGCTGCTAATATTATAAAAATTAGCTTACAAGCCACCCCCTACATGAAGCCTCTGGTTGGCAGAATGGGCAGGGAGGCTTTTAAGATATTTGGTACTCCTGAATGAAAAATTCCTTATGAAGAGGACTTACCATGGAAACTGGAACTGCTTAAGGAACCTTCATGAGACTAAAAATAAAAATGGAATGTTGAGGAGCCTTATTAGGGTTTGTGACCCCTCTTTATTACATACACACAATTTTTATATTGCTCCCTCTCAAACTATTGTCCAAGTACCTTTTCACAGGAAATAAGCAACCATTGTCAAAACACTAGAAGATGTGAAGTCTTCACAGAGGTGCAGACAACTCCCAATGATAACTGGTATTATACTAAAAAAAAATCAACTTAAAAATCAATTAAAAATATCAATAAAATACAGCACCGTAAAATCCTTAAGTAATTTTTAATTGCTTAGATATACCTGAATTTCTACAGTAAATCCCAACATTCCAGAGGCAACCACAGGCTGTTAAGTGCCTTGTTGAGACACATTGGAAAAAGCCAAGGATAGGAGCCAGATACTACAATTATCAGGAAAAAGAGACAAATCAGCCACAGTACGATACCCTAAAGAGGAACGGCTGGAGAAAAGGTGTTTAACTCCTGCTCTTTTACATAAACAAATGGCAATGGTGAGGTGAGACACCCCAGGGCGCACATGGGTGATGCTTTTCAAGTCCCGGGTACCTTTCCCTCCAAAGGCGCTGCTATAGATGCACCGTTTCCGAGGCCTTTCCCAACGGGCCGTGACTTCACGCCGGTGAGGGCGGTCAACGCACATCACGCAACACCCTTCCATCAAAGAAACGGGGTTTGGAAGAAAACCCATGAAGGCAGAGGCCAGATGAGCTCTGAACTCAAAAAGCCAGAGGGGTTTTCTCCCCCTCTCCCCTCCGGCTCCCTTTTGAAAATTCGCTTAAACGCGTTTCTGCTGAGCGGGCTCCTGTTACTGCTGAAATACTGATGGTTCCCTTTGCCGCTTACACCTTCTAATTATCCCGGGTCTGAAGGGGCAGAGAGGAGCCCTCAACCTGGCTGCTGAGGTTTTGTTTACAAGCGAAACCGCAGCCAGCGGGGAAAAGCAAGGACTGGAATTTAAAAAAAAGCAAACAACCGAGCGAGGGGGGGAAACCAAGTGAAGTAAATTGAAAGCGGAGAAGGGAAAAGCGGGGGGCTGGAGGGAGAGCAAAGCGGGCAAAAAAAATAGCCGAAAAGGAAGGGAGAGGGCCGGAGAGGGGGGGGGACTGGCCCTCACAACGACTGTTTCAAGCCCAGCGTGAGGGGGGAGCCCCAGGAGAGGAGTACCTGGACTGCCGCCTGCCCCGGACGGGCTCTCCCACCACGGCTCCTCCAGCGTGTCCCCCATGATGCTGCCGCCGAGCCCGCCGCCGCCACGCGAGGAGGGCGGGGCCAGGCGCGCCCCGCCCAAGCCCGGCCCCGCCCCGCCCGTGGGGCCGCGCCTGCGCACTGCGGCCGCCCGACCGGCAGCGGGGCCGGGCCGCGGGGTTGTCTGTGTGTCTGTCTGTCCGTCCGTCCGTCCGCCCGCCGCTTTTGCGGCTTCCAGGCGGCCGGGGGAATAAATGATGCCTCATGGACGTTTTACAAATATCTTTTTTCCCCCTAACTGATAAAAGTAGGTCTTTTAAATGGATGTTTGGTTTTTTTTAAAACGGTTTTTTATTTGTTTGGGGTTTTTTTAAGTGAAAAATTGAGATGAAGCGGGAAAAAGAGTAAAAGAATTAAGAACATTTCCCTTTCCCCCGCGATATATATATATATTTAGTTGCCTGAATGTGGTTTCATGCTGTAAAACACTTCTTTTCAGGACTATGATTATTCACGCAGTCTTTTCCCGAGAGGCAAAAAGCACGCGCGGAGGAGTTTGCGTTACTTCCAGGCGACCGCCTCCGTTCGCGGGGCCGCAGGGCCCCGGACGCCGCTGCGGGAGCGCTCCTCCGCGGCCCCCGGAACCGCCTTGCTGAGAGCCCCGGCCCCGGGGGGGGAGGCACCGCAGGGCGACCCCAGGGCAGCTGCTGAGGGGAAGCAGGCAAGCGCTAAGGACGTGAATTTATCGTAAGGTGGCACTGTTATTCCGCATATAAACTACTTGAATAATTTAATTTTTTTTTTCCCCTGAACTTTCATAGGCGTGTGCTCTTTATTTTTAAATTTTTATTATTTGTTTTAAGTTTGAGGGGAAGGAACATGCACGACCGAGAGCTTCAGTGTTTGTCCTGCCCAGGGCTTGGTAATGAGTCTGACCAGGTGGGATGTGACCAGGGGAGATTTAGATTAGATATCGGGAAGAAATTCTTTCCTGTGAGGGTGGTGAGACAATGGAACAGGTTGCCCAGGGAAGCTGTGGATGCCCCATCCCTGGAAGTGTTCAAGCCCAGGCGGGATGGGGCTTTGAGCGACCTGCTCTGGTGGGAGGTGTCCCTGCCCGTGGCAGCATTTGGGTTTTTTTCCCCAGAACGGCTTCCCTGACGGGGACGCCGATCCCTGAGTCTTCTTCGGGAAGGCACGGGCGGCTGCTGGTGACATGAGCTCCCACAGGTAAATCCCTCTGGGCCGGGCCGTCCAGCCCGGCCCCCGGTTCCCGCCCCTTCTCCTCATGCAGGCACCGCCCTTCCCCCGTGCCAGGCTTCCGCGCTTTGCGGCAGGCGCTCTCACTTCGCGACAGCGCGGGCGAGGCAGGGGGAGAGGCGCCGGTGCGCGGTGAGGAGTGGTGTCGGGAAAGCAAAAAAAAAAAAAAAAAAACACCACCACCCGACTGCGCTTTACGGCCGAGCGAGGAGGCACGTCAACAGCTATGGCGGAAGGGGAAGAGGCACCGCCGCCGCCGTCGAGCAGCTGGTGAGTTATGGGGGTTGCCGGTGACCCCCCTCGGCACCCTGCCCTCCCTTCCGCAGCGGGGCTGAGGCGGGGGAAGGGGAGAGGGGCGGGGTCGGTGGGGGAGAGGGGACGAACCCCCCCTGCACGTCGCCGCTTCTCCCTCGCCCACTCCCTCGGGCCCCGCCGCGCTCGGGGTTTGGGGCCGAGGCCGCCCCTCGCTTGTCGGGAGCCGGGGAGGGGGCGGCCGTGGCCCCACCGCCGCGGAGTGCTAGGCGGGGGCAGGGTGTCTGGGGGAGCTCCCCGGGGTGGGGGCGAACCCCCTGTCCCTGTCCCTCGCACCCCGGCGGACCGTCAGGCCCCAGTGCGGTGGGAGGCTGGGGCGAGCTGCGGGGCGAACCCCTCCGGGCGCTTGGCAGCTGCCAGGTCCCGAAAGAGGAAGCGCCGCCGTCAAAACGAGGGCGAGACGGGGCGTCCTCTGGCCCTGCCCAGCCCGGGGCGAGGCGGCTGCTCCGGTTTGAAATGACAGCTCTGGCGGGAGCTGCTCGGTGTGTGCGTCTGGCTGCCTGGAGTGGGGTTGGTTTGTTCAGTTCGTCCTCCCCTTTCTCCACGTACCTGCTGAAGCACAGGTGACAACAGCAGGTCCTGGCTTGTTTTCGGAATGATTTTACTCGCCCCCCTCCTCTAAAGCAGATCTTGCTTATAATGGATTTTACATTGAACCTCTAAGGACAAGAATAGAGACTATTTCTGGAGTGTGTGTAGGATCGTTTTGATGGTAACAGTGATGTGATTGTAGTGTTTGTGCATGTGTATTCACTTAAGATTGCTGAGGCTTAAATAAACATTGTGCTTAAACACTGAAGCTATTCTTTCTGCACCCCACATCTCCATTCCTGTGTATCTTCAGTTTGTTTTTCTATTTGTGTTTCTGTATTGCGTGTGGTTCTGTGCCACAGCGTTGGTCTTTGTCCTTTCCATGTATGTGCTTTTCAAACGATTTCCTTACAGACTTGCTTCCTATGATCATTGCCAATCTGATGTTTTTGCTTCTAGGCTTTATTTTTTGTGGCGGGTTCAAAGTTTCTTGCAAACTCTGCCCAGCCTTCTTGGCATTTGGTTATCTCACTGAAAGAAGCTGGAGTTGACACGTGGGCAGGTGTAGCTGGTATCTGTTCTTTGTCTAGGTTGGTTCTACAGCTGCAACTCTTGGTTAAAGCAACTATTGATTACTAGCAAATGAAAATGAATTAGTGTTGGGTTTTTAGTGCTTTTTTTCTTTTAGTTTCAGCTTCAAAATTTATGAAGCACTTTCTATAGGTACAGTGTTGCATAAGCATTATTTCTAAATACCAACCTGACTTTTGGTATGTGCAGTTACAAAGTTAAGGACAGACTTGTTGATGGTGTGGTGTAGACTCTGACACAGGAAGTTCATCGCAGTTGTGTCAGACCTCATTTATCAAATATTTCTTTTTAGCTATTTGGGCATATTCTCAAAAATTAATTTGAGAATTTGCTGGCTGTATTATATTTCATGCTGGAAAACATATCTGTGTCCAAAGTTAATCACACTGTGAAACACAAAGGAGGCAGACTACTCTCAAATTGTGCTGTAAAATCTTAATTTTTATTTTTTTTGGTCTACTTATTTGATTATTTTAGCCATAATTTTAGTCAATACAATACTTCTAGTCAATAGAATGTATAGACACAGACAAGCTGGACTGTTCTTAGACAAAATGTTTGTAATTGGAAGTTATAGTTTTGTCTCTTCTCATTTGTCAAGGAAATAAATTATTTGGACTTCTTTTTCAGGTTCTCAAACAGATAAAGAAACAAAACATTATGAATTAGTTTCTAAAAACTTTTTGTAGATGTTTGTTTAATACTCAAGCTTTGGGGAACTTGATCAAGTAGTACTTCTGTTTTAAGATTCATGCTTTGAAAGTTAAAACCTAAACTAAATATAACTAACTAAATCTAACCACAGATGGGATTGTTCCCGTGCATTCAATTTTACATTGGAATACTTTTTCTCATGGGTCCCAAAATACACTCCAGCTGTTTCAGACAACAGGGTGACAAAGTTAGTACTTTTTTTTTTTTTTCTGTGCTCAGAATCTGGCAGTTAAATGTGAAATTAATACACTTAAGAAAAAAATAGAGATAAAAATGTCAGGGAATTAATGTTTTTTTCCAAAATTCCATTGGGAAAACAAGAATATTCAATGGTGTTCTGAATACAAAGGATATTTTGAAGTAAACATGAGGGGTTGATTTTGTTTGTTTGTTTGTTTTCAGTAGAGCACAAACACTTCTCATTACTTTTGATTTAATATAGCTCTTCTTGAGTTTTTTTTCCAGTAGTCAGGAGAATCCTAAATTAAAAGTAGATTATATAAAAGCATATATTGGGGCCGGGGGGAGAAGCTTTTAGATGGATACTTTTCTGTGCTGAAAAGCTGTGTGTTGAGAACTCTGCGGTGAGTTCTTTGCTGTATGACAGCTATAAAAATAAATTTAAATTAGCCATTGACTTCAGAAATGTTCATCAACATTATTCACTTGCCCAGCTTTCTTTTACGCAAGGGTTGTTTGTGGTTACTGCATATTATAAACCTGCATGCTATTGTCAGCTTTTTCAACTAAAGTACTTTGCTTAAAATGCAGTTTAGTTCTACCTTCTTAGTAACAAAAATAATAAAAATACATTAAAATCAAGTAGTCCAATCTGGCGCTAACGTGGACGTGTACCGACAGCCCTCATAGTTCTGATGGCAGCACTGTGATATACATGTCTGTCTGTCTTTTTGCATGCTACAATTACCAGATATACACAACATCTTGCAGACTGGATGTGTTTGATGTCTTAGGAGACAATGAGAGAAACTAAAAGATAGTTGTTGAAACTAAAACTTATGATACTCTTGGGAGGGGTTCAACTGGTAGCAGCTTGCTTCTGATTTAGGGAAAACAGGAATGATGTGTGAAGATGTTTAAGAAATCCTGTTTCTTACACTGAAAGTGGTGGTGGCCTACTAAAGCGTATCATGAGCAGCTGTGATGAGTGTGTCACTTGAAGAGTGTGGGACAAAATAATTCAAGAAGCTTTTTCAAGTGTTATGCCAGCTTGAGATCAGTGGCCAGCACATGGGAAGCAGTTTGGGAAGCAGGATAATCTAAGTGGGAGTATGTGTTTTAACCCTCTTTTAGGGCAGTGAGGAATATCTTTAACAGATAGTTGTGTAGCAGTAGATTTAGTGTATATTAGTAAAGAGCAATCATCTTTTGAACTGATACATGCATTTTAGGTAATTAATTTGGTACATGAAGAAGATAGCTTTTGGGCTTTTAAAGTATTAAATTAGTATTAGAAGTGTGCTTATCACAAATAAAGCTTAAAACTTCTGAAGTGTTTGTAGGTTAGGCTTTTTTTCCAAAAATGCACTTTGATGTGGAAGAGGCAGTTCAAAGGGATCTGTCTTCCCTTATAACAAATGAGTAGGCATAATGACTTTAGCAGATACATTCCAGGCATTGTAATCTATGGATTGATTATAGTTTTCTTTATACATCTTTTCCTATGTATTTGTAATTTATCACAACACTTCCTACTGTCTTTTCCCTGCTGTTCACATTCCCATGATTTCTTAATCTCTTCATTAGTATTTATAAGTGATTATTACCAACTATCTCAGAGTCATCTATAAATAAAATAAATAGTACTGTAAAACAAAACTTTGTTTTAAAGCAGAAGTCCCAACAGTTGATCAATTTTATTTTTTATTGTCTACAGCTCACATATGAGTTGTTTTGGCTTTAAAAAGTCATGTTGAATATCTGCAAAGGTAGTTACCTATTGATTATAATATGTCACAACACTGGTGTGAATTTCAGAGACCCTTCTGTAAGTATGGAAACTTCCTCCAGGCACCCTGACAGCAATTGTACACTGTGGCATTTAGAACAGTATATCGTGTAGGAATTGATAAACCTTTCAGGCCGTGGCTTGGATATAGGCTAGAATTGTACACATCTATCCAAAATTTAGAATAACACCTAGAATAAGGCAGTGGAGCCATAGTTGAGCAAAAAGAAGGATGTTGAGGTCTGGTGGAGTTTGCCTGTAAAGAGAAGTGCTGTTTTCTTTCCAAAGTAGGTGTAATAGTTTTTGTCCACATGAAGAGAAAAATTCCTAATTGATCTTCACTCATGAAAGACAAGGATCCAGATTGCTAGCAGTTTGCTGGAACCTTTCTAGCTCAGAGTGAAATAAGGTAAAACACAGCTGGTAGACATGTTTTAAAGTTTCAAAATCACTTTCTTGGTACTTTGCAAGTTAGTGTTAATCGAATACTTATTAGAAAATATTTTTCCTTAATCTCTGAGAAGTTCTGAGTTCTAGCCTGTGAGCAGTCATGGGAGTTGATGGAGGAAAAAAATAGCAAATTAACTCATAAGTGGAATAACACAATTCCACCCACTCCCACCCCCCACCCCCTCTGCTGTTATTTCATTCAACTCAATTTGGTAACGCATCATGTCTCTTCCTGTGAGAGATGGGCATATCAGATTCTTGCTTTTCAGGGTGAAGTAGTAAAACTAGCATTTGCCTGTCATCTTCACAGTGTATAAAATGTGGATGACAGCACTTAGGAAGAAGAGTTTGCAAATATCAAAGAAACAGTGGAAACAGTGTTGAAGTTGATCTTGATGTTAACCCATGCGCAGCTTATTAAGCCGTGAATATTACACACAATTAACTGGTAGAATTAGCACTCACGGATCCATGAAACATTCTTTGCCAGGCATGTTTTTGTAATTTGTGTAGATGTATTTTTAAGTGTTGTTCCACATATGTTAAATGACTTTTTTACCAAATAATTTTTTTTTGGAGGATGTAGAAACCAAACTTAAGTATTGCAATTTAAGACCTTTTCACCTGAAATATAAAGTGCATGTGGCTGTTTTGTTCATTTCTATGTGCCTGTTTAATACTTGGATAGTATTTATAGCAACTGATTGCATTTTGTTGCTATACTTCAAAGCCTAGCTGTTGCTCTCTGGTCTGTGTGTCATACATAGTGTCTGCAGAAACCAGCAGTATATCTAAGACCATGTAGTTTGATGTTGGCTTCTGATCTAGCTAGGTCATCCCAGAGTTTATACAGTTCTGCTGATTGCAAGTTCTCCTTGTGTAAATGTCCTGGAAATAGTCGATTTTTATTCAGGCTGAATTGGATTGGTGATTTAATTCTTCCAGTGTTGATTGGAGCCTGTCAACGATGCTTTCTTACTCCAGTTGGAAGAGACATCGCGATCACAGGCTCTCATCCTGCTGGGTGACTTTAACCCATCTGTTGGAAAAGCAACACGTCTGGCTGCAGGCACTCCTGGAAGCTCTTAAAGTGCCTAGATGACAACTTCTTGAGACAAGAAATAACTAGCCCTACTCGAGGAGATGCATTGTTGGACCTGTTGGTCACAAATGCAAGCAAAATCATCAGGGATGTCAAAGTTGAAGGCAGCCTGGGCTGCAGTGATCATGCCCTAGTGCAGTTCACTGTCTTAAGAAGTCTGAAGCCCACGAGAAGCACAGTTAGGACTCTTAAATTTTAAGAAAGCAAACTTACAGCTCTTTAAGGAGTTAGTAAATAGGACTCTGTGGGAAACTGCTCTTGGAGACAAGGGAGCAGAAAAAAACTGGCAGATCTTGAAGGATGCTCTCTGTAGAGTGCAAAAGATCTCAATCCCTACCTGTAGAAAATTGAGCAAGGAAG
>BJBW01000219.1:0-44340 GCA_004320125.1 Scolopax mira
GAGTGTGCAGGCAGGGATGTAGGGGTGTTTAGGGATGTAGGGATGGGTGTGTGCAGGCAGGGATAGGGATATGTGGATGTGCAAGCAGGGACAGGTGTGTTCAGGGATGTAGGGGTGTGTGCAGGCACGGCTAGGAGTGTTCAGGGATGGGTGTATGTGTGCATGAAGGAATGGGGGTGTTCAGGGATAGGTGTATGTGCAGGAAGGGATGAGGTGTTCAGGGATGGATGTGAGTGTGCAGGCAGGGATGGGGTGTTTAGGGATTTAGGGATGTGTGTGTGCAGGCAGGGATGGGGGTGTTCAGGATGGGTGTGAATCGTGAAGCTAACAGACATCACTTGTGATAGTCCCCCTATCTAGCTGTCACAAAAGCATTTTTCCCACTAACAAACTGTAGAGGCTACCACTTTTAGTGATACTTTTGAGATTTTTAACTTTGTAAAATAGTTTTGTTGTTATTGTTGAACATGTGGTATGCAAATACAGGGGAAAATAGTGCTACAAAGTATTTTGTTGCGGTCTTTTTTTTAAGTATTAAAAACACATTTTGCTTTTCTAATAAACCCCATAACCAGACCTTTCTAATGTTTTGATATAAATAGCAATTACACTAACTGCAATCCAACCACAATGAAAAAAACACATTCAAAATCATTCAGAAGAAAAGTTCCCAACTTAATTGAGCTTTTCCTTTAAAGAGGGTTGATTGGGCAGCATCCGAAGGAAACTGTCTTGCATTTTAGAAACGTCTTCTTGAAGTGCTGGATGTATTGGCGTAGTTGCCAACATTAAAAATAAAGAAAAGATTTTTCCAAGAATTAGCCTGGAATCTGAGGGCTGACGCAGCCTAAGCTTTCCAGAGTGTGAATGCTGGTGACAATCAGAACATTTTCTTGGATTAATTGAGACCCTCAAAAAGTTTTAGGTTTATGTACACGAGTTGGATGTCTCGTACATTGGGGGTAGCATTTAGGGATTTGATTGTTCATGAGGAACTTGCCAAATGTGTGGCGCTTGTCAACAAGTGGTGGAGGGGGATTACCTGCCCCAGGAGGACTTTGCATAGCCCCCCCATTTCTCCTGTTAGCTCTTCATAGCTCATTTTACTAATAGTACTAATAGCACACTTTGTGAGGAGGAGGGTCAGGGAGGGCCTGAGTGAGCTGATACTTTGCTAGAGTGTGGTTGTCAGAATGGTAGCTGTGCTCCTCTACTCTGAAGATGCTAGCACTGTTATATGTGTCAGCTCTGGTGTGGGATATGGTTGCTCAAGGCTTTTTCTCTATTTTCTCCTACCGGGAGGGGGAGATTTATTTGTGGATTATTTTCTTCTGTTTTGCTTTTTTCCTTTCCCAAGTTATGTTGCTTCATTTTATCCAAACATCATCCTTTTTTTTTTTTTTTCTCCTTTGTCTTGTGATGCTTCTTTTTTCCTTCTTAAAATGTTCTCTCCAAATTCCTATCTTCCTCACTTTCCAAATCATTGGAGTGATGGAGAAACCATCCTTATTGTCTTCTGCCATTTTACAGTTGCGTGATGGTGAGCAGTGTGACCATGGATCCAGGGAGAAAGTAGCTCCTGAATGACCCAGGTGCCCATCCCTCTGACTTGCATTTGCTCTTCTCTGTCCTCCAAGGAATCTGTGCACAAAAGTTCTTGGGGAAAGAGTGACAGCAGGGAAAGTGCCTTCAGTAGCCAGCTTCCTGAGGAGGCTCTTCTCATGACCAGAGGTCAAGTTGTATTGAAAAGAAAATAAAAAAAAAAGCCATCAAAAAACTAACCAAGCAAGCCCCCAGATCCTGGGGGGAGTGTGTGTGTAGGATCTTACCTACCTAAGATACCTAAGACTTGGTAGGGTATTGGGAGGAATCATACAGGGAATCTATGGGCAATAGTGCTGGGTTTTTTTTCTGGTTCCTCTGCTGCTGATTGTCTAAGTAATAGCAGTCTAAGAAAAAAGTGTATAAATGAGGGAAACAAAGGAGACAAAACCAAGCTGGAATGTCAATGTGGTGTGCACAGTTTCTTTACCTTTTACCTGGCATGGCAGCTGTAATTAAAAACCTCTCTTTCTATATTTGCCCAAAAGATATTTGAAAAGATGTCAGCATGAAAATTGAAGTGTGGTATTGCTGTGTATGTGGAAACTGTAGAAAAGACAGGAATTGAGGAGAGGAAACACTTTGTGTGTAATTGTCTGTATTAAGTAGTGAATATGATGTGCTAGATGCAGTCTGTGCAATTTTATAGAACCTTATATTTAATTTCATAGATTTCTTTTCCTTTAATTCTCCTCAGAAGATTGGTGGTGTAGAGAAAAGCAAGCTGCCAGTGATGGTTGGTTGTTATTCCACTGTGTCTTTTTCTTTTGAGGGGATGTAGCTTGTTAAGATGATGAATGAAGCCTGTTAAAAAGTTAGTTAAGTTTCCATTGTTGTAGGAAAATACCTTAGGAATTCAATGAAGAACAAAGGTCAATTTCTTCTAGCTTGGTAGTGTTTAAATTCTGTTGCTTTGCCTCTAAGAAGACCTAGGTGTTTATCTGCAACAGTTCTTCTTCCTTAAAATCTCAGATATAGTTACTTGTCTTTTAGGTTTGAAAAAGCTGGGTCTGACCTGCCCTCTTTCCACTGCTTCTTTTTAACATCCAGATTAATTTTTTTCTTTGCTTGGGGTTGATGACTTCCTTGAAAAGATGGAGGATAAAAGGTGGTGCTTTTTTGTTAAAGGCTGCAGCTGGTCATGACATCATAACAGAAGCTTCAAATAATTACAATTTCTGATGACTTTTTTTTGACTTTTCTGAAGTCCTTGAATTGGCCCGTGATTGTCTGTCTTACTTTCTCAAGCAAGTTCTCTCAGCCGAGGTGCCAGAAAAGGTAGAATAGTAGTTTTTCCTCACCAGAAGTGAGGTTTTATATCCTATTGCAGTTCAAAGGAGACAATAAACATTACTTTTTTATTCTTTTTTTCCAAATGTTTGTCTGATACTGAGCATTCAGTAGCATGCTTTGTTTGTTACGTTTAAATTAATGCTTGTGAGTAAGCACAGAATATTTTTTAAAAATCATGATCATTCTTTAGACATTCATTGGAAAATCTATGTGGGTATTCCTTAAAAAAGGCTGCTTTTTATTCCTCTTGGCTTTTGAGGATGAGGGGCTTGAAACAAAGCAAGTTAGCAGGAGAAAGGTTGTTAACACATAAAGGAAAATATGTGTTGAACTAAATAGACCCGTGCCTTTTGTGAGATACTGAGCCAGAATTTCTTTGGGGGCAACTGAAGAAAACTTGAAAACCTGATTTGTTTATCTCCACGTTTTCCCCTAGCCTTTTGTTATGTTCTTGGTCACTCCTTGATCGAGTTTTGTGTTTGTAAAAGATCTTACACCAAGGGATGGGTCTAATGGTCCTCTGAAGCTGATCTGACTTCACTTCTGCTAAAAAGATCAGTTCCCACCCATTTATCAGCTCCCTCCTGCTCCCCTTGTGTTATAAGATGTGTCATAAGGCATCAGCTCCCTGATTTGTCTGAAAGCTAATCCTGCCAAACAAAACCTGTGAATGGATCATTGAGCTGCTCTGATTTCAGCACAGAGGTAAGGCAAAGGGAGAGCCTGGTGAGTTCAGCTGGGGGTGGGGATCAGGGCAAGACAGTCCCTTTTAGTGGTGGTACAGGCTTGTGTCAGCTTAAACTCATCATGACACTGTAGCTTGTGTGTAAAATTACTCTGTAAATATTGTCAGATATTCCCTTTTTTGCTCTCGGAGCAGCGGGTCATTGTTACTCCCCTCTTAAAAAGGAAAGAAGCTGAGGCAGAAAGTACAAGATTTTTTTTTTTTCCCCCCAATGTGATAATTACACAGAATGTACTGACTGCAGTGGGCAAAGAAACCTTCCGTATCTTTCAAATACCAGTTTTCAAGGGTGGGACTCATCTAACCATACGTATTACAGGCATTTATACCTGATCTTTTTGTGTGGGCTTTTCTTCTCCTCGGTTTAAAGAGTCATTTCTTGGTGTGAATCACTTCATCCTAAAGTAGAGATGGAATGCAGGTGGAGTGAATCACGCTCCTGAAGTTACCTGTTTTTCCTCTTGCTCTAAAGAAGGTCTAAGCCTATAAGCTCAGGTGTTGATGTCAAAGGGCAGGTGAAATTAACTCATTCTACTATTTATAGCATTTTCAAATCATACAAACAAATGACTCCAGACTTCTGTTGGAGTTCTGGATTAACATTAGAACTAATGGTTTTAATACTCATTTCCTGTTAAGCTCAATACATTTTTGTTGTTGTTGTTCTTTTTTATAATACCTATTCAGAGTTTTTCCTGCTGTTGCTTCTCTTTTGATATGTTAAATTCTTTCCTGTAAGAACTGTCAGTGTTTCTTTTCAAGCCTGTTCTCTGAGAGGAGGCACACTGGCGAATTTGAAAATATTGGGATGAGTTTCCAGCTCAGTTGACCGTAACGCTTAGGTGTGCCATTTCCATACAGAAATGCGACCCCATGGTTTGGAATTGGGGCAGCGGATTTGTCTCAGAGATGCTGCTTCACAGTCCATTGGAAACTCTTCTCCCACTGCTGGTGGAGTGGGCATCTCTGTGAGAAAGCTGCCGTGGTGGTCCTCCTCGCCCAGGGCTAGTGCTCCCTGGTCCCACCGGTCTGTCTGTCTGTCCGTGGGGCATCAGGGAGGGCAGCAAACCCAGTGAGCGCTTTGGCAGGGCTGAAGAGCTGTGCTGGGCATGGGGAGGAAGAAAGGGGCAGCCCAGTCGAGGGATCTCTGCCACCAAGGGAGCAAACAGGGCATGTTGGAGGTGTATTCCAAAACAATGAAACTTGGTGTATTGCCGAGGGATGGAATTGGTCAGAGGTACAGAAGAAAACACGGGGATGCCTGTCCTGCAAAGAGCTCTTTTCAGCAATGCAATGGTTTTACAAAATGGTTAAAAAGGAAAAAAAAGCACATTTTGCAAAAGGGGTTTACCTCTGTGTCCTGCAACATAGTTATCGTAAACCTTAATTATTGCTAAGGTCACTTAACCTCTCTTAATAGAGTGTTTAAAATGCCCCAAAATAAGTTATTTCACTGTTCATAATTTAACTGACATCTTTGTGGCAGGGCTTCAGTGCTTTTTCATTTTTTGAAGGCTGGTGTAACTGGTATTTCTCCTTGCTCCCTTTTTAAGGGATCTTTCTCACAAACGATGAGAATTTATTTGCCTTGAGCTTGGGTTTCGAGCTCAATATCATCTGAAAAGTTGCTTGTTTTCAGAAGATTCTGAAGTGTCTTTTGTAGTTTTATAGTTTGCATATCTTTTGTGCTTCTCTTCTGTAGTTTGAAGTTCAACTAGTGGCATGGGTCTTGGATATACTTTTTTCCCCCCAGTGTGTACCGGGGAGGGAGGAGGAAGCACGGCTTCCTCAAGTTGACTGAAATGTTTTAACTTCTCTAGCAAATGAGGTGAGAATGAAATTGTCAGAAGGATGGAGACTAAATTATTGAAGCACTTGGCTGTTTAAAGTAGCTGGGGATGTACTATAAAAGGTGTGAGTCTAACAGTCAAACGTGTAAACAGCACCTTATTCCTTCCTTGTACCTGATTTCTCACCACTTGCTTTATATGGTGGGAGCCTAAATCAGTGGGAGCCTAAATAGCAGCCGTTCTCAAAGTCTTAGTTTATGATGCCTCCACCAGAAGAATAATCTATTACCATATAGGATAGCAGAGAGAAAAGCATTTGCGAGGAAGATTAATTGAAGTAATTCATCACTTTAAAATGAAGAAGGTTCATCAAACAAAAATAAAAGCTAAGTATTTTATGTGCCTCTATTGGAATTTGATAACCATTTGTTTTGCTAGAAAATGTATGTGGACTGGGCACCTAGTACTCGTCTACACAAGGAAATTTAACGGTACAACTATGTGCTATAATTATATGCTATAATTATACCAATATAACTCCCTATGGAGACACTCTTATGCCAGAATAAGAGTTTTCATGGTTTATCTTATTCTGCTTCCAAAGCACGTAAGCTTAAGTGGGAAAGGGTACTCTTATACTGGAGTAAGTTTCCACAGTGAGCTAGTTATATTGATATAATTCTGTTTTTTTTTCCTTCAGTGTAGACAAGTCCCTAGTGCCGTTTCAGCTTTGAACTTTAGTTAAGAATTTCTTGGTTGTGATAAGTGTCTAAGCATTTTCATAGTATATTTTTATAATGGGACTTGGGTATTTAAACCAATTACTTAGGCCAATTAACAGCTTCCTGGGTTGTGGATAACAATAGGATATACAAAATTCATGTTCCTAGGTGCTTGGCTGTATCTTCTCCCTCCTCCCCTTCCCCTCTGTGGTTTTACGAGTACACAGGGTACAACACAACAGGTGGAATAGACTCTGGCTGCCTAATGAAGTCTGTGTTGGATACTTTTTTGTCTCCTGTTTCTCATTATTCCTCGAGTTTTGTTGTGTGGTGGCTCTAATTGCACGCATCTCTGTGGATCACAGAAAGAAGCTTCCTTGATGAAGTTGAAGGGGGAAAAAAAAAAAAGAGGCTTCCAAAAATGTTAATCGTTTGGAGAATTGCTGATATTTATTGATCTTAACACAAGACAGTTAGGAACGTAATTGACTTGCTGGGCACGAGTTGTACAAGGAGCAACTCAAATGGGAGATGGAGGGAGGGGAGGAGGGTGCAGGTGCTCTTCTGGTGTGGGATGCAGTCGGAGGATGGTGGTGTGTAGGAGAAGGTATGTTTGTTAGGGGTGATCCCTCGTGCCTGGTTCAATCAGAAGCGTGTACCTACAGAGAGGTATTTACATGGATGGTGCTTTGATCTTGGCCATCTTCTCTTGTTCTGCCCATATCTCCTTTGCTGCTTTGAATACAGCACATCTCATCCTCACCTTTGCAGAGCCCTAAAAATGGGAATATGTGAACATTTCTTTGCAGTATTTTAGCAGTTTCTGCAAATATCAACATAAATTTCTTAGGAACAGTTTTTCTTATATACGTTTCTTCTTATAAAACGACTGTTTTGAAATGACCTTTTTGGTCCTTTTAATTATCTTTTATTAATATTTCTAGTATGTATATAGTGTTATAATGTCCACGTTGTCTCATTGTGCCAGAAACTGAGGATTATGACTTCAAACGCAAAGCAAAATTGCGGAAACAGGAGACATCTTAAAATAAAATAGAGATGATGTAATAACCACCAAATCATAGAAGAGCAAGCTGGAAGGAACATCAAGAGGTCATTGAATCCATCCCTCTGCTCTGAGGCAGGATAAGACAGACCTAAACCATTCATGACAGTTGTTGCTCTGTCCTGCAGTAGTAACAGACCGAGTGAAAAGGAGTTATTTTTACATATGCTCCCCCCCCCCCCAAGCTTTGTGCAAACTGAACTTGGCATAGAATTGGTGTGAGAAGATATGTGGATTCCTATAGGATTGTTTCAAGTGTCTGAGTTCTATTTCTTTGAAACAATGTTTTCTGTCAAAATAGTCTAACGGTGTTGGTGTAGTTTTGAGTGTAACGAACATTTCTAATTTTAACTGTAGACTGTTGTTCAGGAGTGTTTCTTCCCGAAATGGTTCTTTTTTTCTGTGTTAGTTTTGTTACCAGTGTCTAAACTTCTCGGGCATTGAGCAGTTTAGTTTTAAAAATGTGTAGCATTTCCTTTTCATCTCTGACAGTATTTCTGGTGTATAATTAGTTTCAGTGTTCTTTCTTTTATTCAATGTCTTTTTCTGTGTGAAAGAGCTGAGCAAAAAAAATAATCTAGGGGTAGGAGTGTAAAGTGAGCAGAGGCAGAATGTATTCAAGAAATCATAGTACTTGGCAGAAGAGCTGGGTTTAGCTGAAATGCCAGGTTAGATATGAAGTGAATAATGTGTCTTTAGGAAAAGTTCTTTTTTTTATTCCCCTTTGAAAAATGAATAAATAGAATGTATGATACATGGTATCTGCAGCTCTTTAATCCTAAATTGAAGTTTGCAAATGAGTGTTGGATGAATAACATCTTTCTAAATTGAACAATACCTAAAATTGGAATTGCAGATACCCTGTTGCTAAAATGACTCTTTGGGCTTGTTTGCTCTATTTTGCCTTTTAGTTTTATCAGCTGAGAAACATCTGTCTTTGCTGCTAAATGACCTCTTCTGACTAGGCCAAGTGATTTTGACAGAATGAACTGTCTTCAGCCCTCATCAGCTGCAGGAAGAAGCTGCTGTAAGTTGCAGCCTTAGAGAAGGCAGAAAGATTAGATGCAAATATACTCAAATTGCTGTTGCTCTCAGAAATAGCTTACTCAGATGTACAGGAAAGATTTCCCCATACCTGGACTGTTTATGAAGACAGTCATTGCCTTTTCTTTCTTCCCATTTAATCTGATTGTTAATTTTGATCCTTTTCTAGACTTAGTAACTTCAGGAAGTTGGGAATACTGTATTTAGGGTTGTGCCCAAAGAGGGCTCATTAATCCTGAATATCCTCTCTGACAAAGGAGTTTCTTTGAAGTACTTTTAGGAAAGCTATGTTGGTGTTATCACATGATGGCTGGTGTGGGTCTCTCTTAAGGACTGGGAAATAAGAGGTGGGCATAGGAATGGAAAGAAGCCAGGAGTTCTCAGGCAGATGGAATTTGAAAATAAAGGTGGGAGAGGGGAGGAAATTTCTCTGAATATGGCATAGTCAGATTTCCTGTTAAATGATGTTTCTTTGGATGAGAAATACTGAAAAAGTGGATCAGCTTTCTTGCTTTCACGTTTCTCAGACTAAATAAGTCTCGCATGTTGATTTTAATTTATTTTTAAATACCGTGATATTAAAAATAAAGATTGTGATCTTATATTGAAAACACATGCCTTCTTTGTACAGAAACTGGAAGTTCTGGATAGTAACTAGATACTAGAACTGTGCACGTAATTCTGAACATCCTGGGTAATTTTTTGCAGAGATATTCCTACTCCTGATTAATCCTCCTTCCCTATTTCTGCTCTTAATCCATGTGTGTGTGTTACATGTGTGTGTTTCTTTGTGCTGAGATGCTCTAGGATGTTTCGTAGGCTGCCAGTTTGGAGGAAGAATTTGTCCTGTTGGGAGTGGTTGAGAAAAGAGCAGTGAAGATTTGGCAACTTTCCTCTTTCTTGTGTGAGAAGTAGGTGAAAGCGCTAGGGTTAAACCAGGATTTGATCTGGTTTAAACCCAGGTCAGTTCTTTTTTTCCCCCCCCAAATAAGCCATAGGGAACTTTATATTAATATCCAGATATGCTTTTGGAGGTCTGTTCTGTAAAATTCTTTGGGAGTCATTCACAAATTTTTAACTTTGTTTAATACCTGTGAGTATTAGAGCCGATAATCTTCTCAAATCAGCACAGCTTTGGATTATTTTTTTTTTTCTGCCATTGTTTTGCTTACAAAAAATGTTTTTATACATACACATATGTTGACCTAGAGAGCAATATTTTTTTTTTTCTTTCTTGTAGAAATTAACATTTAAAGCTGAACAGATCCCTAAATCCTGTTGAGTTTTTGACTTGCTGTGTGTCTCTTAGTGTGGCTGCTTCGTGCTAAGCACACTAATAGTCCTGTTTGGAATTACCCTGTTGCTGGGTGTTCCTCACTGCTTTTAAGGGAAATTTACAACTCATGTAATATTTGTCCTTCTAATTCTAAAATCCAGATGAAGCAGGATCCCAGGAGTGCTGTTTTGCTGTTACAATGTAATCTTTTTCAGATGACACATGATTTAGTTGGAAACAAATTAGCAGCTATGCATGCCTAAAGAAAGCAATTTAATAAACAAGATTTTTGTAAGACCTAATCAGAATTGTAAAGTGATACTTGGGAATCGGTTACATTATACAGAAGAGCTGGTGTGAATGGAGGCATGTGTGTGAATTCATGGTTTCCAATCACATTGTTCTCTCAAGTACTACCGGGGCTTTGACCCTTCAGTCTACAGTTTCTTCTAATTTATTACTTAACCATTAAACGTTTTCAGTCAATAATGAAAAATTCACTCATTCTGGTGATTGATTTCAAATTTAAAAGTTAAATTTTGTTCACTTTTTTATTTTAACTTCTTAAAAATGCTGTTTTCTAAGGCTTTAAATCACCTGCTGCTGGTGAATCTTTGCTTGTTTTGCTCCTCGTCAGAAAATTAGGTTCTGACAGTGTCTGTGGTGATGAGGAAGATCCTATAAATGCAAAATAATCACAGGCAGGGACTCATGAAAATTCTGTAGCTCCAGCTCCACAATAGGGGCATCTCTGGCCTCAGATTCACTCTCTCTGTCCAGTTGACCCTTGGACTGTGATGAAGCTGCTGGTGTCTCTCTAATTGGGACAGTGGATTTTTATCGTGTTCAGCCAGAATGATACAGAGACCACTATGGGATGATGGTAAAAAAAGAGGAACCAATTAGTTTCCAGATGTCTATTAATATTTTGCACTATTTACAATCAAGTTTTTTCAGCCTCTATGGGAAGCAGTTTTAACATAGAAAATATGTTACAAGAGAAGGAAGCAGTTTGTTGGCAGTTGAAGAAGTGACAGGGCTTCTGTTCTAGAACTGAGTTTGCCTTCCAATTACCCTGATCCTAAATATATCCTTTAGGAATTCTGCATGAATTTGCTCTAGCTAGGGGCTCTCCTCTGTTTTCTTACTTATTTAAGACCATTTCTTACCTAACTAAAAAAAAAATTAAGTATTTGGGTTGAAAAGAGAAAATGCTAGATTAATGAGTATGGTACCTGCTATGAGGCTAGAAATCAAAAATCTGAACAGAATCTAACAGAAATCAAGAAACTAAGTTAGTGCTTTACACTTCATTTTAAAGTCCCATTCTACTATTACTTGGTGTGAGTAGGATGACTGATCATTCTCCTTTTACTGAGCTGCTTTTCTTCCTGGTGTGGCAGAAGAATATAACTTTTAAGACTTTGACAACCATTTCTCAGTGTGGCAAGAACTTTCTGAACTTCCCTGGGTTGCAGTCTCATGTTATGACTATGGAAAAGGAAAACAACTAACTGCTCTTGTTTGCCCGGTGAGTTTTCCCTCATGTTATCCTTTTGTACTTCTTTATCCCCGTATCCTATCTATTTTTGTAATTGGTTTTTGTTTGTTTGTTTGGTTGGTGCTTCCCCCCCACCCTGAGTTCATTCATCGTGAACTTGGAGATCTGCAAAAAGAGAAGGAGGTTGTGTTAGAGTCTTCGTACCAAAGCAGCTTACTCTGGGTGCCTGGGAGAGAGTGGCAGAGCACAGAAAGGAGTATAAGAGCATCTCTGACAGCAGTCAAGGGTGGGAAGGGAAGGAAAGAGAAGAGCTGTGATTTCTAGAGTATCGGCTAGGTTTTGGTGTTAGCTGGACTCTTGATTTATTCTGGAATTGTGTTTTGGTGAGATCCGTTGCAAATGGTAGCAGTAGGTAGAATTCAGGTTTTGAAGAGTTGTAATAATGTTATTTCAGAGCATGGGCTAGAAATTATTTTAAATATGTTTCATTCAGGAGCACTTGGGGAAATTTAGTGCGTAAAGTTGAATTTGAGGGACTTATTTTTGGACTGATCATAGAAATAGATCAATTTCTCAAATACTGTTTAATACACTCAATACTGTTCCAGGTAATCTAGCAGAAACTTACGGTGTTGTGTTTTGTGGTGGTTTTGTTGTTGTTTTCAAAGATGTTTGCAGACACCTTTTTCCTTCCGAGGGTAAGTTTCTGAAAGTTTAAAGTAGTTTGTTACAGCCTATGATGTGATTTCTCCTGTTTTAAAACCTTCTGGAGGGTTGTGTGGTTATTTTTCCCCCCCCCCCCCTCTCCTTTAGCCTACCAGTTTCTGACTCCTAACCCTGTTTCTTGTCTATAATAACTGACATCAGTCTCCCCAAAAATCTTCTTGTCTTGTTCCTCGTTAAGAGTGCATAGAATACTTGTTATTATGCGGGTGAAAACCCAGTTGCAGAAAGGTGAAGTGTTGTGCTCGTGTTTGCCTGGCAGGTCAGCTGCTGAGCCAGGAATAGAAGCCCTGTCTTATGACTCGGTGCCCTAACCGCTGGCCTCCCCGCAGCACTGCTCTCTTCCAAGAATGTAGTGGCCATGGGCTGTGGAAGTAGCTACAGCAAGTTCAGGAGCTTTGCTTCCATCTCTGGTACAGCTTCGAGGCTTAAAATACTGGGGGAAATTAAAAAAAAAAAAAAAATATTAACCGAATTTTCTAAAGGAGCTTCTAAATAAGGTCTGTAAAGTTATGGTTTGCTTTGTTTCCCAAAAAAAAAAAAAAAACCAAAACACTATTTGAAAATGGCTTTCCAGAAGGTTGTGGATGTGGGGGGAAAAAAAAAGAAAGTTGAAAGTCAAATTCTGCTCTGCAAATAACCTCAAGAGCGGCCTGTGATTAAATCTTTTGTATATTCAACAACAAACTCATTTTATGCAACCGCAACTATGATAAAATTGAATTAAATGGACCTGCCTCTAAGAAAAGAGACTGAATAGCTGAGTGGCGCATTATTCAATGAATGGAAAACGGGGAGGCTGGCTGGAACGGCTGGGAAATGGTTTTAACATTCTGTCGGGCTAAAGAGCAATTCTGTGAAATCACTGTATTTGTTTCCCCCCTACCTCCCCGCCCTCAATTTTTAAATAGCAGTGCTCTTCATACTGTCAGAATTCAGTGTTGTGACACCCCTACTCAAAAGTTATGACAGCAGTGTAATGACAGCTACTGCCTCTTGAGAATCAATCAGGCAATTAATTTTGTAAATGAAATGCTGATTATACAAAGCTTCACATGAGAGGCCCAGTGATTAAAATCAATTTAACAAATTGTTTCAGGTGGGACTTGATTAATAATTTGCCATAAATGCTGAGGATATATGACCAGCATACCTTTTTGTGTGTGTTAATATAGAACTATATATAACGCTTGGAGTGGAAAAAATCCGGAGCTAACTGTATGTACTTCTGGCTTGTGACCTAGTTGAGAATGGCTCTACCTTTTTGTGGGTACACTCATCTCCCCAGTGTCCAGAATGTCACTTTCTCAGCTCGTGAGCTCTCCAGCAATTAAATACATCTAACCTTTCATTTTATTTTTGCTAATAAAGCCAAGTAACTGAGAAAGTGTATTCAGATCTTGCTAAACCTAATAAATATTCAAGTAGATTTTCCTTTAAAACTTGAAGTGGACGGGGGATTTCTGTCATTTATCCCCTTACCCCCTTCTGTCACTTACTAGTTTTCAGGACTTTCTGCATTTTCCCCTCCTGCTCCAATACTTCTCTGCAGGGAGCCTTCCTGCCCAGCTCTCCTCATTCCATTCCAGGCTGTTCTCTGCTCCTTGCCTGACGGACACTATTTTTAGTACATCCTTTTCTGTCCATCTAACCCTGTGTTTGTGTAAGAGCTGTACAAAGTAGGTAAGGGAATTTTTTTTTTTTTTGAGTTCCAGATGGCAGCCCTGCACAGTGAGTGAAGGTGTTTACTTGTCTGGGAAGCTGAGAACCTCCTTGCCAGGCAAAATAGAAGTAACTGGTAGTCTGGGTGGGGCTTTTCTTTTTTTAACTTACAATTTTTTGGGTTTATGAATGGATTTTCTCTTCCTCCTCGAGCCATGGCATTGGCTACTGAGGATGCCTTGGGACCGTGAGGCATCCTGCGGTGAATCTAGCCTGAGAACTTCAAGATACCGTTTTCCCTCACTGTCTGCCTTGCTCTCCTGCCGAGGAATACTATTTTGGAAGGAGAAATGGCAGGCTGAGAACTGTGCCCTGTATCTCTCATGCTCCAATGCTAAAGCTTGTTATGTTGGTGCGAAACCACCCTACAAAGACAATTCTAACCTGGGCTATGGCTGGAAGTAGCTAAAGCATGGTCATGATCTGGCAGCAAGTAGGAAAAGCAGCTGGAATCACTGACGTTGTATAGTCATAGACAGGGTTGCTAGAAGACATCTGTAAGAACCCCTAAATTCTGCAGTACTAGATAATACTTTTAACTTGTAACGTAGATGTAACTAGATGTACTTTTAACTTGGGGAGCACTTCTGTTAGGAGGCTAGAGCTTCTGGATGCCTAAAGGAAGGTAGTCTCCTCTGTATAGAGCATCCAAGATGAGGCAAACAAATATAAAGACAGGAGGATAGTTCCCGAGTAATTCTGGAAGGAGTTTAATTGAGGAAGGTGGGTTACAGGAGAAGGCTGAGTGTTCAAGTGTGATGGGGACAGATAACAAACCTTCGGTTGACTTCAGAGCAATCAGGGCATAATCTGTATGTCAGTAGTTGGTGGTGACACAGGCAACTGGAAGGGGAGCAGTTCTGAGCTGTGTAGCCATGTGAACTTGTCAGATTGTTTTGGCCAACAGGTGTGATAAATGTGTATAATTGCTTTTTGATGTTGTCTTAACCTTTGTGAGCACTCTCAGTGGCAACAGAAGAGGTTAGCTGTGTCTGCTTCATTAAAACCAGGTTTCTTTTCTTTGCTACGTTCATTGTGATTTGTTCTTTCAGTAGTCATTTAGGTTTATTTGTCTACAAAATAATAACAAGAGAATGGCTGACTCACTGACCTTGCAGTTTTCAGGTTGTGTTAAAGAGGTCCCAGAAGAAAACTGGAGAACAGGCATACATACATCCTTCTCCTCTGCCCCGCAAAGACACTTGCTTGTATAATTACTTGTGAATGTTCTAGTGGAGTACCAGTAGTTGATTTTTGGTGGGACATAGCTTTGATTTTTCTCTCTTTCCCCTTCTTAATTACCTTCTGGTTTGAGTGGGAAATTATCTTTCTGATGTCTCCCTGCAGCTGAAATGAGTGTGCAAAGCCTTTAAGACAAGGAAAATAGCTGTTTTTGTTAAATCTCTGCCAGTATATGCTTCCTCATTCATTGGATTTTCCTTCATCATAGCCTTATATTGAACTTGGCTCTTTGTTTTGGCTTATTCCTTGTTGTGTTTGTGCAACTGACTTCTTTTTTTTATTTATTTAAATTTTATTAAAGTACAGACAGTTGACTTCCTACTTCAAAAAAAATTAGGAAGCATTTTTGCCAGTCAGCTCTCAGATTTCACTATTAGCGTAAGTCAGAATTCAGTGCTCTACATGAATATTTTTTTAAAGGTTGTCTGTATCATTCTCAAAAGGATATTTAAAACACGTGCGTTTTGATACTCACGCTTTTGTCGTGTAAAAATGTTGGCTGAGGAGTCCTTGTACATGTTCATACAAATGATGGCATTATCTAGGAATGGATTATCTTTTCCCCAGTTGCGTCCTCATGCCAGCTGTGTCATTGTATTATAGTGAATACTTGTGATTATCTCTAGTGATAAATTTGTAACTCGGTGCCTGACCTAGAGCCGAGAGCTCCATGCCCATCTTTCTTGGAATGTCGGTAGCTGATTGTCAGCTGTCTTTATTATGAGGTTTCAAGGCTTTGGTATTCATAAAGAGGCTTTTTTTTTTTTTTTTTTTAATGCGGAGACAGAAGCTTTGGCTGCAGATCAGTGAATAAACAAAGAGTTATTGTATTCAGTAGCTCTAGGAGTTTGAGGGCAAGCCTACTTGAAAGTGTTGAGTTCATGTTGTTTTGTTACAGGCGCAAATGATGTAGCGTTGGTTGTTGGGATGCTCTGTGGCTTATGGTCCCTTTAAATTGCAGCATTTGCTGTTGTCAGCCAAACCAAGGCTTCTTTCAGGTTGTGGTTTTTTTTGTTTAAACAAACAAACAAACAAGCACACTTTCACTTGAAGAATATCTCATGTGAATACTCTTGTCTCTGTCTGCCTATCCTCACCTATGAATCCTACTGTGATCCTTGTAAAGTATCTTGTAACTTCTCCCTGCCTCGAGACTTTGGTGGTGGGGGCATCTTTGTGGCATCTTTAAACGGTTATATTTTGAGTGTGTCATCATTGTTCATATTCATAAATGTCTTTCAAATAAAGATGTTGGTGTTAGAAGTGAATCATACATTGATAATTTAATAGAGAATGTGTAATGTATGTATGCATGTGTAATGTATGTGTATGTATATGTAATGCATGAATGCATATGTAATGCATAGCTCTTCCCAAAAGGAAGAGCTGATGTCTTGGTCAAACTGCTGCTTGAGTTACTCTAGTGTGTGTCCTGTCTCACATCTAAGCAGAGAGGGGATAAAACGCTGGTTAAATGATGAGAGAAAATGGTAGCGTGAGGGAGTTTGGGGTTGGTTTTTTTTTTGGGGGGGGGGTGGTGGTGTAGGAGGTGTGTGTTTGTTTTTTCCTTGCTTTAGAAACAGGAAAATTGAATGTCCAGGTAATTTCAGAGTGAGGTGATTTATTTGGTTGTTTTGGCTACGAGGAGAAGAGAAGTGGTGGTGATACTGAGGTTACAAGCGGGTGTAGAATATTAATTCTTCTGTGTATAGCAGGGAGGCCGAATTTATGCATTCTTTTACATAAATATTGGGGGGGGGGAAAGGAGCAGAAAAATGTTGTCAGTTACTATTTGTAGGCAATGTAGGCTTTTTCATCTCCTACCTCAGCGGTTGGACTGTCAATCTAAAGACTGGGAATGAAACCTTGGCCCTATCGAAATCATTAGCAAACCTTCCGTTGAATGTTTTAACGTGCTCACAAGGCACATAATAGGCAAGATTCTTATGAAATGCTCTGTTCTTACAAAGCCTGATAGTATGTGTTCAGATGGATCTGATACTGACACAAGATAGGCACTCTAATAAAGGGGTTATAAATTACAATATTACTGTGGACTGAAGCAAAGAACAAGACTGAGGTATTTTGAGGAACTGCAGATCTATGCAAGGTTTAAACAAAATGCAGCAAGCTGAAGTGGAGGTGCAAAATCGGAAGCAAAAGGCAGAATTCATTCAGGCTTGCCTGGCAGAATATGGCAGTAAAAATAGCATGAGCAAACAGTAGCTAAATTGGTAAAAAGCTAATCCGTGTATTGGGAGTAAAATAGCACTAGAGAAAAATTTGACCCTCCTGTAAAAGGAAGGGAAAAGAAACAAATGGATATTGATGACAGCAGTTGACACTAAAATAACAATTCAAAAGTAATTAAAACTTCTGTGGTACAGCACGTAATGGAATTAGGTAAAGGCATGGAAGATGTGAAAATATGCACATTGTGCATTCATGGTCATACGTCCCCGCTGGGTTTTAGAAGAATGTGATGCAGTTACAGCAATACTGTCGTTTTTGGTAAATGTTAAAGAGTGGATGTGGAATGGTCGGTTGTTGATCTCTACAAAGTGAAGAGGCTGATACTTGTCGTAATCATCCTGTCACCCAAAACTTGGCTTTGAAAACTGTTGGAACCAATGTTAAAAGAAAATGTTTGAACTTAATAGATGCTAAAGGAACCTTCAAACAAGATTATAATAACTATTTCTCAACTAACAACTCCTTCTCAGTGATTTTTCATAAACATTGTAGACGAAAGAAATGCTTGCTCCAAAAAATGCAACTTTAAAAGTATGTGGAAGCTGAAAAGTGTACATGTGTTGAAGTTGGAAAAAGTTAGAGTTAAATTTTTGCTTCCGCTGTATGGGACACATGGTACTGGCTGTTTCTTCTTTCTCTTAAGTATATGGCTCCAGGTCTTTCTCACCATACACTGCTCTGAAGACAAAATTTGTTCTTCAGTTAGAGTTGTCTGTGATATTGATCACGGTCATATTAAATCTGAAAAACACCTCTCTAGTGAAGAGATGATGTTTTTCATTTTCACAGTGGGGAAACTGAGGCATTGCTGTAGGAAGTTTGAATGGCCTGTAGGTTATGATGGTTGTAGGCTAAATTCTCCTTAACATACAGTTTCTGAAAACACCTTGTCAATAGTTCTCTTGTAAAATTCAAAAGTAGTTGCAGTTGTAGATACACACTATTTTCTGCAATTTAAATTTCACCATTTCAGGTCAGGTAATGAGAGATGCACGAAATTGGTAATTTGTGAAATTTTTTTGTTGTAATGAAAAACTGGGGCAGATATAGGGTAGACTCCAGTTCTGTCTGAGCAGGATACAATTACTTCACTATGAAGACCATCTTCTGCTTTGTTCGTTACCTGTGTGATAAGTGAACTGTTTGGTCCGATAGTGCAAACAGCCCCTTCCCTGTGCTGCTCTCGACTGATCCTGAGAGCAGGCACATCTGCTGCCTGTGAGGACAGGAGTGTCACCCTGTATTTAACTTAACTGCAGTTATATCTGTGAAGGAGACACGTTTAATGTTGCAAAGTCAAATTTAAATCCAAACAGGTCTCAACATTGCAATGTCAACGTTTCTTAAAGCTGGGGAAGAGTTATTTGGTGTGGGTTTGCCTTGCAGCAACGCAGAATCATAGAATAGTTGTAGTTGGAAGGGGCTTTAAAGATCGAGTTCCAACCCCCCTGCCATGGGCAGGGACACCTCCCACCAGACCAGGTTCCTCAAAGCTCCATCCGACTTTGCCTTGAACACTTCCATGGATGGGGCACCCACTGCTTCTCTGGGCAACCTGTTCCAGTGCTTCAGCACCCTCACAGGAAAGAGTTTCTTCCTAATATCTGATCTAAATTCCCCCTCTTCCAGTTTACAACTGTAACTCCTCATCCCATTGAAACACTCCCTGATAAAGAATCCCTCTGATCATCTTCATGGCCTCCTCTGGGCTCACTCCAACAGGTCCACGTCCTTCATATGTTTGGGGGCCCCTGAGCTGGACATAGTACTCCAGGTGGGGTTGTATGCGAGCAGAGTAGTGGGGGAGAATCACCTCCCTTGACCTGCTGACTACACTTCTTTTGATACAGCCCAGGGTGCAGTTGGCTTTTTGGGCTGCAAGCGCACACTGATGGTTTGTGTTGAGCTTCTCATTAACCAGCACTCCCCCAAGTCTTCCTCCTCAGAGCTGCTCTCCATCCATTTGTGGCCTTGCCTGTGTTTGAGAGATTGCCCCGACCCAATCTGATAGCCACAGAGTCACTGGTAGGTGTCTTAACCATGAGCTTCACTGCGTAGACGATTGGGATCTAATCTGAAGAGAGTTGAGAATAGCAGTGATGAAATGCCACCCTCTGTAGGGACTGGCCAGTGCATGGGATGAGATGTGCATCCTCTCTGGGTCTTTCTGCTCCAGTTCTGGATATGATCAGAGGACTCTTCTGTATGGTTTGTTCTTTCTCCGAGACCTTGGAGGGAGGAGGGAACAGGCAGCACCAACAGTGAGGGTGGCTCTCTCTGGGTTGTCTCAGTAGTTTGCCTAGGGATGATAATTACTGCTCTCCCAATCTAGCCATCTCATATTCGTTATCTCCAGTCCTTGGTCCTGGTGCCTCAATCGCAGTGTCCACAATAAGTTCTGAGGATGCCCATGTCCCTTGTTACCCATACCCTGTGACCACAGCCCCCTCAGTTTCAGCATTGCATGGGTCACCTACAGGCTGCAGCTTCAACCTTTCTGAAGTGCAGGCATGTCATCTGGGGGAAAGGGAAGCAGCTCTCCTGGAGAGGACAAAGAGAAGTGAAGAGATAGCAAGCTGGTGAGAAGAAGGGAGGGAAGGATGAAGTGAGGCGGTGAGGCTCATTCTCTTATCACACACTCACACAAAAAAAACCCTCCACTGCTTGGTGGTCACTAGTCCAGAGCACAGAGACTCTTTGGGATGTATCTATGTCACCTCCTGACCTTGTTTCCTCCCCTTCCCTTTGATCCTTCCTGCCCCACTTCTGTCTCTGCTGTTTTTCTTAACCCATTGTCCCTCTTTCTTTGGCGAATTTGAGGCCACCTCGTGCACCTTGTAACTCCTCTGATGAAGTCTCACTGTGACACTTGTACGTTCCCGTTTCTTCCTCCCGTGCTCCTCATGGTCCAGTGACATTCAGGTTCTCTCTGCACAGGGGCACACACCTCGCCTTCGTTGAAGGACCAATGTCACCGCAGCAAATTAAAATTCTCTGCCCCAAAGCATGGTATTAAGAAGTATTTTTAAGTGTTTTATGTAAGAACATAAACGATGTATTTTTCTGTGACCTCATTCTAAGACATAGCTGAACTGTTTCTGCTGAATTTTCCAGAGAATTTCAGCCTCGGGCGTACATATGGCCTGGAAAATTTCAGCCTAAATGCTTGAAGTTTGGCAAAGTTTCTATGCACCTGAAAATAGTCTTGATAATGGAAAGTGTCAGTCTGTTTCAGTTGTGTAGCTATCTGTGTTGTTTGTAATTATATTTAAGTATTGGATGCAGAACAGAAAATATTACACTAAAAATTAATTAACGTTGAATTTGAGCAAATGTTGTTACTGGAGTTGAGACCTGGAAATAATACCCCGAAAGAGAAGATGATGGCACTGAATGGGACTGTTGGGCTTCATGAGAATCTTGTGAAGGAAACTCCCAAGACTTGCTTTGAAAAAGGGTTTATATTAGAGAAGATGAACAGGTGATGCACAGGGTGAGCATAAAACCACAGAAATAAAGTATCTTGGCCTATAGGAGGAAGTGTAAGTTGACCCTTGGGAACCCTTTAAGAAGGAATCTCTAGTTTCTGCTGAACCTTTCTGTGTGTTGGTTTTAGTTAAAAGTGTGGTGAGAGTGCATGATGGCCTGAGAAAAGACCAAAAAAACCCAAAACCGAGCATTGTTACGGGTCAGGTGACCTGAAGTGGTTGGGGAACCATTGATTTTGAAAAGTATGAAATATAAATAGTAAATTGCCCAGGGAAATTTAGTGGTAAAAAATAGAAACTTCTAATCTGGCCACAAAAGAAGCCAAATAATAAAGGCAAATTTGCTGAGTAATACTCGCCCAAAATTAGAAGAAAATGTACAATTTGCTATGGTGGCAGAAAAGGGCATCCTCTTCTGAAGTGAATGGAGATGTCATGTGAGGAGGAGGAGGTTGTTTCCATCTTCTCAGTTGTAGCATGTCCATGTTGGGAATACTTTATTCAGCCTTGGTGATGTTCCTGGCAATACAACGGAACTGGTGAGGGTGAGGAGGGCCAAGGAAAACCGTGCAGTGACAAGGTTTGAAGAAGGAAGAACAATGTATAGTAGTTTATTAAGTAGTGACTTCTTTGGAGTTTGGTTACAAACTTAAACATAAGCTCCGTCTAAACATGAGGAGGAACTTCTTCACTTTGACGGTGGCAGAGCCCTGGAAGAGGCTGCCCAGAGAGGTGGTGGAGTCTCCTTCTCTGGAGTCATTCAAAACCTGCCTGGACATGTTCCTGTGCAACCTGCTCAAGGTGGCCCTGCTTTGGCAGGGGGGTTGGAGCTAGATGATCTCCAGAGGTCCCTTCCAATCCCATTATCATTCTGTGAGAGCACACACCTTATGCGTATGGGGGGGGGGAAAAGCCATAGTGTGTTAGTTGTACAAATGGCAATAATGAGAAGAAATGAGAGGTGTGTGTAATTTATTGTCATACCAATCATTACATCAGAATGTAATAGCCAAGAAGGACTCGTAGAAGCCACGTTACACAGGAGGCTTTAAAATGAAACTGGTCAACAATACACTGTAGGAAAATATGTATAAAATGTGCTATGGGAAGGAATCCTGCCCCTGGTGGGAGGGTGGGCTGGCCAGCAGAATTAATAGGTCTTTTTCCCTGGGAAGGGTGGGTTGAGGGGGGGAAGAAGGGAATATGTCTCTTTCATGAAGATGAGATTGTGGTAGGCTTTTAAATACCCTTCCCCCCCCCCCCCCCCCCCCCCCCATTCTTCTGTGGCTCTTACCAGCACTCAGGAATTAAAAAAATGGATGTCATATTAACAATACGGTGCTGCGCTTGACAAAGAATGATATTTTTTCTGGTTGAGTTAGTCCTCAATAATAAAACATGAGAATCATAGCACACAATGGTTGACACCCGTCCTGAAACTGTTACGGTGCTTGGTAAGCGCTGCCAAAAAGTCTAAAAATAAGACTTCCCTCCCTTGCCTTGCCTCCCCTCCCCCTCCATCAGCGATTGCAGTTTGGATTTTCCAAGGCCTGTTAAAGAGGCAAATAAACTTTCATGTAAAATCCGGGTTATGACTTGCCTTATGATCTGGAAACTTATTAATGCACACGATAGCCATAGGAAGGCTCTGAAATACAGTGTCCTGTGTGCGTTGCGCTTCTTGGAAACTTTATTTCCTTTTCACTTTCCTTTTTTTTTTTTCTTAAAAGGTAAGAAAACAGACAGTTTTCTCGAGGTTAAAGGCTTGCCCAGTACTTGTGTCTCTCTTGATAGACACAGTTTTATTTATGTCCTCACATTAAAGTCAGCGATGCTAATCAGTTTACAACAGTATACTTAATTATTTCTTAAGCTGCAATTTATTGGGGAGTTACCGTACTTGCTTCTTCTGTAGGTGAGAGACAGCCTGAAGTTTGAGTGCCAAATTATTACTTTATTTTTAATTTTTTTTTTAAATACAACGGAAGTCCCAAACTCCCTTTCCAAAAAACCCATCTATTAGGATGTAATGTGCTTTGCCTCTTATGTCAAGTCAAAATTCGATACAGAAAGCACTGAGAAAAACACGTGTTGTAATTTGCCAGCGGCGAGCGTGACCGTTCTGACCTTTTTTTCTCCCTGCCTTAACGTGTTCCTTTGCTTGTGTTTTAACCACAGGGCAGCCCAATGGACCCCATGGTCATGAAGAGACCTCAGTTGTACGGCATGGGCAATAACCCCCACTCTCAGACGCAGCAGAGCAGCCCCTACCCCGGGCAATCCTACGGCCCTCCCGGCCCCCAGCGCTATCCCGTGGGAATGCCGGGCCGAGCCCCGGCAGCCATGGGAGGAATGCAGTATCCACAGCAACAGGTTTGTGGAGGATTTTTCTTGTGTTGCTTTGGTTTCCTCTCCTCTCCTCTCCTTCTCTTCCCCTTCCAACGCTGTGGTAATACAGAGGGTGCATTTTTAAAAAAAAAATAAAAATTCAGAAATAAGTGTTTCTCAGGCAGGAGGGTGAAGGACTGTTTTAAAAGTAAATATATTCCATTGACAGTGTGAATGTTTTCTGAACCCTCATATTATCGGAATAAAAGTTTACTTTGTTTATGGTGTCTTTTTGGAGAGAGAAATATGTTAAATGCCATTGGCTTTTTTTTTTCCAGTTGACATCATTTAGCCTTGTATATTGGGGTGGGGTTTGATTTTTTTGTTTGTTTTTTTCTGGTTTTAAAATTACCTTTCTTTCTGGCTTAGATGCATTTAGATGTAAGATGAAAACCAAGAGCTGACATCAGTGCAGCAAGACCAGTGTTGTCCAGTGTGTACCAAGTGCAACATATTTACATCAGCTGTTTGTTGTTGTCGTATTGGTGTGTTTGGGGTTTTTTTTCCTCTACTTTTGAATGGAGCCTGTAGCTTTTCCTGTTGTGTTTGTGTGGGTTTTTTTTTTTTCTTTACCAATTCTTTAAACTTGGGACTTTATTTATGATAGCAGAGGACATGGAAATGTAAAAAATATCCTTTTATCTTGGATTTTACTGTTGACTTCTTTTGCCTTTTCTCTGCTCTTTTAAAGAAGGTTAATTCCAATATTCATACCATATACTAGGGAAGCTACAGTAGTTTTCTAAAGGGGAGGTTATTAAGAAGTTAAGTTTTACTTTTTTTTATTTAATGAGGCATATATGTGGGCAATGGGAGCTCTATACTTCATTGTGAGCTCCACAGAGTAATAACTTGATCATTAATGGGAAAGTACATTTGTTTTGTGCAAATAACTAGTTGCAGATTAGCATTTTTTAATGTCATGTATTGTTAAGTATAGAGAAAAAAAGAAAATTTTGGACTCCCTGGCAGATAGGTGCCTGGCTAATTCTTGTTGTCAGCCATCCACAAGGACAGGATGTTATCAGGGATTAGTTAAATAACGGTTTCAAATCTAGTAGTTGGGTGAATAGTACCATTATCAACAGTCTTCTTTTTTCTTTTCTTTTCTGTTGTTTAATAGATAACTTACTTGTAAGAAAGAAATTGTTTAGCTTAGAAATGTTAAACGATATATTTGGTTACTCACTTCAGACAGCAAAGCATTTTGTCAGTCATCATAAAAGGAGGAGAAATTGGAAAAAGGAGGCTTTATTTTTCTCTGTGTGGCTGTAGCCAAAATGAAGTTATTAAAACATATTTTTAAATTTAAAATGAGTGATTCTGTGTTATGTGGAGATGAGTGTTGAATTTTCACTTCATTTGCTAATTGCTTGATAATTGTAAATTACCCGTCAGCAGGCAGTGACCTGGCACAGCCATTGGCTGCCAGCCCTATCCGTCTCCTCCCAGCATTAATGTAACTGGCTGAGCAGCAGCAGAGTTCTGAGCACTAATGCTCTTTGGGGAAAAAGTGAGAGGATAATTATGACATTGAATTTTTATTGAACGGACATCACCACCTAGGCATGATTTTGTTTTGGACAGCCTCCAAAGCTCCGTGTGTTTGGTTTGTGAACCTCTAATGATCTGAATCCAGTTCTTTTCATATTGCTCATATATTACCACCTTTCTACAAAGGATTAAAATGCAGGAATGCAGGTTTGTAAATTGAATTGCCAACTTACCAGCTGAGTGGTAAGTTGTCTTTGGCACAGGATGCCACAGTTTGATTCCTGGCTGGATTTTTACTCCTGTGACATGAATATTAAATAAGGAGAGCCTAGCTGCGCTTGTTAAAATTGACTGTGTAGCATGTACCTACTTCTAGATATAATATATATAAAATAAATAATATTGCCAGAAGTTTCAGAAGATGGATCTCAGCACTTTCTGAAAATTGGAGTCCTTTACAGTGTCACATTGAATTTATCAGAAGCGCAAGGCACTTCCGAGAACTTGATTGGTTAAAAAATACTGGCCCTTAAACACAGTGCTCAGATATAAGTATTGCCCAGAGAAAGCATTGGGGGGGGTGGATTATGAAGATGGAAGTGCCACACTGTAGGAAGGGTGGGAAACATCTGTGGGAGAGGTGGCCCTTATTTTAAGTTATAGTTTGACGTTGCCTGAAGATAGCTAAGAGTGTCAGTTCCGTTTTCTTGGATGAAACGAGCAGGCTTTTTGTTAGACTGTGAAGATTTTTGAATTTTGAAGAAGACCTTGAAATGTTAAGTCTGGCTCTTTGTCAGTGGGTGTTGTGGCTTTAGTTTAGAACTATGGGACAAGATTTTTAACTTGCGGGCTCTGCTGCAGGATGCTGCAAATGAAGAAATAAAGATGAAAAACAATGCCCTAAAGATCAGACTAAAATTAATGGAAATGGTAGAAATGAAGATAATTGCCTCGATGTAGGTAGCTGGTCTGTGTCATGTTGCAGCAGAGAATAGTTCCAGCCTGAAGCCCAGAGGTGGAGGAGAGAGTTTGCGGGGAGGGAGGCTTCTGGCATAAGCAGTGAATAGATTAAAGAGGATGAAAAAGATGAAATGTTATCAGGTACACTTATTCTACATATCTGCAGCATGGGTGTCAACTGTGTCTGCTGACCTGTTGAGAAAGTGGTATCCACATACTGCTGCAGATGTTCTCTTACAACTACTCTTTGGTGGAGGCATGCTTGATAACAAACAGGAAGGTGCAAGTAAAATCCCAATTTTTTTTTAACGTTCTATGTGGAAATCACAGTATGTTTGAAAGAGTAAGGAAAGTATAGAATAAGTGCTGTGATGTGGCTGCAAAGGTTGTTGTGAAGAGAGAACCCAAATCTCCTGAGCGTTTGAGCTTCGAACTCATCTCTCATGAGTTATTGATGATGAGCCTCAGAACAAAACCCTAAGCCTTATATAAAGGGCAAAATCCGAAATGCAGACAATCATTTTGCCTCACTCACTAATAGAACTAAAGATGAAGACACTGAGATACATATGTAGACACGTAGGAAAGAGAGGTAACACTGTGATGATGCTAATGGTAATCTGAGATTTTCTGTTTCCTCTCCAATGCTTGACAACAGATCCAGAGTTATCATGTGAAAATGGGTGATAAGTTGTTGTAACAAAATGCTAAGCAATTTGAGGAATGCTGCAGCATTTTGTCAGATTTTAAGGGCTTGTCCGGTTAAGTCGGTGTGAGTCAAATAAATGTAGAAAGCATTTTGACTGACTTGGGTAAAATTGTCTTAATGGGTTAGGAGATTAAAAATCAAATTATACTGCACCTGTATAAAAGGGGAAGTATAAGAAAAGAAGGTGTTACTAAGAGAGTCATATACTTAATTTATAGGATTGCAGACTTGACAGTTTACATCTCTTTTGTCAGTCAGTATAAATATAGATGGTGATTGAATTACTTAAAAGAGATTTTTATGTTGTTAGGAAACTTTGTGGGTTCTGTCTCTTTCCCCATCCACTTTCGGGAGGGGGAAGGAGGCAAGGGAAGTCTGGGAGCAAGTTGCCCTATGTCTGTGTTGTCAGTTTTCGACACGACTGAAGCACAAGTTGCAGCAAGGCCAGTGTTTGCATCCCAGGGTTTTAAAATGCTGGTCTTGCATGTAAGTCTTAATATTGCTCTCTCATCATCCCGTGTACTCTCTCTCCTGGTTTGCATGGGATGAATGTAATTTTAGAATCATTTGTCACTCCTCAGCCAGCATTTCAGGGAGATCGCAATATGTGAAAACAGAAAGCAGAGAAATGTACTTTCAGGTTTAACTTTCACTTTCTAATCTCTTAGATATTTCTTGGAATTACGGAGAGGTGATGTCAAAATTGAAAACCTATTATGCAGGGATATGTAGCACCTGCAAACTTCAGGCTTGGTTTTGCAATACATCTCACTAAAATGTGAGTAATAAGTTCCGATTCTAAAGACAATAATTTCCTTTAAATTTAACTTTCTTCTCTCACCCCTCTTTGGGACCTCAGGCAAGCAAGAGATGATGCCCTCATCAGTTTCTGGCTTTGATTTGAATGCCTTGTCAAAGTGTTTCTGGGCTTTCGTGCAGTGGGAATGCCTTCTGCTACTTTGTAAAAACACTTTTGCTAAAACTAGAAATATCTCAGAGTACCTATTTCAATAATTTTTTTCATCTGCTGTCTGATGGCGTTGCTTTTTTGTGTTAATAGCATGTAATGCTATTTTGTGCTCAATGTAATTTTGTGCTCAATTTCGTTAAGCTTAAAAATCAGCTCCTTGAAATGCCCACATAGAGGTTTTGGAAGTTTTTGGCAAAGTCTGAAGGTTTGGATTTATGAGTATGTTTGAAAGAATTGAATGGTGTGATGTGCCTGTTTAATCAGATGATCATTGCCTAATTGATTTTTTTAGGATGCATTAAAATTCCTTGTGTACTTGATGGACTGGAACAACAACTCATTGTGTAAATAGGTTCGTGGTGCTGTAATGCATAGTAAATTCTTTATGCCGGATAGTTGTGTGGATGTATACAATAGTCATTCCTAATAGCTGTTTAAAATAGAGTATTTCAGTATTTTCTCATCTCAGTACTGATCATACACTTGTCTTTGTGCCTTGAGCCTGATTACAGTAAGTCAGTTATGTGCCTTGAGCCTTGGTCTGTTGTTTCTCCCATTTTTTGCTATACAAATACTGTAAGATGAAAGGAGGTTAGTCACTTGTCCCTTTATTTTTTTAAATGAATGACTTGCAGAATTCAATAATAAAGGTTGTCAGTGTCCTTATAGTTTTAAGAGTGGAACTGTAAATATTCAGAGAAACGCTTTTCCCTTTTTCAATTTTATTTTTAAGTGTACAGATTATTTTGAAGATTAAGGAAAATATGCTGCTTTTTTTAAGTCTTCTATGGCAGTTTTCAACTTGGAGTAACTTTTTTTTTTTAAAGGGATAGAGAAGTTGTAAAACCTCTGGGAATGTGTGGCAAGGATTTATTGTAATGGAAACTGCAAGTTAACCAGAACTAGAGCAGCACCAGTGTGATTACCTCATTTAGGAAAGGGTTTCCAGTGCTCGTACTGGGTAATGTCCCAGATTGGAAATGTCAAATTTACGCCAAGGAAATCAATTGGCTGTTGGCTTGGCAGGTAGAGTTTTAAAGCTAGCAGACACAAATGTGTTTACTACTGGGTGGCATGTGTTACTTTCTGAAATCATCTTAATTCTAGAAGATTGAAGTACGCCAAGACAGTGAGGCTTTCTTTAATGTTTTGCTCTGAACTGTTAACTTAAAACGTAGTGTATACATACAGTGAATACTACTCAAGTCATACATTTGTTGTCTTCTCTGTGTGTAATTGCCCTCACCAGCTTGAAAATATTGAGTAGATTGCAACTTTTTTGTGCTCCTGAGCAGCGTTAGCACAGTTGATGTTAGTATTGGTTAAGGGAACAGACACATAAAATAAGCAGGTTTTCATTTCTTAGCCTATTTATTTTGCAGGAACAGAGGATGAATCAATATGATTGAATCTCAAAAACAACCAGCAGAGGACAAAACACTGATGTGTTGCTTTTTCTTAAAGATTGATAGATGCATTTCATATACACACATAAAAAGGGGCTGTGAAGCTTTGATCAGCGTGTGCTTCAGAAGTATGTTTTTCCAGATTTTTGTTTGATTTCCCTTGGGTGTTTTTTTTCAGGGGGGTGCAATGTTGTTGTTACAGGTTTTTTTTGGATATGTGTGTTTGTGTTTTATTTTGGTTATTTTGGGGTTTTGTTTGGTTTGTTTATTTTGTTATGCCTTTTTTTTCTTGGGCATTTAGTTGGAGCTCTCAGTAGTAGATTATGGACCTACTTAGTAATTCCTGGAAAGCAGAAGGGTTGAAACTCTTAAAGATTAATCTTTTTCCACCTTCCTCTTCTGCTAAATACATGTAAATACTTTGAATGAAAAAATTCCTTAGTAAACATTTATTTGAATGATATATCTGCTGAACTGCTATAAACTTCCCAGGAAAAAAAAAATAAAACCAAATCAATACAATAAGTAGAAGAAATGCTTCCTGGAGAGTATGAAGTTTGAGTCCCTCCTTTTATGAATTGGAAAAAGGAACGAGAAGTCACAGCTATTTGTCTTCCTTGTAAGGTCATCTTTAAGAATGGCTCTTTTGATGGTCAAGTGTTAATAATTGCAAAGAAAAGTTGCTGCTCTTTGTTATGTAAAGAAATGGGATTTTAAAATTTCTATTTAAAATTTAAGGTTTAAAAATCTTTTAAATGCTAAATACTGTGCTTGTGCAGACTGTAGAAAAATGTTTAGCATGGTTCTTTCTTTTGGGTATACTAAGCCTCATTGACTAAATTGAAAAAAAAGCTGCTACTTTAGTTCATGGCAGGATAAGGCTTTATGTTGTATTGTCTCCTTTAGAATTATCCCTTCTATTGAGTGTAATTCACTCTATAGAGGGAGGTGAGCACAGATTACAGATAATCACGGAATCAAATTTGACATAAGTTTGGGGTCTTTATGGTGGCTTAGCTCTTCATCTTAATGCTGGTCATCTGAGATTGTTTACCAAAGAAAATCCCTAAAGTAGCGGAATTGCATTATTATGGTAAATAGAAACATTTCAGTAGCTTCTATCATTTCTTTGAAACTGCATGAAAAAATGTAAGTTGAAAAGGAAAAAGAACTGATCCTTCAGCTGGTGAGAGAAAGCTTGGAAATACGACAGGGTCGACATTTTTATCTGTTCAGTTACTATGTACTGATGTTCACTAAATGCTAATTTTTGCATCTGTCCTGGAGTAAATGGCAGCCTATATTTGTATAGAAAGTGTGTAAGAATCATCAGCGTACCATGACAAATAAAATATATTTTTGCTGCTGCTAAATGATTGTAGCTTCAGTTGGAATATTTAATAGCTGTAATAACATTTGTTATTCTGCTTGGAGGTGGGGGCACGAGAGAGGAAAACATGCAAACTCTGTGTGTTGATGTTCTGAAAAAGGTTGTGTTAAGGAAGCAGCAGTTATTTTCTTGTTGAGACCTGGGTTTGCTGAAGTATAAGCTGTCAGTCCACCCTGGAGTTGGGTGGGAAGTAGATTTTGGTGATCCGAAGTAGAGAACAGAGGGCCCTTGGCTGCTGCACTAGGAAGATACAAAATCATTTACTTATGAACAGCTCATTTTACATGGCAGCAGGAGACATGAGTTTATTTACATTTGAAGTAAAATAAGCATCTTGCTTTAAGAAAAGGCTGCTCCATTACTCTATTCAACAGCTGCCTTGTAATGGCTGTGCCAGGAGGGTTTTAAAGTGTAGGTAAGGAATAATTAACAGTTACTCCTAATATTATAGTCATAGTAGTTTTCTGTTAATAATATTCATCAAAGAATAATTAGCACGCCAAACTACTGAAGTGACATCCAGACCCATCATGTGCCTGCACACTAAGATTTTTGTAACCATACTTTCTGTAATGTCCCTGGGGGGAAGCTCAGCTTTGTGTTTTGTTTTGGTTTTTGTTTTGGTTTTTTTTTTAACATCTTGGTTTAAGTTTCTCAGAAGATACTATCAATTGTCTGTAAGTTTGAACTTACTCAGAGGAAACAAGGGAGGCAGTAGACTTTGCTTTTTTAAAAATAGGGAGCGTGTTTCCCACAGCTGAAAATAAGGCTGAAGATAAGAAGGTGAAATCTGCACGGAATCAGTGGGGAATTTGCTGTGACTTTAGTGGAGTTGCGATTGCATTTGGGGACCACGTTATTGGGGCTGGGTGACGTGTCTTCAGTTGATAGCAGCGTAGGCAGAATCAGCCAAGTGAATTGGAGAGAATCTCAGAATAAGACAAGTCAGTACCTTCACTTTGTTGACCCTGGAACAGCAGAGTCAGGTAGCTTTCTTCTGGGAACAACAGACTTGTCAAGAAATATCTGATGTTTCAGTAGCTCAAGATTAGACTCCTATTGCTACAAGCAGCTTTTTTTTAAAAAAAAACCAAACAAACCAACCAACCCAAACCTTAAGATTAACTTTAGATTTAGTTTCAGCAAAACTGAAGTAAAAATTAGTTTTACAGTAGCAATGGTAAGTGCTGCAAAAAAATCAAAAACATTTTCCACGCCTTTTTTATGTAGTCAGTCTTAAATGACGTGGGTGATGCAGTGTAATCAAAGTTTGCTTAGTGGACTGCTTCTGTTTTTTGTGTTTTACCATGTAAAACGTTAAGACTTTTGTGGGAGTAGATGAGTTATAAAATCTTTGGGAAAAAAAACCTTAAAATATGTTTAAGACTATTAACATTCTCTGTAGGTCATAGGTTTTTTTTCTGAAACTCCTATTTGTTTATGAATTGCATTGCTCCTTATAACTACTAACTAGGTCCATATAAAGATCCTATATAAATACTTCAAGCTTTTGGTGTTCTGTTGCTTTTCAAGATGGATGAAAGAAAGATTTAAGAACTTAAGGAATAACTTAAAGCTACAGCTCATTTAATTTTTGTAAGTCTTTTATTCTTCTGCTGCCTTGCGTGATCCCATTTTTGAGTGCTTCCCTGGTACTTGTGCTTCTTATTCATTGCTTGCCTAAAATAGAACAAGTATGTTCAATGCTTGCATCCTTCCTGATAAGTATTTGATCTCTGAATCTTACAGTCTTTTGTGGGTAAGGAAGAGGAGCAAGGAGAAAATCAGTGTCTGTTTTATTTCTTCATACTCTCCATCCTTTTCCTCCTCTTCTGGACATCGTTTCTTAACAATGTTTTTTTGCATTTGTGTGTTAAGAACAAGACACATAGCAGATAATAAACAGGTCGGCGACTGGACAATACTAGAAAGTATATTTACATTTAATATTCAGATACAGCTTTCAGAAAGTGAATTTGGCTTAGATATGTGTGTCAAAGGGACAAATTACACTTGCTATTAGTTTGTTTCGTGTAAGAGTGATGAAGAGATTTCTGCGTGTTTCTTGGCAAACTGTAATATCACTTGTCTTTGGAGACAAGAGTCCAATCAAAATAAACAAGGTTTATATAGCCACTTAGGGAAAGATGTTGTTTTAATTATAGAAGTGACATTACTTATCTGGAGTCTTTGTACATACAGGCCGTGGTGGCAGGACAGGTTAGAAAAAAACCCTGCCTTATTCTCCCCCCCTTCTCTCTCTCTGAGCTGTTTCGTGCTGTGCAAGTGATGCTCAGTAAAACCAAATGGGTAAGAACCTGTGCCAGGGACAGATTGCGCCTGTGCAGGGAGGAAGCTCAGCCAGGAGCTCTGCTTTGAGCTCCTCCTGCCCCTTCCCAGTAACTCTCCTCAGCTCACTGGGAATGGTGTGTGCTCCCACTCCCCCACCCTACTGGAGAGTATTTAAAAGGAGGGATGCAAATTTTGTGTCTTTTCATTGGTTTCGTTTTACTGCTGGTTGGCAAAACTGAAGAAAATCAGAGGCCAAGCTATTCCCCTGCAGGCTTGGGAAGTGTGTGCTTAATAGATTTATCGCCCTTTTTAAGTTTGGAAAGTTGTCCTGGAGAGGAAACTATTATTTCTGAAATGAACCTTAAGTTCTGCAGAAAATGATACTTTGGACATTGTGTTCACCAAGGAAAAAAAATTCATACTTGATGTTGGAGAGAAGGCAGGTGGGTTTTCAGTCCTTAGAGGTGATGCTGTGAGAAATCCCATGTATCCTTCTCAAATTGAAGATTAAGTTTTATGACCTGAGTAAATTTGCAGTCCTGCAGCAAATGGTGAAGAGTAGGTTCAGTAAATGCCAAGACTGTGTGGGTACTTGGCCTTTCTTTTTTTGATTTTATACATTACAAGAAGAATAATGTTTTCTAATATTGCTTTAGGCCTATAACGCAGGGGTTACAAGAGGAGCAAAACCACAAAAAGTAATTGAAGAACATCCAGGAAAAGATCAGATATTCTTTGGGTGTATTTGGTGTAGGCTTTTCTTTCTTCTTTCTCTCGTGTTTCGTCATCTCACGTCTGTCTTTCACATATATAACTGTCTAAAAATATGTTCCTATTCTTGGCGTGCATTAAAATCCTGTATAGCAGAATAAAAACCTGACTAAATATCAGAACCCTGTGTATGTGCGAGTTGCTGGGTTTTTCCTGGAGTTGCTTTAGAGTCGCTTGCAGGAACTCTCAAACTTCTGCTTTCTGTAAAGCTGTTTTTTTTGTTTTTAAAAAAAAAAAAAAGAAAAAAAGGAAAAAAGCTTTTAGCCCAAAGGATAAAATCAGTTATTGTTATGAAACCTGTTTGTAAGGCTGTTGTTTATAAGAATGTGGAAAGATGTATGCTGCATGTAGTATTCTGCTTAGTGGAGAAAACATGTTTTTACTTGAAAAGTATTTTTTTATATGTGGAGCTGATCTTATGTATTCCACTTCCAGCTGTAGGCAGGAGTGACTGTGTCCTGAATTCTTCCGCATAATGCCTTTGAGTGTCAACAAGATCTATATAAATACTTGCTGGGGAAAAGGACAACACACCTTGGCACTTTTTTAATCCTGTGGTAATAAAATGCTGCAAACAATAGCTTTTTAAAATTGCATTGTGGTTTTGGTGGGTACTTTTTTCTGTCTCAGGGATGCAAAATTTCTCCCAGGAGATTTGGCATTTTCAGTAGCGTCTGTGAAAAAGGGAGGTGCAAAGCCTCAAATCATAAGAGTTTGGGAAAAGGCATGGAAAGGATCCCAGGATGAGCAGCAGGGCAGCGCCGGCCCTGGTCGTGCAAGGAATGATCATCCACTTGCTGCGCGTCAATAAAAATGCAGGAGAGCACCTTTCATGACACAGGGGTTGCAGAAACATCAGTGCTGTCTCTTTTTTTTTTTTTTTTTTTTTTGGTAATACTCCCGTGGATGTTTTTTTTGCACAAAGTGGTATCTGTCAGAGCTTGAAATACTCTTGCGCAGTTCCCTTTGAACAGGTAGTGCAGGACAAGTTCTAGCGCATCGCTGCGTGACATGGGGCTGCCTACCATGGGGAAGGAATGCCTTGCTTACATACACCCGAGTAGATGTGCTAAGAACTTTGCCACTTGTTTTGCAGATTACATACTGGACTGTAATTAATTACTGAACATCCATTTTGAATCATGACTTTTTTTCTTTATTTTTTTTTTCCCCTCCCCTGTTAAAGGAAGACAATAGCAGTGGGAAATATTGAGGATGCTGTAACAGTGATTAGCCTGGAGATATTTTTACAGTGAATTTAATGTAAATCTGTACTTTTTTTATTGCTATGCTGCCTTTTGGTTTTTTTGGAATGCAGTATTTACTCTCCCATGTTGCTTTCAGTTGTACTGTTGGTCTGGCAATGCACATGGTGTATAGTATGTCAAGTTACAATCAAAAGCAAATAGTGTGAATGGCTCACCTAAAGGATGCAATAAGACTACTAAGGCTAAATATTTTCCTTAAAGAGATGTGTTTTATTTGTTATTTCCATACACACTGCCAGAGATGGTAGCTGATATTTGAATAGTGGTTGAAAAAGGTCTAGCCTTGTTTTCACGCACTTGCTGGAGTTCTTTATCTGCACCGTGAACACCTTGTTTTGGAAACTGAGATATTCAGATGCTGGAATGTGATATGCTGTGAAAATCCCAATTGTGCTGAGAAAGGTAGAATGAATTGGGCTATAGGGCTCCTTGGAAGGATGTGAATTCACTCTTGTCCCATAATTTTTCCTACAGTTGAAGTCAATGGAGGCGCTTATGTTATGGGAACAAGCGACTTACAGCAGTATATTTGTGTGCAGTTGTCTTGAGGGATTTTTATTTTTATTTTCTTAAGATTCTCTGTCTCGGGGTACCTTTCCCTGTTTAGCTGCAGGTGAAATGATCCTTGCAAAAATATTTTTTCAGCTTAGGCAGAGGTGTACATGTTTGCCCTTATTGCTACATTAATATTGTCAGTTACACCGTATTTGTTCATGGAAAAATAAGTGAGTAAGGGAAGCCTGGAATGTTGTGCTGGATAGAGTTGTTATGGACGCTTAATACTTAAAGGGTGGATGCCCAAAGGAAGGGGCCAGTCTTCTTTCAGTGGTGCCCAGTGACAGGACAAGAGGTAATGGGCCCAAACTTCAACATAAGACCTTCTTTCTAAACACGAGGAGGAACTTCTTCACTTTGAGGGTGGCAGAGCACTGGAAGAGGCTGTCCAGGGAGGTGGTGGAGTCTCCATCTCTGGAGACATTCAAAACCCCACCTGAACACATTCCTGGGCAACCTGCTCTGGGTGGACCTGCTCTGGCAGGGGGGGTTGGACTAGATGATCTCCAGAGGTCCCTTCCTACCCCATATAATTCTGTGATTCTGGTCAGTCCTATGTTTGGTTGCCCTTACTGGGGGCCTCTCTTTGAAGCTCTGTTTGAAGCCCTGTTTGTGTTCAGGAACGCCACCCCTAGCCATTAGCTCTCCTGTTGGTTTACATGATTTTTAGTGAAATCTGCCTAAGGTTGTGCTATTCACATCAATTTTGCCCTTATGGCTGTAGTTTCCAACTGGAGGCTTTCCCTTTGGTGGGGAGGGCTGGCTTCTGAGGTAGTGGGTGCCTTCTCCTGGACTTGATGTCTGTTCATACCTTCAGACACCCTGTAGTACCAGTAATTTAGAATATGATACTTCCTGACACCATGCTGCTTATTGACACAGTGGCTTCTTTTTTTCCATCGTAGAACAAAATGACAGAATATCCCAGAAATGTCAGGGCAGCAGCAATAAGTGGACTGAGTCCATGCTATGAGATTGGAGGACTTTGGAGCTGCGATCTTGAATTGCTCACCTGGCCAGAAAATATACCTGGACAGGCTTTTTCTGACCTAAAGAGAGGAGAGCATGGCTCATGCTCCTGAGGCTGCTGAGGCTCCTTGAAGATGATGATGAAGGGACATCCCCAAGTCTCAGAACTTCCCATGAGATAGGAGAAAACCCCCTTTTTCCATTTAGTGCAAAAACCCCTCTATCACCCCCTCTTCCCTTTCCCCTCCCTCCAGCCACATCTGGCTGTCCTGTCCCTCAGCTTTGAAGAATTCACATTAATAAGGTAGGGTTCTGAGGCTACCAGGAGGCTTTTAAAGGCTTCTTTATCCAATTGATGTGCTCAAAAAGCCTGCCTTCCTGATAAGCAGGGCAGAAACAAAAGATCCTGGAAGTGACCTGCTGGTGGGGTGAAAAAAAAAAATCAGTGTAGAAAGCTGTTGGGGTTTTGGAGAAGCTGGTTTCTCATCTGTGAAGGGAAAGGGTGGGATGTTCTTTGTCTGGACTCTCTCCAGTGGCTGGAGAAGCGATTTGCTCGGGGGGGGGCACTGAGTCTTGGGGGGGTGGAAGAGCTTTGAGCTGGGGCGGGGGGGGTTGGAGGGTGAGATTACAGGGGCATGTAAGCACATGTTGAAATCTAAATCATGATTTTGTGGACAAAAGTGATCAAGGTACCCAGATGTGACAGGGAGGGGGGGGGGGGACACACCACCCTATTTAATTGCCTATGCTCTAATGCTGGCAGCCAGGGTAATAAACAAGAGGAGCTGAAATTTCTCATTTACGATTATAAATTTCATCTACTTGGTATTACTTGAAATCTAGTGGGAAGGTTCACAGGATTGGAATGTTAAAATAAATGGTTATAACCTATTTAGAGAGAATTGAATGGGTAGAAGGGGAGGGAAAGTGGTACTCTATATCAAGAGCGATATTATGTATTTCTGAATCACTGAGTGCTCAAAAGCAAATGATCTTAAATGCCTCTGAGTTACTGTCCTGGCAGAGAAGGCAGGAGATGAGGGGACTAGCTAGAATCCACTAGATACCACTGAAATAGGGTAAAAGTAGGGTGACCAGTCCTCTAAGAATGTTACTTGCATTGGGGAGGGCAGGGGAAACTGAACACCTTCTGCTGCCAGTACTGAAAACCTTATGAATTTATCTTAAAAACTATGTGTACGTAAATGCAGGCAACAATTTGTCTGGAAAAGGATTGTATCTGACACAGGAATTTGGGGACAGATGAAGAAGAATTGGTCACAGAAGCAAGATTTTTAGTTTTAATGCCCATAGTATTTTTCTGTATACAACATAGTTAAATCAAATTGAGCTCAAATAAGCAACAACATAAAATGTATGACCATGGATACATATAGATTGGTAGTTATATTGTGTACATGTACAAACATGTGTCTATTTCTTTCAGAGGGACAGTAACAGAAAGATAGGAATGGTCATAAGCTAAATCGGTTGGGAGGAATGGTGTTTTTTTTTTTTCTATAGATGATGCTTGGAAAATGGCTTAAAGGTTTTTTACTAAATGAGTAATTGAGGAAAAACTTAATTCTCTCCTGCTGTTTCTGTCTTCAGCATCTGTCAGAATTCTAGAACTAGAAGCTTCGCTTCTTGAAGCTATTTCTTGTTTTGTTTAATACGGATATTTTTAATGTGGATCTAGTTTATTTTAAAGTGGTTTCTTTAACTAACGAAGACCCTTTTTAAAAGGAGTCAAATTCCTTCAAGTATAAATGAGCACTAATTGTGAATTAAAAAAATGATCTGGTAAGAAGGAAATGTTCTGTTTACCATTTTTCTAATGTAATAAGCATGTTAAATTTAAGAACTGAATAAATATTTGTTTAAGTACATAATTGCTTAAATAAGTGTGTGTGGACATTTAAATATGCTTTTCTGGTTAGCAGAAAGACTTGCCAAGCAGAGTGCAAAAGCTAGAGCTAATAATAACACAGAACAGAACAGTTACCAATCAGTGAGGCTGAACCTTCCTTTAAAATAATAACCAAAAATTAGTTAATGTAACATAAGAATAAAATACATTATTCGTACCAGATTTTCCTGCTTGCCAATTTAAATGAAGATAAGACCAGACTACTTCACAATACTTGGATTTGAATGAACCCACTGTGATTGAGCAACTAAAATGCAGGTCTCGTGTATGGGCTATCGCTTTCTTCTAGAAAAGCAGTGACAGAGAAAGCTTTGAAGGTCATGGTGGATAATCAGTTGAGTGCAAGTTCCTTGTGCAATCCTGCAGTTTAAATGCATTAGCATGATATTTGGCTGAGTAAAAGAAAGCAATACTGAAAAATGGAGCCTGGTTTTTGGTCCCTCAAAACAGCTAGTGGAGTTGGAGCTCAGATAAAGAATTGAGATGGCTGCCGTGAACAGGAGAGCGTGGTTGATTGTGAGAATTCTCAAGAACTGAATAACATTTTTAGGTTAAAAGGAGATGATTCGATTCGCTCAATTTGTATATAACTGAATATATGGAATAAAAATTTTGAAGAAGAATTTTTAAGTCCATCATACAAGCACAGAGAATGGGCTATACTTTAACAGAATAGGAAAGCACATTGACTGGAAAACTCTTGTCACTTGTGCATGCACGAGAGAGAAACTTGCTGTCTCTCTCAGGCATTGCAAAATATCATCAAACAATCAGAATAACCCCAAAAGATCTGAAAATTAACCTGGTCTTTAAAGTATTGAGGAATGTGAATGTGAAATCGCTTTCCCTCTGCATTATTGCAATCAGAGTATTTGTTTTCTTCCTCTAGTGAATCTCATGTTCCAGGAATGTGGTCAATTTATTAAACCTGCAGCACATTGTTCTGCCTTCAGAAACCAGGAACTTTAATTACTAAAAAGAATGTAGTGTGGTTCTTAATTTTACGAAAGTGAGTGCATTTTGTGGAGATGGGTTCTCTACGCCTGAGATGTTTGCCATCGGGCAAGTAATTTAAAACGCATGTAGAAGGTATGAAAACGCCTTCTGGAGATGAAGGACATTCTTGCTGCTTCTAAAACACCCCGGGTAAACTGTAAGAGTTTAGAAGATACAGAAATGCTATTTGGCATCTCAGTTGGAATCTGGAGGAGGATTATACCTGCATTCTTAAAAAAACTTTACTTTTGAGATGGCAGTGAGCTGGCAGGCCAGTCTGTGGGTTGCTGTGGTCTCCACAGCATGGGCAAGCATGGCTGAGAAAAGCTCTGACCAGCCTATAGTTCATAGGGAGGACTTGAGCAGGAGACTCAGTGAATGGCTAGGTGAATTTGACTTGGGCCAGTTCTGTAAAGCTGTGAAGCTTTTTTTTTTTTTTTCTCCTTTCTCAAACATGTCCTTCTGAAGATCACTAGAGTTTCTCCAAGGAAGGAGGTCAGGTATGGACTTGCAGGTTTTGTTCCATTTGCACGAGACGCTTCTGAAGAATAATTTTTTTCATTTTGTATGTTGGTTGGCCATCTGTCTTGATTCTCTCTGCTTGTTGTGAAATCAAACCCATGGAAATAGAGAAATGCTTACCTTGCCAGATTTCCACCCAGGACTGTGTGCAAGTGTATGTACACTGAGCTCTCCTCTGTGTCTCTTCTTCTCTGTCTTTGGGAGTTGGGGTCTTAATACTGTTTGATTAACAGTTTACTTTACAAAATTGACCACAAGGAAGCAAGTTAAACAAATTCATAAAACTACACAGTAGATTAAACTGTGATTTAATCGTATCAATTTAGTCTGACTCTATTAATAGCTAATAAATGGCTTTAGTTTTTTTTTTAATGCCTGGGAGCCATGTTACGGTGTACTCCAGTTATTATTTCAGATAATAACCTCTGGTTCTAGACAACGAATAGACAGTTATTGCTAGATTTTTATATAAAATACAATTTTTTCACTTTAGAACTTTTGGGGACTATTTTAGAAAATAAACTCAATACACAATTTACTACAATTTTATATGTAAGTTTTGCTTTTAATAGTTCAGTTTTCATTCAAATTTCTGTAAACCTAATAAAAATGTAACTGTAGTTATATATTTATGATAATTTCATTTGTGTGTGCTTTTAGTAATGCATGTATACTACATGCTAATGAGCAAATGAGATAACACATTAGAGTTGGAATGTAGAAAGAATCCAGGTAATTAAGCTGCTTGGGTACAAATTTTGACTCTGCTGCTGAACTGTTATGCTAATTTATTATAAAATGCATGATACATGCAAATAAATGATAAAATACCTTCCTGGTGCTGCATATTCAGTAGCATTTTATCCAAATAATGTTTATTGAGCAAAAATCATGTTCTCGCAAAATATGGAAGTGAAATCCAAGTTTTCAATGTGCTGGAGTTCTAGCAAGGTTTGAACAAATGTGCTCTTACACATCAGGTGGAAACACTTGTGCTGTAGACACAACAATTAATTGCTTTTATCTCAGCACTTAATTTGATTACTTTGTATTATTAACAGGACAAAAAAAAATGTCTTGTCTTGAAATCTTGTCAGTCTCAGTTGATGTCAGCTCCAAATGTGCCTTGTTGCCACTGTGAGAAGCTGCTCCCCTCCAGCACTGGGGTTCTAGATGTGCTCCCAAACTACCAGGGGTTTGTTGTGTTGTGGGCAAGGTCGGGCTTAAGAACGGTAGCATCACAGGAGAAGGTCTGGAGATGAGCTGGAAAGGCCTTTAAAAAATGAGGACGAGAAGGGGAAGGAGAAAGTGATGGAGACGTGCCCAGGGGACAATATGGTGGATGCAGAGAATTAAGTGATGTAAGCTGGGGGCGGGGGGGGGCAAAACTGGTGTTGTTGCACCAGAGAGGAGTGTTGCCCAAGTGTGGTGTGAACTAAAGAGGGCATGGATGGGGTGCGTAGCTATGGCAGCAGAGGAAAGCCTTAATTTTAGGTGCTGTTGCTCTGGATGAAGCAGGGTTAGTCTAGATGATCTTCAGAGATCCCTTCCAACCCCATATGATTCTATGATCAGGGCTTTGGAATAATTAACATCAGGATTATTGAGGTAAGAGTGCTCACTGGTTTATTTAATTTTAAGAGTTCTCATTGTAAAATTTAGGAATAATTAATTAGAAATTTTCTTTCACTATTTACTGACATAAGATGTTACTGTAAGACTGGTGTACTGGAGTGGGCAGGCATATGTGTGTAGCCTGTTAGAATAGCATGTGTAAAAGCAGTTTTAGAAGTTTTATTAAGTGGGCAAGCTGTTGTGGTTTGTTTTTTTTTTTTTTTTTTTGTGTCCCCTTAAAAACACAGCAGTTTAAGCATAAAATTTGTATCAGTTTCCATTCAGGTGTCAGTGATAGGTTGTCACTTATTCACTTTTTAGAGTAGGTGGCAGTCCTGAAAAGGTAACCATCAGAAAGATGTCTTGGCCTACTGTATAGATGAGGAGAATTGGGAGAGGTGTGTGTGTGTGGGCATCCCCTCCCACCATCCATACTGGTGATAAGTAGATCCTTAAGAACAGTTCACCAAGTATTTATGTCCTTCCTCTTCATCTGGTCCCAGTTCTGTTAAATTTTGTCTTTATACATAATATATCTATGTATATATTTAATCATACATACACATATATGGTGGTTGGTGGTGTGTGGGTGTGTGTTTTATATCTATATCTATATATCTATATCCATAAGCATCCTGACAGCACGGATTCCTGGGCAGTGTTAGGCACTGTCAGCCGTAGTGATGCTCCCAATCTGGGATTTGATATGACAATTAAATGCAGACCGTGTATAGCTCGCAAATCCACCTCTGCCGTGACCCCAAATACTGATTTATTTGATTGGACAGTTGGAAAACTATTCAGAATTATCTGTGGAGCAAGCAGCATTTGGAAACCGGTCTTTATTAATATTAAAATGATTTTTGCTTCTTATCGTCAAAATAACGTGAAGTTTGAGGATGCATCTGACATTGTATAAATCTCTAGGTAGTGGTGGGTGTTTGAACAAATTTTATGCAGTCTACTTATTCACTTAAAATTTTCAAAACAAGGATTCAAAAGCTGCTTCATTTGAAAGGAGAGAGGTTTTTTTCCCCACAGCTTACCGGGCTGCAGATGTAATACCAATGAACTTCAAAGCTTTTGCCAGTACAAGAGCATGCATCTTCGTATTGCTCCACAATTTGGTAGTTTTGCTTAAAAATAAACTGTAAATGTCAGATCTGAAGGAGGGCTTGTGTGAGTGTAAGCTTGTGTGTTGTGTGGTGATGGTTTTTATTTTTTTATTCCCCCCCCCCCCAGCTACATTGGTTAGCCTGGTAAGGCATTCTCTCCCCCTACACACGCTTTGCTTTATTTATTCCATGTGTGCTGTTATTTGTTTATTTATGTATTTATTTTTAAGTATCGTTTGTATTCCGGTCTAAATGTGCTTGAAAATTACCATCTGCTCTCCTGCTATTTAGATAGGGCACACTACAACGGAGGTGAAGAGCTGTCACATCAAATATTTTCATTCCAGCTTTCGCACCTTTGATATCGAGTTATGTAATTGCAGCACAGGACCATTTCCAGGGATTCCTTATTTTCTTTTTAACCCTCCCCCTGCATTTTGATTTTATTTTTTTTTACTGCGTTTTGAGAGCATTTCTGGCATTGGATGTGAGTTTGTGAGTTTTGGAAGGCGCGGTTTCAGCCCCTCAAGAAGGTCCTCTCCTTTCGATTAGATGCTAAAATTTAGTGGAATAAGCAGGAATAGAAAAGCAGAATGTGCCTACTATTTATAGTAGGTATAGTAGGTGCAAAATATTTATATACAGATAAAACACTGTAGGGGTGGGGTGGGCTGGGTTTGGGGGTTTTGGGTTTGTGTTATTGTTTTTTCTCCTTTCGTTTGTTTGGTTTTTCTCCACTTTCTACAGTTCTTGCCCTTTTTAAAAACAAAGTAAAATGTAAATGTATCTATGATATGTGCAGAATATATTTCCTGTAATGCTAAGGTTTCATCTACTAGTGTTTTGGTGTTTGATTTTTTTTTTTTGTCTGGTTTTTTTGGTTCATTTTTGGTTGGTTTTGCTTCATTTTTTTTGCTTGTGTTTGGTTAGTCTTTTAAGTTCAAGGAGCAGGGGAGGTGGAAACTGCTCTCAAAATTAAAGGATTATAAAAATGAACAGATCATCTGTGTTCCCGTTGACAGTCACTTTGGGTTGAATGGGGATAAACTGACAGAAGATGGTGTTTGGAAATGAAACGTAATGGGAAAGCAGTTAGCACAAACTGCCCAATAATTTCTCATAGTCGGGAAAAGAGCACCATTGGAGAGCGGGGGTTGTGCCAATAAAAGAGCTGTAAGATAAATTAATGGTCTTACAGTACCAGGCAGTAAATTTGGTCCATGTCATCCATCCCCTCCCCGCTGATTAATGGGGTGGGTACTGGTGCAGGCACCAAATTCCACCTGGTTGGGCCTCCTGTGAGGCTGAGTTTTATCATTCAACTACTTTTGAGCCTCTGGGGCTCTGGTGGGACAGGCCACTGCTGGCCACCTCTTGGGTGAGACCCCTTGCCTTCTCCATGGAGTGGACTTTATATAAAAAGTATATATGTAGTATATATACTTATATATATGGAGTGTATATTTAAGTATACAAATATATATATATGCTGTGTGCTTACCCAGCCATCTTCTCCTTCACCTTTCCAGAGAGAGATGGTGGTCTGCTGTATGCTGTGGGTTTTTTCTTCTGCTGCTGCAGTAGAGGATGCACTAAATCTTATTAGTTGCTTTTACATGATGGTTTGTACATTCTCGTGGCTGATGCTGGAGAGATCATTGCTTTGGCTGGCAACTAGGTGCATCTTTTCTGGCACTGTTGGAGGCTTTGGTGGCAGCTGGTGCTTCCAGAGCCTCTTGTGCTTATGGGGTGCAGGTGTCCCTCTGTTCCATCCGTTAATGCACCCCTTCACTCACTTGAGCTCAGGGTGTGGGGTGGAGGAGCCAGGGCAGTGGGACAGAGCTGAGGTAAAGAAGCTGAGGTGATGGGGAAGCACTGGTATGGGGCTTAAAACATTGTCCCATAACCATTCCTCTCCGCCTTTCTCCCCACGTTGAACCTTCTGGGAAAATGATGCACCAGAGATGTTTCAGCTAAGTTGCACTTTCTGTTAGTCATAATGGTTACACGTGTCGTATCAAACCCTGGTGTGGTGGCTGTGACCTCAGGCCGGGAAAGGATGCGTGTGTCTCAGATGGTATCACCCATCTGTATGTACGTGTGCATCTGCCAACTGCACGCCTGCTTCTGCAGCACTCAATGAGACATCTTCTGTCTGTAAAAGCTGCTCTGTGGCTCTGGAGTGCCAGGCCACGGGTGCAGCTGTAAATTCACAAGAGGGTTTGTCCTGGTTCGATCTGATTTTTTTTTTTTTTTTAATTTTTTTTTTCTAAGCCACACCAGGAAGTCTAGCTCCTTCTCAGAGGTACCACTTTGTTACTTCAGCTTGAGTTTTGTTTCTTCTGTTGGTCAGCTGAAGCATTTTGGGGGGACAGTGGAAACCCAGTAACAGACACTTTTGCTCTGGGGTTACTGTTCTAGTACCACATACGGTGATGTTGAAGGCATTGCCAAAATCTCTTCCAAAAGTCAGTTATGTGTTTGCAGAATCATAGAATCATAGTTGGAAGGGACCTTAAAGATC
>BJBW01000219.1:44390-84579 GCA_004320125.1 Scolopax mira
CCTGGCCTTGAACCCCTCCAGGGATGGAGCATCCACAGCTTCTCTGGGCAACCTGTTCCAGTGCCTCACCACCCTCACAGGAAAGAATTTCTTTCTGATGTCTAATCATCTTGAGATTGTTCTTTCACAGTAAACCAGAAATATTATTCAACCTCTCTTGGTTGATTAATTCTCTCCTTTTCTGCAAGAGGAATAGAACGTGGGGAAAAATGCATGCCCCACCACGACGAGCTGGGAACTGCAGAGCAGAGCTGGGTTTATGTTTCCTTAAAACTAATCCTCCTCCTCTTAGCAAGGACTCATGTACTTGTGGTAATTGAATGGGCTGCAGGGTACATCGGGAATTGTAGTTTTGCAGTGTTTTGTGCTCTGAAGATTAATAATCTTGCAACCCTCTGAGGGAGATAAAGGGAAAGATGTTCTCTGACAAATTGTTATCTTGTATTTCAGAAATGTGCTTAGAGCACTGAGCATACTTTCAATTCATCCCTTCAGTTTTTACCTTGATGTCCTTAGTAATGGCAATATTTTAGACATCTAAGCTTTTCTTTTCTCCTTCATCCCTCCTTGTTTTCTGCAAATGTATTGGGTTGTTTTGGAGATGTTTCACTTACAAGACAGCGGCATCTTTCAGAAAAAGATGTTCTTGAAATACAAAACTTTAGGAAAAAATATTAAAGATGTTATTGTTTGCGTTTGGAACCATCCAGGCAGGTAGAGCTCAAATTAAACAAACTGTCAGCCTTTTATGTCTGAAAAGTGCTGGCAATATCCTAATAACAGGGGTTTAAAGAATAATTTTTATAACCTGTGACTTTCGGATATTTTTTTTGGCTTTTTTTCTGCAGTGATTTCACCAAGCTTTTGTTATAAATTTGTTGGGTTTGTTAAATATTGGGTTTGGTTTAGCCACTGAAGTCAGTTGTTACTGAAGAGCTTAAATAGGCTGAAGACCCGAATCCAGTTAGCAGTAAGAAGGTGACCGACTTTCTTCCTCATCCCTTGCCCTCTGCATTTATACCAGGGAGCTGCAGGGCTTACAGAAAAATGACAAATTCTTTATTGTTCCTGTGCTTTTAACACATACTTAAAAGCGGCTAAGAATACATACAAGTACTTAGAAAAAAATATAATTTTAGGCTGGTTGGCTGAACCAAAAATTCTTGCTGCCTTATTTATTTTTCTTAACACCTTTCACATCCCTCAAGGCACGTTATGACTTTGAAAACCAGATTATATATGTGCGTTGACTATACAAGTGCTTCAAAAAAACTGCAGTGTGCTAGACACGTTACTAACGTATGTGGAAGAAAGGAAATGGGAAAAAATATTTAGCAAACTAAATCGGTAGGAGAAGATAAAGGGGCTAAATGTAATTCTGTGTAGGGAGAGTTTGTTCTAAAGTGCTGAGAGTGAAGGGTGGTCTTCATCGCTCTGCCGGGGGCTTGAATGAAAGATTTAATATGTTGTTTCTGCTGAAGTGATAATATCTGTCAGCTTCGCCAGTACATTTCATATATTGTTATGAATTGCAGATTTTCAGATGAACAACTAATTACTTAAAAATTCAATGAGGATGTCTGTGTTAAGTCTAGATGTGTGTATATGTATTTAATGTGTCTTGGATGCTGGAGTGATTTATTTTTTTTTTCCTTAATGCTTTTGAAATTTTTCTTAAGCATTTTATGCTTTGCGTGATGCAAAATAGAGCATGCATCAATCACATTGCTGTTACGTGGCGTTTTGCTGGTGTTGGAAATCTGAGTCAGAACCAGGGGGATATGGGAAACAGTTTCCTTAATTTTGGATGGTTTTTCTGTTCTTTGCAGCACATGGATTCAGTTTAAATGTCGGGCTTTCCCCGTGGATCAGTGCAGTGCCTTGCTAATTGTAGCGGAGCTTTAGCAGTGATTCACTGAATGGGTGGGAGACTTTTCCTTTTTTATTTTTTTTTTTAAATTTATTTTCCTGGGAAGGAGGGGAGGATATTTAGTTTTCTGCTGGTTTAATGCGTTGAAATGACTCAACTCGGGGCCAGGCTGGTGCTGGGGCCATGTGAAAAAACAAAGTGGGTTGTGTGTGCCAGGAGGATGGAGAGCAGGAGGGTGAATCTCTGGCACTTGGCAGTTAGATGGGCTTGCTTTGCTGCATTGCCACAGTCAGAACAATCTGAAAATAAGCAGTAATTTGCTAGTTAAGGCTCAGTGTCCTCGAGTAAGGCATCTTGGTGGCTGTGACTGGGTCTGCCAAAGCTGTGTGGTGATGCCTTGCGCTCTTCTTTCTGTCCAGCAGTTCCATTCTGGACCCAATAAATGTTTAAAAGAAATTGATAAGTTTCCATTATTTTCTTCTGGTCTTGTAGAACAGCGTTTTGCCAAGATGCTTCTCAAACCAGAGGTATTCAAAAGGATGACGACTGACTGATAACTGTTATAAAATACATTAGTGTAGGATTTTTTTTTTTCTTCGACAGTCCCCTTTGTGAGAAGTAATGAGGTCACTGCAGAAGGAGGTTTGGCTTTAATTTGGCACGTTTGCCAGCCGGTTAGAAAAGCATTGTTTAGGTAGGCACTCCTAATGGAGAGGCTAGTAAATCTGTTTTTGTGAAGAAAATGTGCTGTCAGTGCACTCTTACCTTATGAACTCGGTCTGCGCAGGAGGTCTGCTTGCCAAAATGCTGTCTGCGCCACCCTGCTATTTGAAATGCTTTTTCCCCCTTAGTTCTGGTAGAGAGAAGAACCTGTACAACGTTGATCACCAAGGTGAATAACAAGAGTGGAACCCCCTACCAGCTGGCCCTCTCGCTACTGTCTTCGTAGATGTCTAGTGGCTTTTGTGCATGGGAAGAAAAATCACAGAAGTCACTCTAATGACACAGATCTGCTACCCATGTGTGATTGCTCTGTATAACAGCAATAGGCAATCACAGGATCATTTCATTAAATTCATGTATCTATTAATTTTCCTATACTAGGTTAAGTTCTGGAATCTGCGTTCCTTAAAACTGTTTGAAAAGCTTAATTCTTTTTCTTCACATTTCCTAAATAAGTCTTAAGAATCTAAACATCAGGCAGACTGTTACTCAAAATGAATTTGTTGTCACATTCCAGATCTGCCTTGGATTGTGGAGGCATTTATTTCATAAAATCTCTTCATATTTCTCATTTCTCATTCTTTTTAAATGGCACCACATCAAATGTTGTCCAAAATCTGACTCAGTGATGAAGTAAGTCTTCAAAAAAGACAGATGGAGAAAGCAAATGTTGTTAAAAATTTTGTCTGAAGTATTGTATCTATGCTAATAGTCACTTTTTTATCATAATTGATATACAGAGCTTGGTTGGTTTTAAATTGATTTTTTGTTCTTCACTGTTTCTTAAGAGAGAGGTAGTGTATCGGGGTACAATGGAAGTATTTGGGCTTATTGTAACCAGTATGTTATAAGTGGAGTTTCTCAGGTAAGCAGTATAAAATGAGAGATTCTGTCTTCCCCTCCTCCCCCCCCCTTTTTTTTTTAAACTGCAAGGCTGTGTAATTGTTTACTGAAATTTGTGTATCTCTTTAAACAGATGTAAAAATTGTTAACTAAAACACCTCATAGATGCAGACAGTATAGTTTCTATTAAATTTGCAATACTGTGGGGAAAAACATGATTGAGATTTAAAGTGTGTATGTGTAAAACTGGTAAGACTTTTGTTCTTGTTGAGATTTGTTCGTTGGTTTATCCAACATCTGTACATACCTGTCTTATTCTATTGACTTTTAAAGAAACTCAGCAGGATTTTTTCCTTTTATTCATCCAGATAGTGTTTTCAATCAGGAATATTTCTCAACTGTGATGTCCTTTTCAATTATAAAATAGCATTCTCCTTTTATAGCTGAGTATTAAATAAATTTTAAAATAGGATCAGCATGACTGAAATGAGATCTTTTTGTCAAGATTTATGTGTGCGCATACAGAAATACTACATTTCTAAGTACGGCAAATAATACGTCAAATCTGAGCCACAAAATAGGAATGTAGATGGATCTTTGCAGTGCATGTATTTTATTGTTACTTTCCCAGTGATTTTTCTTTCATGTAGATTGACATAAAGACAAATATGTACTTTCCTTTAGATATTAAACCCGCTATCTCACCTGTGAGGGATTGTAAAATTATATCCCTTTAAAAGAGAATACATCAATCTACAAAAAATTGCATCTTCAAGACAAGGTCTTTCTTATTTCTCTATTCCTAAGTGTATTTGGAAACATGGAGAAAGCTACAGGATTTAAGTCAGTCTGAAGATTGCATCAAATACTGGGAGTCCTCTAGTATTGCTATAAAGTTATGCAGTATATTGACATTTTCTCACTGTTCTTTGGTCATACAGTAAAGTGGCATTTGTTTTGTGAGTATCTGTTCAACAAGTTTGATTTTTTTAAAGGACCTACATCAAAGAATCTTAGTGCAAATTTAAAAGGATGTAAAGGTTTCTATGGTACTATAAACAGTATAACAAATAAATTGTTGTAGAAGCAGCTTCTAAAATTGTGTCTTTGGAGGGGGAGAAATGTTTAATCTGCGGATATAGCTGGTAGTTCTTAATGGTAATTAGTAGCTATTGAAGTAGAAGTTTAGGTAGAACATTAATTAAAATAATCCCATCCAAGCCTTGCAGTAATAGGCACTGACTGCCATCTATCCATGTGTTTTTTTTAATCAGGTCTATCAAACTATCATTAACTTTCTGCTTAGCTTGTATTTTCAGTACAGTTTTACATCGTAATACCTGAAACCTTCCCCCTCCTGGGTGAATGCCCAAGACATTTATCTTCCTACAGGACATTGGTGTTTATCTCCTTGGCTCTGAAAGCAGAAATACAGGGTATTTTCCCAAGTATACCCTTAATCTAGAAGCAGCTTTATAACTGAATATTGCACTTGCTGATAAATGAAAAAGTATTTTTGAAGTAGAGGCATCGTTGCCTTGTTAATGTGCTTCCTTCTGCCCACCCCCCCTCCAGTCCTTGTCTTTCTGTCACTCCATTAAATACCACTCGCTCATCAGTTGAAAAAGTACTGAAGATGGTGTGAGTGCAGTCCTGACTTTTTTCCTGTCTTTGTTCAGCTGGATGAAGGATGAGGACAGCTGTTGGTTTTTACAACTCTTCAGAATGGTGGAACTCTTACCGTTTCCATCCATTACACGAATTGGGTCAGAGAGGAGAAGGGAGGCGAGCAGTCAGATACTGTCCTTAAAAACTTGAAATCCTTCAGTTTTTCAAGTGTGCGCCGCTAGATGAGTCCTATTTATTTATTGTAATACCTGTTTGGTGGAGAGTTCAGGTGATGTTCACCAGGGGCTTTGCTGCCCTGGGGTGGGAGAAGCAATAGCTTGTGAGGCTTCGTTCCCCTCGGAGCTCGAGGTTCAGCTGGAATCTCTTCATCTTTGAAAAACCCGTGAGCTGTGCAGCCCAAACATTAAGAGTCAAGCTGCGTTCCTTTCTGACCCCAAAACATTTTCACCAGTGCTACTCAAATCTTTGGAGCCTTTGGTTTCAGAGTAATTTTGGAAAGAGAAGGATACCAGTTGATTTAATGAAATCATAGCTTTGTTTTCATTAACTTTGTGACAATGATTTGTCAATTTTGTTGATGTCTGGTTGCTTATGTCCCAGAGAAAAGAGTGAGAAAAAGTCTGTGTGAATGATTTGGAGCTCTGTAGATGGGGACATAATTTTTCCATGTTAAAATTATCTTCACATCCAAGAAAGTCACATTCCACTCTGAATCAGTTTACTGTGTGTCTGCCTACAGGTTTATGGGCCCTACATTAAACAAACTCTAATTGATAAGCAGGCTGAGTTAATTTTATATTTTTTGTGCTGTGTAGGTCTGTTGTAAGTCCATATTAATTTTATCTGTATGAAGTGTTTATTAATTTTGAGTATTTCCACATTTTACCCAAGCAGAGGGGTATATTGCAATGCATTAATTTGGATACCCATAAGCTGTTGGAAAATGTGGTGAGTGTAGTTTTCTGCTAGACAATGAATTTTTCTCATAGTTAAAATATGGTCAAAAGAAAATTGATTTCAGAAGAAGTATTTTGGAAGGAAGTTGAAAAGTTATGCTTAATTTTTTTTTCCAAATAATGTTTTACTTTTGAGTATTTTACTTTTCCAGTTTTAATTTTATAACATGTATGTTCTTGACAATTATAGTAAAATTAAATATTCAATTTTTTTTACTATTTCAGTTTTCTGTTTGTATGGTGTAAAACTTGCTTTTGTTCTGAGTTGAAAACTTGCAGAAAGACTCGTGATAATTTCTGCTGGGCTTTGGTACTGCACTTTATTTAAAAAAGCAAATCAAAACACCCCAAACTAACCATCAGGAGTTTTTGTGTTTCTGTATCAGGCATTGAAAACTGAATCCATATTAATTAAAACTTTTAACTTCTAAGAAAAGGGTGTTATTCATATTTATTTTGGTAAATCATTGACTTTTTTTTTTCCCCACTCTGTCCTGTGCTTTTCTGAGCTCTGAAGACCCTATTGATCTTCAGCATTACTCTCCCTGTTTCTTAAGCATTTTGGAAGCTGCTGTATTTTTGAATTGGGAGTTGTGTCTCCGTTTGCCAACCTCCCTTAGCGTGGGGGAGTGGGGAGAGATAATGGCAAGGGGAGGGATGCTCTGCCCAGGGCTCGGAGGGTTTCTCCCCATTAGCTGCGCTGCCTTCGTTTCCCTTGTCTGAGGCTTTGATGGATCTTTTAATATGAGTATCATCTTCCAGCACAGAGCATGGGAATGGATTAGCCTAGAGGGTATGAGAGTCGTTCTCTAAGATAGTATTTTAAGGAGGACACCACTGACAATTCTGCTTCATACCCACTTTTCTTGTGTTTTGCCAGCACTGTTCTGCGCGTGTATTGGCAGCTTTGAAATAATTTTCAACTGTTAGATGTTAAAATAACTAAGGAATACATTTCATAGTCTTTGATTCGCTCTTCATCTTATCCTTTCTGGTGGCATCCTGCTTGATTATACGAAGAACAATTAGGGGAATATTTAAATGGATTTGTTTGGAGTTTTTCCTGAGTCGGAGGGGCTTGCTTTTGGTATTTTGGTGTACATCCTCCTGAAATAGGTTCTTAGTAATTAACTACATAAAAAGAAGTTTGGAGGATAGTAGTTGCATGTCTTCAATTGAAAGTCCTGTTGGATTATGAAGTTCTCAGGCAAAACAAATTCAGAAGTGAAAAGGTACTACCTTAATCCGTAATACAGTTTACTGGGATCTATTGGGTATTTGGAGATATTTAACAGAAATAAGAGAGAGCAGAAAGTGGTGTGCTGGAAGTTTTAAAGAAAAATAATTGGGTTTGTTGTTGGTTTTTCCCTAACAATTCTATGTTGTCCTCAAAAGTGTTAATGTTTTCAAGAAAAAGCAAACTAGCATTTTGCCGGTGAAGTATAAATTCAGCCACTTGGAAAAAAAAAAGTGAATGATTAAATAACTCTTAATAAAGACTATCTCATGGATTGCTGCTCGTTGGCTAGTTATTTCTTGGTCGGGAAGAAATTGTCACTGACTTCCGAGTTGCAGTAAATTAATCGGGATCCTCAACCTAAATGGCTATTTTGAATGGATGCTTAATGATAATCTTCCCTCCTGGTTCTTTCAGTTTATTGTTGGAGAATGTTGCAGATGCCAGTGAAATCTCCCAGGCCTTCTGCGTAGAACTGAAAGGGTAAAACAAACGAGAGCAGGAAAAATGCAGTACAAACAGAAGAGAATCCCGGTAGCCTAAAAAAAAATATAATAATCTAAAGAGACGCTGTCTGGAGAGAGATCTGCAGAGTGAAAATAGAGCACAGAAAGACTAAGAAGAAAAATTCCCTTAATGCCAGCAGAAGGCAGGGTCTCTGGCATGTGCCTGAGCTGTGGGGAGGCTGCGGCTGCCTGGGTGCAGGGTGAGGGGCAAGGGCCAGGGTGCCCACTTCTCCTCCTTGGCCACCAAGTGTCCTGTGAGCAGGCAGGGTCTCTTCAGTAGCCTGAGTGCAGCTCTTCATAGAATCATGGAATGATTAGAGTTGGAAGGGACCTTAAAGATTCTATGGTACCAACCCCCCTGCCATGGACAGGGACACCTCCCACCAGACCAGGTTGCTCCAAGCCCCATCCAGCCTGGCCTTGAACCCCTCCAGGGATGGGGCAGCCACAGCTTCTCTGGGCAACCTGTTCCAGTGTCTCACCACCCTCATGGGAAAGAATTTCTTCCTAATATTCAATCTAAATCTCCCCGCTTCCAATTAAAAACCATTACCCCTTGTCCTGTCACTACACTTCTGAAGGTTCCCTTCAGATGTTGGAAGGCTGCTATGAGGTCTCCCTGGAGCCTTCTTTTCTCCAGGCTGAACAACCCCAGCTCTCTGTCTGTCCTCGTAGGAGAGGTGCTCCATCCCTTTCATCTTCGTGTCCCTCTTCTTCCTCTGCTTTTGCTTTGGCAAACCCAGCTGTGTGAGGGCAGTGTTCTCACACACCATGATGGTGAACTCCTTGACTTGACATCTATTGACCAAAGCCTGAAAATGGCTAATGCAGTTCCTCCGTCAGTTCCCTGAAGTCCCAACCTTTCCTTGGGAGAGGTGATGTCCTGTGGCTTGTGCACTACTCCACTGCCTCTCATGGGAGGGGACAGCTCGTGTCTTAGGCAGCGTTTGGTAATTAGTGTGGCTTGGGTTGGCTCACAGGAGAGGATGCCGAAGGATGGAGAATTGCCAGTTGAAATCAGTCCCGTCCGCTCTTGGTGTGTGTTCTTCTGCAGTTCTTTGGGGTTTTTATTATTTTGTTTAAGTCTGAGTTGTTGGATATAATCCCCTTCCCCCCTCAACAAGTCCGGCTGAAAGCGCTTTTTTTTCCTTAATATTACTGAGGTGTTTTACTGCAGCGGCAGCAGTGATTACAGGGCTACTACATTTTGGCTAACAAACGCAATAAATGTGATGAAAATCCCCCTGTGTTTTACATTTCACTGCATAATATGTTTATATAACATGTTAAACACTTCTGTCTGAAGAACAGCTTTCCACAAAGGTAAAATGTATTTTCCATGGCTCTTTTTTAGAATTACTGTGGGAAAGGGTGATTCCTGCTCAATTCTCTCTCCCCATGTACCTCCATCTGCGTTTCCCAGTGTTGCAAAATGCATGTTTTTCTTATTTTCCTGCAGCCCTTCGAAGTACTGTTTTTCAAGGCATCTTTTTCAGATTTGTGAGGCGAGGGGCTGCGTTATCCGTGGGGACTGGGCTTTCCCGATGCCGGGAGGGAGCAGCCAGGTCCCTGTCGGAGCGAGCGCTAATTTGGCTTTTTGTATTCTCCTCCTGTCTGTTTGTGGTATTTAATGCTCTAACATCTCTCTGGTTGGGTGAACCCATATGTCATTCAAATGGGAACCTGTGCCTCGCCATTGGCCTGACAGTCGCTCAGCCGTGGAGCACAATGATAAAATTATGAAAACTGTGTCTCTGCTCATTGGACCAGTGGAATTTACAAGCATTTCTCCTCCATGTGCCTAAATACCATGTTGCTGTGCCTTGGCTCACGTGGCAGATTTTTCTGGATTATAAGCCTTGTCAGTAGTGGGAAAGCTCACTTGTGTCTTTTTTTTTTCCTTTTTTTCCACCCCCTCCTCTCTCCCTTTATTTATAGATGTGTGCTCCTCGCAGACAAAATCAAAATTCAGCTGCCTGAATGCTTTGATGGTTGCAAAAATAAATGTTTTGTTTATATACTTAAAATAAAAGCAGAGATATTTTTATGATAAGCAACATTTTGCTGCTGCTTGGTTCTGTCAATGTATTTAACAGTCAATATGAGAATTGTTATTTATATGCAGATTCTGTTTACTTCAGCATTATTTATAAAGCAGTACTGTGTGATGGTAAAGCCATGTCTGTAAAGTCATGTTTTTGCTTCATGTCTCCCTTTTTGTGGTATGGTACACATTACAGATACATAATTCAAACGTAAATGTTATTTGACATAAGGGAATAAAACTATTTTCAGCTCATGAAAAAAACCCATTAGTATGAACTTGAAAAGCTCTTTCTCGAAATCACCGCTGTTGAACTGATACCACATTTCTGCTCTAGTGTAGCCTTACGTTTTGTGTGTGGTTGAAGTGTCATGGTAATAATCAATTCATCTTATAAAAGTTAGAGAAATATGCTTGCTAATGCTTGGTAGTGAAACCAAACTGCAGTCCTAATGAATTACTAAGATATAATTTTGCTGAACTAGCCTTGGCTTCTCTCGTTTTTGTGTATCTTGCTTTGTGTACCGTGTTATTGGTTTAGAAACCCAAGACAAGTTTCTCAGTAATTAAAAGTATCGAGGTTCTCCTACACCCTTATATTATCAGAGAATTTGCTGCACTTTCTGCACAGGAAAGATGAATTTGCTGTTCAAACCTAGAAATAATCTTGAATGTCTGTTGCAGTACGTATCCTGAAATAACAGGAAAAAGCTCATTCCCAGGCTAATGATTGCTTGTTGATAGTGAATTTGATTAGTACCTCTATGTAATTTTTACCTTTTTTGTTAACTGAATAAAGTTAACAGTAGGAAAAGTGCAAGAGGAATAATTAGTGTGGTTGAAACTGGGTTTGGTTTTGTGGTTTTGGTTTTTTTTTTTTTTTTTTTAAAAAAAAATAGAAGAGTCTGTTCTTATTGTAACTCCTTTTCTTTTGATCAAAGTAGAAGACAACACCTGAGACTGGCTAGCAGGAAAAATTGGTTCTTGATTAGTCTTCCAATTAACTGCAAATTTCTTATATTGTGGTTTGTATGGTAGCTTTCCTGATGACCATCATCAGGTAAAAAGGTTGTTGAGATCCTTTTAATCTGACATGTTACAGAGCTTTTTCTGGGCTTTCTCCTATCCTCTTTGGGCTTGCTGGTAATAGAGTAACAGTGGGATTATCTTTCACATTCATGATCTATGAAAATTTTAAAACTGAAATCTTTGTTTTCTGTTTGCCAGTAAAATTATGTGCTGCTTTTGTGAAATGTAGACAAATCCACATTCCTTGCTCCAAGGATATTGCAGTATAAATCCCTCAGCTCATATGTCCACGAGTGCATCACCAGTTGTGCTCATAGTGTCGGTCCTGTTAAGCTCAGAGGCACTACTTGTATGATTAAAGTTTAAAAATGCATAGCAGTTTGTAGAGTTGGACCCTGAATAACATGTAATGGAAATAAATAAGGACGTGGGTGGGAAAGATGGATAGAGAAGGTTGAAGGTTTTGCTGAGTTTGTAGGGCTTCTTTGGAAATGTATACATTTCAGCTGGGGCCGACTTTATGGTTTTATTTATAATATAAACTTTAATAAATTATAAGACCTATATAGCAAGTACTTTGAATTCATGTATTTCATGAATCTGTCTGTAATGTGCTTTGTAGGGCTCTGCAAAGCACTGCGCTACATTGTGTGTCTGCCCTGTTCATGTGCTGAATTTCTTTCCTACTCCTTTTATATTACTGCACTTGAGAGAGTTTCCACTTGCTAGTTGGAACAGAAGCTGAAGGGGATCTTTTGGAAAGCACAGTCAAGCAGACATAATAAATTTTGAAAGGCATAAAAACCTACCTCCCAATTGAGGGAGGTAAAGATTTACAATACATCATAGAAATGCTTTTTTTTTTTTTTTTTTGATAAAGCGTAAATCTTCTGACTTTGCAGAGCTTTTCTTACTGTGAGGCTGTGGAAGAGCCACTTGCGGTGTAACAAGTTGTTTTCTTTTTGACTTGAAGATGAAATAATGTTATTTTCAGATCCGTTATAGGCAACAAAGTAGAAGCAGCGATGCTTTTAAATAGGTGCTTGTCTAGGTTTTTTTTCTGATGCACAGAACGGTTACATTGGATGCTAATTATTTGATTACATGCCTTTTTCTTCTGGAGAGACATTGAGATACGCAGCTCTGAATCAGCTTGTCTTTCCTCAAGGGAGCAGATCCTCAATGAAGTGCTGCCTGGGAAGAACAAATACCGGTGAAACAAACCAGCATTTAGTTAAAGACAGCATCTAGCAGTGTATGCCTTATGGTGTGAGGGTCCAAAATTATCTGGTTTTTAAGGGTCCTCAGTTGACAGCTTCCTTTAAAAAAATCCAAAACCCCAGCCCCTCCTTTTCCCCCAAAAACCAACATTCACTCAAACATTTTCTAAACACTCCCAAATTCCCAGGCTAAACAGAACATACATTTTTAAGTTTGAAGACAGCTTCTCCTCTTAGATTGATAATTTAATGATATTCACCATATATCGGAGCTGTTGAGAGAATTGGATTATAAAGATTTGTAGATTGCTTCTAACAACATGGACTATTAATTTATTTTACCTTTCTAGCATTCCTGTAACTTTGAAGTGTTTCTTTTTAAAGAGCAGTTATAATTTATCATAAAGCATTCTTGCTTTCACTGCAAAAGGGTATTTATTGCTGCTTCTCTTCCAGGTGAAATGTGATGACATCATCTTTTCCTATCTTTTAAATGTAGTAAAAGGGGTAGTTTTTGCAAGCTCGCTGCCATATCAGAGGAGAGGAAGAAAACAGATGTTTGGAAGTGTTTTGTAATGGGTCTTACCCAAAAGAGACTTCCCTTACTGTAATTTAGTATAGAAATTTACTTGTCGAAGTGAAAATCGCTAAGTTTGTCTTTTTAATCCCCAATTAAGACTTTTTAATACTAGTTCCTTTCCTTGGTAACGCATTTTTATAGACCTCTGAAGGTATTTGTGGCTACTGTATTTGTGTGGGTTGTTTGGCTGTCGTCACTGTTTTGAATGTTGATCTTAGTTTTGAATCACAAATGTTTTGTGGCTTTCTTAGCTTACTAAATTTCTTCAAACATTGTGATCTTGGTGAGTAAATTGTAGCACATGCCGTAGTTCGTTCTTTATTTTCTGTAAAATGAAAAGAGAGTCTTTATAATTTTAAACTAAGGGGATTTAGTTTATTTTTACCTCTTGACATGAAAGAAAGGTGGAGCAGAAGCTGAAGGACTGGACTGAAAAAGCACAGATTATTTAATGTTTGGGGTTTTTTTAAATTGTTGATTGCTTTTAATTGGCAGTGCTCCTATTCCTCTTCCCTGCTTGACCCCCCACCCCCCAATTAATGTGCTGAATATTTAAACCAGAGGGTCAGTTTGGCTCCATGTGTCGTTTAAAATAGGCTGCGACTGAATTGCTAAATGGAACAACGGCGTCAGCATAAAATGCAGAGACCGTATTAGGTCTGAGAGGATGGAAGTGTGCATAGGTTATCAATAAATACCCAAATCAAAGTGAGCTTACTCTATAGATGTATTTTTTTTCATAGTGAACTAACAGTGTTTTTGAGTTCCTGTCCCCTTCTCATCACAGAGGAATGATCCCTGTTTGTGTTTTCTCCTTTTCTTTCTTCTAACTCCCATAGCACAGCTTTTTCAATCCAGCATTCACTGCACATGTTCCAGTCATGAGGTTACAAAGCTGACATTGCAGTCTCAGCAGAGGTTATCTCTTTAAAATTCCCTAAAATTCCCCTTTGGCGCATCCAGTTTGGCAGCTGGGTTTCTGTAGGAAACTGATGGAGCCACCCCCTCCCCTTATGTCCTTTATAAAAATAGAAATCTATTAAACCTCTGGCCAGAAGGGCAGATGGGTAAGTACTCCCTCCAAAGCAGACAGTGCTGCTTCCTAAGCTTTTCTCCCTAGTTTTATACTCTCAAAAAAAATCAAATTTATATACTTCAGAGCCAATTTAGTAATGAAAATACCTGCTTTTAAAATGGAAATGCAACTTGCCTGTTGTTCTCCAGGACAGAGAACTCTGTGCTCTGGAGGGTACATACAGCTGCTGAGAAATATTGACCGGTTGGTTGAAATATTTTAAATAGCCAGGCAACTGCAGAATCAGAAGCTTAGTGTAATCTTAGAAGCTCATGCCTGAACAATGCTGTAGCCGGTAAAGTACAACTGGTACTCTGAGAAAGATTTGCCCAACCAAATGGAAGGCTTAAATATCGAACTAACGACGTAGAAAAGTGATCACTGACCTAATACTATTCGAGAACTAACCTAAACAGGCATTGCCTGCTTGCATTTTACAAAGTGGCTTTACATTCATGCGAATAATGTCCCTGAAATGCATTAATTATTTGTTTCTGCTTCCTGCAAGGGAGGACGGGAGAGAGTATTGTGTGTGTCCCCCTCCCCGCATCACCGCTTCCCCCTCCGGCATCGTTCTGGGTGAGAGCTGCAATGGCTGCTTTCCTGCTTTAAGTGGGTTAAATTTTATGGGAGAACTTAGGTGTCTGAGTTTGAGGAGACCCAAAAAGCCAGTGTTCTCCCTGAAAGCCAAGGAGAGAAGCTCATTTTGTAGCTTCACACTGGGTTGCTACTTTCTCATGGCACCTGTGTCTCAGAGGTGAGCACTTTCTCATGGCATCTGCATGTCCTCTCTCCTGGAGAGCTGGAAGTTTTTACTTTACATATAGGGTGCTTTTTTGGAAAATGAGAATTGTGGATTTGGATTCATGAGATGAGGAGAGCCCAGGAAAACCCAAACCAAAGACTCTGCAGTTCAACAGCAGCCCAAGCCAACCCAACTGGGAGCTGCATTGCCACTTCTCTTAGGTCACCTCTGGGTTCATCTGACCATGTTGAGTTGTTTCTGAGCACTCGGCCAGCAGAAGGCTGTCCCCTTAACTTTTTGCTGGTTTAGTGTGGTGGAATGGCTCAGTAGAGGATCAAACCAGCTATGGGGGACTGACAGGATGGGTGAAGGGAGAAGCCAGTGGGCCTTCTGGAACAGCAGATAGATTGACTTGGAGGTGTGTGCAGACCAGCTGTCTTGGTGCTCTAGTCTCTGGAGCATTATATAAAAGGTGAGCAAACCCTATTGTGTCCTGCTGTCTTTCCAGAAGAGGCAGTCCTACTTTTTGTGTTGCCTGCTGCCAGGACACCCCTTCTTTCCCTGGCCCCTCAGTGTGCAGAGGTGGGCACTGGGCAGCTGTGAGGCAGGAACCCACTCAGTGGATGAGATAAGGTGCTGAGGAGCATTTCTGCATGGAGCGTTTCCTGTAGAGCAGCTTTGAATGGCTCCCCCCTGAGAACGTGTGCTTTTTCCATCACCTTTGGAAGAGCTTAGCACTCTGGCCCCTCTGGAGAACTGCAACAAGCAGCTGCTGTTTTGACTCACTCTGCCCGGTGCTTGTGATCTCTCTTTGAGGACTGTGAGCCCTAAATAGGCTCTTCTCATCTCTCTGTTGATGGTCAACAGTGACTACACGCACCTGACACCTGATGCTAAATTCTGTATGAGGTGCACAGAGCATTGCATTTTCTCACTGTGAGTTACCATGTCTGTTTTCTTGCTTTTATTGAGAAAAATCTTTGCTATCCCGACCTTGCTGTTTAACCATCTTGAAAGTGAGCCTGAAGCCCTTTTCTTTGTAGGCTGCTTTTTAATGCACTGAAGTGCCTACCGTCTTATTATGCTTACTATTTTTACCATTCCTGATTTCCCCACCATTTATTTACGAAGAACTGAATATGTGTTTGTCATAGAAAGTGATAAAAATAATTTTGTCCTTACCCTTCTCTGTGTCAGCTGGAGTTGGTTGGGGAGGGGGGAAAAAAAAACCCAACCAACCAAAAACACCCCACCACTTTAAATTACTCTAATAAAATAATGTGAGAATCTTCAAGTTGATCACCAGTCCTGGTGAAAAAAGCACATTGAATCGTGTCAGCACATGTAATCCATTTCATTGAGAAGTCAGATGGCTTAACATGGATTTCCCTTCTCTGATAAATAAATTTAGGTAACGAAATAATGTTGACAGATACCTTCTGCAGCCCTTTTTGGAAAAGACCACTTCTTAACAGTATTTTGTAGGGAGAAGTGAGAGCACAGAGGGCTGAGTATTGAAAGGGTAAGCCTGGGGAGTTGCAATTACCTTGGGAGTGAAAGGAGGAAGGTGTAGAGTCCTCACTTGCGTGACGCAGACATCCTTAATCACCTTTCTGAGCAAGCTTAAGTCTGGGCCCCTTTTGTGCTTAGCACTGTAAGAGAAAAGCTACCCGGGACACCTTGACTGCACAAAGGCAAAACGAACTGTTCAGTTTCCTCCTTGTCTATTACTTTTGGCAAAAATACCCTGCACCAGACAGGTCCCACTGTTCTTTAGAGACTGGGTGTGCTGGTGTTTTAAAAAAAAACACAACCAAACAACAAAAAAAACCCCACAACAAACAAACAAACCCAAAGTCAATTGGTTTCTTTATTTTTAACTGAAAGATTTCCCTATCATGCAGCTGTTTTGTCAAAAGGCACTCCTCCAGACTTTACAGTTTGGAGGTATTGAATGTTCCTGATGGATCCTTTAAAGTGTTTTAAAGTGCATAATTGGGGCACTTGAGCATAAAACTACAATTATACACTTGTGTGTTAATTTTGTGTACAGATAGATATTACTTCAGTCTGGCCATAAATGAGAAGGAAGCATTTTATTGTGAGTGTAAGAACTTGTTTTGTGAATGTTTAAACACAATAGGTGTTCAGATAATAACCCCAAACCACTAGACTGGGGGGGGGAGGGGATTTTAAGCTTTCAAGAAAGGGAAGGAGCGTGCTTGGATGCTTTGAAAGTATAGTAGGTATTATAGAGATTAACTGATGGAGCACAATATTTGAGTTAAGATTAGTTGCAATATTAATTAAAAAAAAGAAAGAATTCTAGTAGGTTTGCAGAATGAATGAATGAGCTTGATGGTGATTCTTCAAAAGTTTTTAATGGAGCTACTTTCAATTAATCAAAACAGGTTATTTTTGATAAGTAATGCCATGACTATAAAGGTTCTTGTTTGTTTTTCCATTCCACTTTGAAGATAATGTTGAGTGAATTGGATTATCTGTATCCAGATACTTAAATTTAGCACAGGTTTCTAAGACTTAGTTGTGGTAACTGATAGGAGGAATAATTTACAACAATCATCTTATTTTGAGTATAATAAAATTGTAATTATTTAAGAAATTGATGTGCTATGTGGTTTCAGCTGTGAATTTATAAGATTGATGTCTGGTGTTTCTGTCAGGGTTCTTTTGATGTTTTCCAAGTAATAGGTCAAATTAAATAATAGAAATAGAATAAATCAAATACCTAAGCTCTGTGACTACAATGAGGGGTTTGAAAGTTTTGTTTTAAAAATACTTGAAACAATATTTGAAGTCATAGCCATACTATAGTTGTAACATGTAGCATTGGACCGTTACATAAGTACTCTTAAATAAGAGACTGACTTGGTTTTTTGTCTGTTCCCAATAAAGGGAAAGAAAAGCCAGCACAGAAAAGATTTACATCTTCCTCTTTTTAGTTTTTGGTGGTTTTTTTTCTTTTTTATTGCCGATGCTGTTTGGTCAACCTCATCTAAAGAAGAAGGGTTTTGGAGGGGGGTTGCTTTGTATTTCTTGTTTTCCTAAGGAAGCATGAGTACTCCAGAGTGTTTGCCTATGTGGGTAGGAATGTTGTTGTTGAGGGACTGTACCGCAGGAATGGGATCCTGATTTTAGGCAGTTAATGCTATGCTGCAAGATAATAAATTATGCTGGGCTTGTAGAGACGTAATCAAATTTTCTTATCCAGTTGGTTCAGCCAGTCGTCCTGTTTGCCTCAGGATTCTTTTCCATGGGGAATTTTCAGCGTCTGGATGAGAAGTGTGATTTTGATCCTACTTTAGTAGAAGAAACGAGCAGAATTTGGATTGCACAAATGACTACATTTGTCACAGAAATTGCTGAACCTAAGTTATAGCTGTTGGGAGGTCATGCCTTTTTCTTTTGTATGTTGACCTTCTGTGCTGTGGACACTGTTAGGGGGACTGAAACCCATGATGAGAACACAAAGGGCTGGAAATCTTTTCTCTCACTGCGTGTGTATGGCAAGTTTTTGTGATGAGAAGCGTGATATCCCTGAGAAAAGTGAGGTGACTTGCTGTGTGTAATGCTCTGCTGTTTCAGAGTCAGGCCCAGGAGGCAGAGCCATGGGGGCTAACTTGGAAGTGGTGATCTTGTGAAAGGTGCCTGGGCCAAAACCAGAGACGTTCTCTGCTAAACACCAGAAATGGGGTGTGCCCCTTGACCATTAACTTTGTGCAAGACACTAAATTGAAATATGTTTAGAGCAGCTCCACATCATTAAATCACAGAATGGTTGAGGTTGGAAGGGACTGCTCGAGGTCATCTGGTCCAACTCCCCAACTCAAGTAAGGCCACCTATAGCCAGTTGCCCAGGACCATGGTCAGATGACTTTTGTATGTCTCTTAAGGATGGGAACTCCTCAACCTGTCCCAGTGCTTGGTCACTCTCACAGTAAAAAAAGCATTTCCTGATGCTCAGGGGGAACCTCCTGTGTTTTTCAGTTTGTGCCCATTGCCTCTGGTCCTGCCACTGAAAAGAGCCTGGCTCTGTTCCCTTTGCACCCTCCCTTCAGGTATTTATACACATTGATGAGATCCCGCTGAGCTTTCTCTTTTCCGGGCTGAACAGTCCCGTGCACCAGCTCCTTAATCATCTTTGTGGCCCTTTGTGGAACTCTCTCCAGTATGTCCATGTCTCGTACTGGGGAGCCAAGAACTGGACACAGCACTCCAGGTGTGGCCTCACGAGTGCTGTGCAGAAGCACTCCCTTGACCTGTTGGCAATACTCTGTCTAATGCAGCCCAGGATGCCATTAGCCCTCGTCGTGGGAAGGGCTCGTTGCTGGCTAACGTTCAACTTCGTGTCCACCAGGAACCCCAGGTCCTTTTCTGCCAAGCTGCTTTCCAGCTGGGTGACTTTCATGTGTGTGTGACCCAAACAAAGGTGACACCTTTGTGCGTGGGGTTGTTCTTCCCTAGGAAAATCAGCTGTCAGGGAGAGAGGGTGTGCACTGTGAAGGTCTATGAAGCCCAGTAATCCACTGGAACTAAACAAGTTTGGGTGGGAAGAGAAGAGCATGGCTTACTGAAGAATACAGAGCATCGCTCTCTGTGGAAGATGTTTTATGTTCTTCTCTGTCTATTTTTAAGAGGTACAGTGAAGGGCTCTGAACGATCTCAAATGATTTAGCCCTGAAAGTCATCAAACTTGGGAATGGTAAAGACAGTATTCATCAAGATTGATATCTTTGGAGGAGCACAAAGGTGAATTAAAAAGCACCCTTCTCTCTTGAAAGAGACTGGAAGGAAAACTCAAGGGTGTGCAAGATGTTGGGGAGGCGACAGTAAACAGGGGGGGGTTGTGCATCCTGCCTTTTCTCACTGCTGCAATTAAAGAATAATGTTTACATTTCTTCCAGCTATCAAGATTGTGTGCCAGAAGGAATATTGAGCTTTCCAGAGCTATTTTTTTAGTCTGCAGTAGTTAAGTGTTGGGAGTCTCTCTGTGTATAAATGCATAAAATCGGAGGATTACTCATGCGGTTAGATGACCTGCTATTCAGATTCAACCTATACCTCTCATTTGTGTCTCCTGCTTTAGAAGGTTTGAGTGGCACTGCAAAACCTGTTTGAAGAAAAACGTTCACGTGTATTTTCTTTACCATATTTTATTTTAACCACCACTTGAGAAATAGTCATCAAAACTGGAGAATAAATGGCAAATACAGGATTTAGGAACCAAAGACTGTTTTGTAGTCCATTCATATATGCACAAGAAGTGCCCTGTGGTAAATGATTTGTTATATGATTAAAAAGCAGGTTAAGTACAGGCTTTTGCAATTTTCTTCAACAGCTGGCATCTCATAGGTGAGTTTCATGCTATTAGTGCAGTGAAGGATGAGGTTTCCTACATGCTTTTTACAGAAGCACCAACCATTAGAGACAACAGTGGGGACCAGGTGAAGCTCACGTTGGTTGTGGCAGTTCTGATGTGCTTTTTCTCATGTTAGCTTGTAAAAGGGAACTCTGTTATGATCCCTTTTAATTGTTTTGATCATTTAAAAAAACGAAGGGAAGGAAGGCAGAGTATAAGAATAGATGTCTTATCTGACTCATCATTTGAGTGTGTGTATATATAGACGCTATGATTTTTATCTATTTTTAATATATCAAAATAGCTTTTCTGAAAAAACTTCTACTGTAATTTTTCAGCCTTATCTATGGTGTTGGTCTGAGGGGAGGGATGTAACGATATAGAAATCTTTTACTAGAGATTATCGTATTTTCATTCCTTAATTCGCAGAAAGGGCCAAATGTTGCATTAGTTCAAACTGTAATGCAGTGTACAAATCAACACGGCCGGGCTCTTATGTAGGAAACATTTCTTCCTATTGTTTTTAGACTCAGCTATTCACCTCTCCCTAACTTTAGTGCATCTAAAACATGCAAATTCTTGATTTTTGTTTGTTTGCTGTTTGGGAAGGTGGGAGTGGGAGGTGGTTGTGATATTGGCATAGATTTAGCATTTACGGCAGAGGTAGTTTTCATCAATTTCTGACAAGGGAATCAAAGTGTTCTTTTTTGGAAGGAGAGATATTGCTTTTCCTTATAAATGATTGACTGTTTTGTGGTAGTAGTCTTTATTTATTTGGCTCTCATCATGAAGAATAGCAAACTTATTCAGAATCTCAGTACATCAAAAATATGTCAATACATAAAACATAAGTACTATTCCATACTACAGTCTATGCAAAAAACTATGTTAATAAGATGTGAAGGTTGCACAGCTAAGAAGTCAGAAAACATAAATGATAAGATTCTAGCAGCCACATTAACTGAGCCACATTTCACATCCTCTATATTTTATGAAATGCCTTTGACAACATAAATCAGAAAGAGAAGGTGCTATATATGTGCAACATGGCTCAGTTAATGTTGCTTTTGGAACCTTAACATCTATATTTTCTGACTGGAGAGTTTTTTTTAATCATGTAATCTCAGTTTTTTACGTTCTATTTTTTCATAGTTTCTCTTTTTTAAAAGAGAGGAAAATTGCCTGTACTAATAACGGGTTAGCTCGTGTTGCTTTGATTTAAGCTGCAGCAAAAGGCAGTGTATAGACAGCACCTTGTGACAGGCACATATTTGATGCCATATACATTGCACTGACAAGTGGTGTAATCATGCTGCTGTGCACTTTTTGAGGCAAAGGGGACTACAGGCATGTGTTTGAAGTCCTGTCCTTTCTGTCCTGCACGTTAGCAGTAGTATGGGGTATGACTGCATTGCAGGCTGCAGCGCATGGTAACGATGCTGGAGCTACCTTTTTAAACGAACTGGCTCGTACACAAGAAGCAGCTTGTCTATAAGAGTCTAGCTCTTCCTCTGACCTAATTCACCCTTTTATATAGAGCCATGGGATGGCTTTTGGTGTCGGCTCCTTCCAATACCTGAGCCGGTGTGCAGGTCTGTGTTACTGCACTGCAGTCTGCAACATGGACCTACATTTAATGACTCTGCAAAATCCGCTGCCTCGTGAGTTCTGGATTGGGGATTATTGCGCCTTGACACAGAAACATGCTTTTTCTCCTGTTGCTTCCTCACTCTGGGTCACAGGGCGGACCAGTATCAGGCCCAGTGTTAATATGCTAAAGGCTCTTAATAAGATTTTTAAAGTTCATACTTCAGTGTAAAGGCATGGTCTAGGAGAGACAACAACTTAGGTGAATGTTGGAACCAGCGTTTTGTCAAAAGGTCAACGCTAAGTGATAAGAAGTAATAGAATTTACAGAATGCATAAATAAAATGGCTTAGCATCAGGATTTTTGATTTACCTCTGATTAATAGCCTTGACATTAGCATCCAGCTTTTTACTTGGTTTCCTTTCAGAATTACTTTTTTCTCATACAGTGCAAAGCACTTGTAGCCTTCGTTAAGACTAGGTGTGCACAAACACACCGGGGCTGGACATGGTGACTTGAGACTGGAGACTGTGCTTCACTGACCAGGATAGAATCTTCCACTCAATGGGACCAGAAAATTTCCCTGTGCTGTATAAGCATGTTGTATTTTTCTTCTTTCTGTAATCCAGCTAAATGTACGGATGAAGACCCTGGTGTACAGGAACTTGAAAGTTCCAGATATGAACCATTTTTTTTTTAAGTTGGTGAAAGTCAGAGGGTTAGTTTTCCCTTACAAATTTCTGTTCAAAAATATGGAGAAATGCATGGTTTGAGTGTTTGGGGTAAAATAAAATACTTATGTTTTGGCAGAGGTCTGGCTTTGGAAGTTTGAGATCAAAGCGGTAGATGTTTCAGAAAACCTACTAGTTTTATTTGAAGGTTTGATGGGAAATGTGTCACAGCTTTCTTTATAGTTATTACTGAAATTACTACTGTAAAATTAAAAGAATTAGAATTAAATTTGGCTGTAATGTTTTGACTGAGAGAATGTGCTGTTTTACTCCTGGTGGGATGTACCAGGTGGTGGTGGTGTTTTGGTTTTTTTTTTCCCCCTGGGATTTCCACTCACTATACATTTTGTATTTTAATTTCTATGTAACTACAGTGTTACAGTTTTTAGGAAAGTGGAACGTTACTGATGATTACATTTCTGAAGATGGTACTTGTTTCACAGCCTTCAGGTCTGTTTCACTGTTTCTCACCAAAGGAGGTCATGGAATCAGGTAATGTCACCCTTTCTCCTGACTGCCACCCCTGCCTCTGGAGCTCAGGTTTTCTTCTTTCTCTAATTAGGGGCTTAATGCTAATCAGGCCAGAAACACCTTTTCCCTCCAGATTTTTATCTCATGAGGCTGTAGTTGAAGAGTTCCAAACTGTGCTGTTGCCTGCTACCAATGTTACCCAGGCTCTGCCTCCTCACTTTTTGGGCACCGGAGAGGTTGCAGGGAGGAGCGATGACCGATGTCACCAGGACTCTTTCCATATAGCAAACATGTCACGCGGACTGGCATGTTCAGGTGGGTCCCAAAGTGACTTGGCAAAGCTTTTTGTGATAGGGGACAAGTAAAGTTTCTTCCATTATTGACCGGATCTCTCCATTAGGATGGTTTCAAAGTGCAGTAGCTGCATATTGCTGGTGTTATTAGCGTACCTATGCTAACACACTAATTCTGTTACATTTTAATTTTAAAAATTATTATAATGACTGTAATGCTGTCTAATGATCCTTCTCCTTTGACATTAGTTATGGATTATGCATGCAAAAATTGCTTAAAACTTCCATTACTATCAAGGTATTACCTGGACAAAGAATGTCTGCCACAAGACCCCTTGTTCAAGCAAGAATTCAAGATAATGGGCTAAGTTATAGGTTTAATTGGATTTCTCCCACCTCTTCATTCTGGCTGACAGTTTTGTTCTTCTTTTATTCTCATCCTTTCCTTGTTCGCATTGGTTTAATCACTGATGGCCAGTCATACTTCTCCCAAAATAATGCTATTTGTACTGTGCAAGTCAGATAGGAGGCAAAGTAATTACTAGAATTTCTGTGCTTGCCTGGAAATAGATTGAAACTCAGGTCTGTTCTCTCTTAAACCGTTGTCCCAAGAAACGTACGTTACCACAGGCATCCTGAAGTTTCCCAAATTCACATCTCCTGCGTTGTGCAGCCACAAAGAATGTGAGAGTAAGGGAGGGAGAGTTTGCCTTATGAAGAAAGAGGATGCTTGGGTCATTCGCTCTAAGGGTTGTAAGTAATTGGCTTCAGATTTGTTTTGTTCTGGGGAGATTTTAATTAAGCTTTTTTATATGCTGTTTAATAAACATTTGTCCATAAGCGGTATCTTGTGATCCCCATCAGTAAAGCAGGAGGATTAATTTGCATGTTGTTGTTTGTTATTTATTTAAATAGCCACAGAAATTATACTGAGTGTTCAGCTAAGGCAGTAGTGACGGGTCTTTGCTCTGGAGAGTACAGCGTCTAAAAGTATATGTAGCATCAATATTATTGTGATTTTTTGGGGGGTGGTTTGTTTTGTTGGTTTTTTCTGACGATTTTTTTTTTTTATTTATTTTAAGAATTTGGATTGGGAGATTACAAAGGAAAAATCTAGCATAAGCAACTGATACATACAGGCAGAAGATGAGCCCAGTGCCCTTTTTTTTACACCAGTGTGTGGAAGCAGATTGCTGGGGAAAACATTCAAGAAATTGGAGCAGTCTCCCAGCTTCTGGCAGTCAGGGTGTTATCGCCTCTTCGGGTCGCTTTACATCTGTTACTGGGTACCTTGCAGACCAGGTTTTCATTGCTTTCCCCCAGGATGCAGATACAGGTTGCAGAGAGGAGGTTGGAACACGGGCATGGCTGTATCGGGTCAGATGAAGGGTTGATGCAGCCCCGTGTCCTGCCTCCAGCAAAGGCTTTAATTGGATGCTGAGAGAAGAGTGGGAACAAAGCGAGCATGTGATGCTTCCCCCAGTAACTCTCCCAGCCTCCAGCTATTTTCAGTTCAGGGACTTCCTGAGCCAGATGTGCCGCTATATATTTGGTAACCCTCAGAGGATGTATCTTCTGTGAACTTGTCCAGTCTTTGCTTGAGCCCACGTAAACTTTCAGCTTTGAAGACATCATTTGGCAAGCCGTTTAAAACATCTGCTACCTCTGTGATGAGAACCTCTTTCTCTTCCCCTTGTTTTGAATTTTGCTTCTACCTGCATGCTTTAATGTCTCCTATTTGTTGTGTTGAACAAGATGGTTTTGTAGCTTTCCTTACTTCCTGGTGTCTTTTCCATGCTCAGAGGGTTATAGCTTCCTTGTATGGAAACTGTTCTATACCTTTGATCATTCCTGTTGCATTTCTCTGAATCTTTGTTTGACCCTTCCTAATACACATGAGAAGTCTGTAGAGAGGGATTTTCTTTTGTAAAAGCTGTGCTGGTGTTTCTTAATTCTGGTCTTCATTCTTGGCTGATTTATCCAGAATGTTTGTCAGTCCTTTATAGTCTTCAATTACTCAAATGTCTGGGGTTTTTTTGGTTGCCTTGTTTTTTATTTTTTAAAAAGCCATACTCCAGTTCTCACAGACTAAGGCAACTCCAAGTTAGAGGTTATGTATCATCATTAGCAATTCAACTATTTCATTCTTGAATTTATTTAGACTTCTGTGGTGATACTGTATGGTCTTGAGCATTTCTCACCCTTCATTTGTCAATTTATTCCATGAATAGTCCCATCATATGCAGACACATTCATTGAGTCCCTCATAAAGGAGGACTCTGGCATGGGAACCTCCCAAGAGTTTTCCACAGTGCTCACTAGCGGAAAAAATTTGTTAAGCTTCTCTATGATGTCCCTCTTTTCTCTGAATCTCCTTTTATACCTTGATCATCACTTGGCACTTCAGACTCTCTGGCAGACCTCCTGCTCCTTGAGTGTTTGAAGAAATTACTCATTACTCATTTGATTCCCTATGCTAGCTGTTACTCCAGTTCTTTTTGGCCTGCCTTATTATATTTGAAGTACCAGAGTTTAGTCTTTTCTCTTTTCTTCATTTGGATTTGGTGTCAGCTTACTAAAGGATGCCTTTTTGCTTCTAGAATCCTGCAATGAGCCATTTGCTCTTCTCAAATCTTCCTTAATAGGAATATGAGTGCTGTGCTTTCCATGTGGTTGCTGTTAAGCAGCCTTGATGCCACCACTCAGTCTTGTACCTGTCTGTTAGAACTTCAGTTTAACAAGCTTTCTCCTTTTTATGTAGTTACCCTTTTTGGAATTCAGCTGTAGTAGTACAGTAGTACATTCCTTGATTCTCATTGTTCCTTCAGGGATGCTCAATTTAACTGTTGCGGTCACTGACCTGTAGTGGTTCTGCAGCTGTATGATGTAGAAGTAGATGATTCCTGCTGCTCAGGTCTGAGATCCAAAGGCAGTGGCTCCTCATGCGGGCTCCACAACCAGGAGCTCCATGGAACCACCTTTGGAACCACCTATCTCAGGTCTCAAAGACTTCAGTCTTTGCTTTGTCGGGCACTTGCTCAGTCTACATGGGAGGAGTTGAAATCTTGCTCTGTACAATCTTGAACTGTGCCTCTGCTGGTTTCCCTTGGTGTCCTGCTGATGGTTTGAGTCTGGCTGTGTCTGGTGGTCCTAGCACTCACTCTTCCTGACCCAACCAAGCTCCAGACCTCTGCTGCTTGGTGAGGTGGAGTTTTGTTTCTGAACTCTATTTGGCATATAATACTACTCTGTTACTCACTATCTTCCCTGTTTTTCTGACTGTCCTGGGATGATGCAAAATAGCGACCTACTGATTGTGTCCCTCTACCATATTTCTGATATCACTACTCCTAGTACATTTGTTCAAGGCTTGATGTTCCAGTGATCCTGTTTTTCTTCTACTCCCCCCTTTGTGTAGAAGGCAATGTATTGATGGATTTTTTTTTTCCCATGCTTTTTACTCTGCAGTCACCTGTGTATCTGGTTTCATTCCCTGATTGTTCCCATTGTCTTCACTTGATGGCCCAGAATCTCCATGTCTTCATTTGTCCTAATAATGCCATGCTTTTGAACCATGTGTTCTTCTGATCACATCTCTTTAGTTTAAAATTTCACTTTCTTGATCCTTAGGTACTAGTGTCCAGTGAGCTCCAGCTATCCTGTACAAATATCTTTATTCTAGAAAAACTACCAATCCCTGATGAATCTGATCTCCTGCTTTGTTACTATCCTGTCAACAGGGCATTCAAATTCTCTTTTTCTTCTTCTTTCCAGAAGCCCATATTTTGCTGTCAGGATATCTTTTCTTTTCTTCCTAGTGTTACTGGGACCCAGATGGACCACAACATAGGCTTCTCCTTGGCATTTCCTAGGAACCAGTCCAGGCGCTGTGACCTTTGCAGCTGACAGGCAAATCACCATGTGGTCTTCTGTCAGATCCCAGACTCCAGCTGTCTGTTTGCCTGATGATATTCCAACACGCCCTTTTTAGTTTGCATTATAACTGCCTCATTTATGCATCAGCAGGGAGGAAGGTATTTGTGAAAAGGGGTTACTTTGGTCACAGAAACATCTAACCACCTGTGAAATGATGGTGAAGGAGATGGAAGCGTGAGCGAGGAGAACTGCAGAGGTGGGGTTACAGTGCTGACCTTAGCAAGAAGTAGGAGTACCAACTCCTGGTAGAACTAATAGGAGCAGATCAAGTTATGACAGTAAAAGCGATCTACACACATGTTTAAATTTGACTTTGTATTATTAATTATAACCTAGCAAACATTACTGTGTTGTTGAATGAATGTAGTAAGTTAAATTTAGGTAGAACAGGTATGTGTTTATATGTGGAATAAACAGATTTATTGGTGTATCAGATTCAGTGGGAACAATTCTGAGATCGGAGCATTTCAGCTGTACTTGGGTATCCAAGACATTTGTTTAGGACAGATATGCAGGGCTAATGGGAGATCCATTCTGGAAGGGAGAATTCCTGTGTTCCATATTTAATACTATCTGAAACAGTACTAAATACCAGTGTTTAGGGGAGCAACGCAGATACTGTGTCCATATTGCCTCTATTTTGGGTATCAGGAGCTTTTGGAAAGTGTGCTCTTTCAAATATCTGAAGAAAATGTCAGTGTCTATTGATATAAGGCTTACAGAGTAAACTGATCCAGGAAACTCATGACTTTATAATTGACTTGCTTTTGGTTGTAACTTAAATTCTTAGGGGGTGTGTGGATTTCTCAGTTCATGATACATGTGCTGATTTCTCTGTTAATAGGGCCTGTAACAGGTTATTATGTATTGTGCTTGTGTTTTTGTATTTTTTTAAAAAAGCTTTCTCTTAGTAGGCAGGGAGGAGGTCAGGGGAGATTGACTGCAAAAAAAACCCTGCCAAACCCTGAGCTTTTTCTGTGTGTAAAGCTTAAACACACACATGCGTACACAAAAGCTAAAAACTTGAGGGTTGTGTGCAAAACATTTCATAAAAATTAATACTTTATTGCTCAAAAAAAGAGGCGTTTCTCTTTCAGTGTCTGTTTTGGAGTTGAGCCTTTTTTCCACAATTCTGCTTTTGGGTCAGTGCATCAGAATGATTCCTGTGACGGTTTGTCTCGGTAGTGTGCCTACGGAGAGCAAGCATTGAAAATAACTGCTGCTGTATTTTAAGGGTGGGCATTATGGCATCGTGATGCCTCAGAAGCACAGCATTTTCCTTAAAAGCTTTTCCTGAAAAGAGTGACCCCACAGAGCACTCAGGCTTATTCCTTCTGCTCAGGCAAGAGGATCTAAGGGCTCACATGAACTGCTGTGTGAAAGAGTAGGACTTTCGCCTCACGTGTGTGGCCAAAGGTATCCCTTCTGTTGCCATACAGATGTGATATAGCTCAATTTCACAGAATCGCCTAGGTTGGAAGGGACCTTTAAGATCATCTAGTCCAACCATTGAAAAAAAAACCCAACAAAACAAAAAAACCCCCAAAAATCGCAACAGTAAACCATATTCCCGAGCAGCATGTCAATTCGTCTTTTGAATATCTTTAGGGATGGTGCCTCAACCACTGCCCTGGGCAGCCCAATCCCATACTTAATAACCCTTTCAGTGAAGAAATTTTTCCTAATATCCAAACTAAACTTCCTCTGGCACAACTTGATGCCATTTCCCCTTGTCCTATTGTCTGTGACTTGGGAGAAGAGACTGACCCCCGCCTCTCTACAGCTTCCTTTCAGGTAGTTGTAGAGAGTGAGAAGGTCTCCCCTCAGCCTCCTTTTCTCCAGGCTGAACACCTCCAGCTCCCTCAGCCTCTCCTCATAAGGCTTGTGCTCCAGACCCCTCACCAGCTTTGTTGCCCTTCTCTGGACCTGCTCCAGCACCTCAATGTCTTTTTTTTTGTGGTAAGGGGCCCAAAACTGGACACAACACTCAAGGTGGGGTCTCACCAGTGCCAAGTACAAGGACAATTACCTCCTGTGTCCTATTCACCACGCTGTTCCTGATACAGGCCAGGATGCTGTTGTCCACCTGGGCCCACTTCTGGGTACACGTCCCTTGCTGCCTCAACTCATGTTTTTCCTTTTTGCTCTTTCCACAGATACCGCCTCAGTACGGCCAGCAAGGTGTAAGTGGCTACTGCCAGCAGGGCCAGCAGCCGTACTACAACCAGCAGCCACAGCCTCAGCATCTGCCACCCCAGGCACAATATCTGTCGCAGGCCCAGCAGAGGTACCAGGCTCAGCAGGTAAGCACCGTCCTCCGTCACTGACAGTCGCCCTGGAGCTGGAAGTGTAAAAATGATCTGTGAGAAATGAACACACACACCCCTCCCCCCGACCCCTTTTTTGAGGGAACAGTGTTAAAACCGAAATTAAATAAACGTGGTATCAGACAACATCCTTCTGCAAAGTCTTTGGGGGATATACACACAAATACATCTGCACACACTTCCAGGCTTTATTTTATATCAGCTTTTTTTGAATAAAGCCAGTGTATGTACCCAAACAACTATTAATTTTGCCTGTGAAAAGCAGTAACAGTTTGTTGATCAGATGTCGGTGGAGGTTGGAGATTTTTCTTGTGTTCTTTTGTTTTCCCCTCAAAAGACAGATGTTGAGAGCTCCTCTATCTAGTATGGTCACTACTGTTCTGCTTTCCCGTTATTTCATTTGAGGATAGATGAGTTCAAGGCATTTTGGAGCTACTTTGTCAAGGGAACTTCTTAAGAGATGTTTTTAATTGATATCACAGCTATTCATTTGAACGTTGTCAGTTTGCACCTCCAGTTAGTAAAACAGCACAATTCAATATCCGTTGCTGTCCTTGAATTCGGCTTTGTATATTAGCCATTACAATTCACTTAAAGTGATTCTTGGTTTTGGCTAAGATCAGGAGTGATAGTATGTGGGTCTTCTTCCCAGAGCTTGAGAAACCCATATTTTAGATATTGAACAAAATGGATGTGTGTAGCTGCTGCAGCTAAACGTGTAGGCTCTGTTCTATCTGCAGTCTCAGCTCTGTTAATCACCGAGAGGTGATCTGGAAACAGAAGGATGAAACTAAAGCATATTCACCATCTTTGGAAATCTAACAAAAAAGTGAGTTGTTGAAGATTGGGTATTAGTGGAAGCATCAGTGTTTGCTGCAAATCACTGGTGAATTCTGTCAGGCATGGTTGATTAACATGTTGGGATAATGTTGGTGCAATGTAGAAATCTTAGCTTGAAATAAAAATAGTCTGTAAAATAAACTAACAAAAGATGGCATAAAGTAGCAATGATACAGGAGGCTCCCCTTCTTTGATTTTAAAATAAAGCTATGATAATTTCACTGTGTAATTACATGTTAATTTTCCTTCATCTACATTTTAAAATTCCATTGAGAATTAACTTTTTTCATTAAAATGCTGGATGGTTTATGAAATAGAATTTTTAATTGTATCTATGATATTCTTGTAAATGTCACCACTTTCCATCTTTTGGATTATATCTAACTGTGACTTTAAAGATTGCAGTTGTGTCTTTAAATTTAATTTCCTTGCTTTTTACTTTACCATTAAATGCTTGATTTCTCTATGACATGAAAATACAGTTCATGAGCATCTTGGTAAAGTCTTAGGCAGATAAAGTCCGGGTAATACAGCCTGTGAGATAGAAGAAAAACAGCTGCTCCAATGTCTACATATCACAGTTTGTGAAATTTGAAATGGTTTTTTTGCTGCCTTGGACATCTCATCATATTTTAAATACTGTTAGTTGAATGGATTGACTATTTTTGGTTTTTTTTAAAAAAAAAGGCAGAACATACCAGCTAGACAGGACTTATATACTGATTTATCCGTTGATACATGTTCCAATTACATCATTTCCTATCGTAGCCAGTAAAGTGAAGGTTTGTGCAATGAAGTGAGAGGTATCATAGCAGAGGATAAAGTCAAAATGAGAATAAAGCCTTCCATATATTCCGGATTTCAGAGAACTGGGATGAAGAAAAAGGCAGGGACAGATTCTCAAGTAGAAGATATCGGCCTCAATGTAACATTGAGGGTACATTGGAGAAGTGTCTAAATACAGGCTCCAAGAGTGATACAGGCATCTCAAGGTTAATAGGCATTTTTGCCTGAATCTGCAAATTCAGTCAACACATTAGATCCTCACCGACACGGCCTTGCAGTTAGTAATCCTTAATGTGGGAAACACACATGAAATTCTTTGTGTTTTGTGAATGGCTGTCTGGTTATCCTGTTCTTCAGTAGTCATCAGTTCCTGAAGTTTTGAACTCTGATCCCAGGTTCCGAATTACACAGGCTTTTTCCAGAGTATTTTGTATAGACGGGTCTATTTGAAGTAAATAATAAGTAGTCCTTAACACCTTGGTGCTTGCTCCTTTTTGTTTTCCCCATGTCCAGATTGGTTCCATGGCTGCCCTTCCCCATCTCAAGAAAGGTCATCAGATGAACAGTTCCTCTCATGTTTCTCTCTAAAACCTCACCACTATGTTTTTTCCCATTCTTTGGGAACTGCTAATCTAGAAAACAATTCCTAACACAAGAAGTCAAAGTCTATACTTCTGTCATGTCAGCAACAGTTTTTTCTGCTGCTGATGCATAGTAGAGTTATTGTCAAGTGGTAACCAGTGTATAATACAAAAAATATTATTAGGATAACAAAAAAGTTAGGAACGTACGTCAAATTCTGCTGCTGAGACAAATTATAAAAACTGTGGTTATTTGAGCATATATATATATATCTCTGTTTGAAAATAATTTAAAAATTAGGGTTTACTTGCTTAAAATTGTAGCAAGAGAAATAGGAGTAGGTATTTGTATAGTTTTAGAACTTTAAGGGCGGAGTTTCTCTGAATTTTGATATATTGGGCAGCCTTAGTAAGGGAAAGCCCAAGGGAGATCTTACTGCTATTTACAGCTACCAACCAAATGGGAGGATGTGGAAGAGAACAGAGCCAAGCTCGTCTCAGAGGTGCACAATGGAAGGACGAGAGGCAATGAGGGCAGGTTGGGACAAGGGAAGTTGCAATTTGGTAAAAGAAAAAAAAACCCAACACCCAAATAAAAGCCCCCTAGACTCCCCACCAAAATTACCATGAGGGTTTTCAAACACAGGAAGAAGTTCAGAGAGACCATAATCTCCATTCCTGGAGATGTTCAAAATTCAACTAAGCAAGTCTCCCAAAAACCCTGTTCTCAGCAGGCTTGCTTTGAACTGGGTTTGATTGTATGACCTCTCTGAAGGCGTCTTTGAACCTATGCTGATTCTGTGATTTAATGCTGCCTTTTATATATTGTAAATAGAATTTGAAAATAAGCTACAAAATCATATAATACCCGTTGCGCTGGTTGATGTATTTTTCTTATTTCTACTCTTGAAAAGATCAGTACATCCTGTTTCTACAATCCTGTTGATTAGAAAGCTGAGGTTGTCTCAGTCATACAATCCTTTCTGTCCATCATGCTGAATTTTGCTCTTTCCAGCTTGCAAATTAATTTTTCTCCATGCTTTCTGTCTTCCTCATTAATCATTTTCTTTTTATATTGACTTTGTTGCTTTTTGCACTCAACATTGGTGCAAAGACCTAGTTTTGTATCATCACAAATTTGAGGAATGTATAAAGTCAATTGTCTCAGAATGTTGGCCTCAAGAAGGGAAGATGGCCTATGAAAATGTTCTTGATTCATGCCGGCTAGCCAGAATTATGGGAAAACTTTAGATTTTAAATATTTTACTTGAAGAAGCGTGGTTAGAAAGCAAGAGAAGATCACTGCAGTAATACTGAAATAGTTCAGGGTAGCCTCAGCTGTGGATCAGGTTGTTATTATTCTAGTCGTTCTCAAAGTATATAACAAAAAGGTGGTCTTTGCCCCAAAGAGTTTTCAGGCTGTTCTGTGCCTGGTGGACTGGAAGATGATCTTGCTTTTGGCTGGGGAGCAGCTGTGAGAAGTTTCATATTCTGTTTTAGGGTAAATCAGCCATCTCTGTGATTGTCGCAGTTGTGACGGGAGTGGGATTGAACTGGTTTTACTTCAGGATGGAGGAGAGAGATTGGAGATTGGAGAAAGGGGGCTTCTTAGTAATTTGGCATCTTCTTCCTATTGTATTTTCTTTATTTCCATTGTAGAATTATCTCAGTCTACTAGTTTTGAGCATTACCAAGCTGAAAGTACTGTTTATTCTGGATGCATGAAGGATGCCACTCGTTTCCTTTGATGTAAAATGCCATAGTGTGATGCACTGATGTTCTTTTATGGGGAGAAGACCCATATGAAATTTCATATGGATAATGTTTTATTTCTGCTCTTTTAGACATAATGTGAGTGAGCTTCTTCAGTCAGGTATAACTCTTAGTGTTGTGCCTTGGAATTGTCTTGATGCTCATATTCTTACATATTGTGGAAATGTGGACCCATTACTCCTTTTCCTTGACTCACTTGAATTCAAGATGTGACCTTGTCAATGAAAGTAAAATAACAGATAAAATAGTAAGTAGATAAAATTAATTTCTGGGACTGTCCAGGTGACTTGTGACTTTCCATTCTTCTAATAGGCTTCTAATAGAGGGGAAGGAGAAGAGTGGGGTTTATTTGAATGGTTTGAACCGTAAGCTGTTTTGATCTTTGTTAAATTGAGTACGTGGTGGCAGAAAGGGAGTTTCATGGCAGGTGATCTGATAGCAATACTGGTGTAGTTTGCCACAGAGCCACACTATAAGCCAGCATCAGACATCCCCCAGCATCAGTATCAGGAGCCTGTTGTGTAAAAACCATTACAGGAAGACCTTTGTTCGAAGCAAAAATTATTGCAGTAGAGAATTCATTGATCATTAGGTATTGCCAGTAGATGTAGATATTGCCTTGTTTTGTTTTATTTTAAATTTTTTAAACTTCTTTTTGCCTTTACTGCTCTTTAAAGGAGAAGGATGTGCGACACTACTACAGCGTTGCCCTTGGCAGGGTTTTTCATCTTGAAATGGCATATAGATGAATAAATGCCTCAGTTGTTTTTGCAGTTTTAAATCTTTTGCCGTGAGTAAAAGTGATATTTTGCTCAAGAATGTCATGTAATTGCAAACTTAAACTGTCATCATTAAACACTATTTTGTTAAGATAGTGTGATGTATATTTGGGGCTATTATGCTTTCCAACTGGCTTTTAAACAGCCATGTTTATGTATTTTCTTGTTTTATGTAGCATGTGTTCATATGTATCAAGAGAGGATCGTGCCTTTGAGGTTTAATGTGTTGTTTTATGAGTTGGGACCGTATCACTTTTTGACAGATGAAATGGATCTGCAAAATAATTATGGTCTTACTCTTAGTTAAACAAAAATAGTTATTTTATTCTACACCTGCTACTGCTATCCTGAAGTAATCTGTTTGTTTATTTGTTTTAAGTATTCCTGGAAGCTCTCTATTTGCCAGTTTCCATTGTGGGGTTGTGCTGATCCCTTTTCTTATGTGCAGGCATTAGATTAAAAGGGTAAAAAAGCGTGGCTGGTCCTTGAGGTGGGAGAAGTGAGTGCCCTTCTCTGGGGCTTCATCCTTCTGCTTAACGCTGTGCACAAAGAGACTCTGTGTGTGTTTTTTACACCATTCCTGTGCGTTTACCATCATTTCTTTTAAATGCCCTAAGTCAGGTAGTTAAGGCTCAGTCTTTAGCCTGCATTTATTTAAAATGAGAAAATGTTTTATAAACAGGCAAACAAACAGGACTTCCTCACTGTCAGGTTTTATTAAAATGTTGTAAAAGCTGGCAAAAAACTTGTTCTCCCTCAGTATAATATCTTGCCTACTCATAAGACATACTGATAATGATGAGATTTATTTCAACCCAGATTGTCACAGGACAAATAAAGAGTAGAATAACTAGTAGGAGTTTTTGTGGGTTTTTTTCCATAGGGTGAGATGAATGTGGTTCAGACTACTAAGAATTTGTGAAGGGTTTCAGTAGTCCATGCAGAAAGGCATCCAAATCACACCAAGGTGGGGGCCATCTCTGGTCACACCTGGGTTGATCTCTGTGGGCAGAGGGTTTGGGACCACTTAACAGTCCTGCAAGGGGCTGTGGATCCTCTCCAGTTCCCCAAAGTGGGATCAATGGAGGCTTTAAATGTTTGTTCCTGAACTGGTGATAGTGGCTTGAACTAGTCTCAAGATGACAATGAGAATGTTCTTGTGCAGACATCTGTTTCTAGCGTTGAGTCAGTGCAAGGTAGGACGGATAAAACATTACCCAATTTGAAACAGTCTTTGAAAATGTGAACAAAATGTGAAACTAATTAATCTGTTTTCATGTCCAAGCTGTATGACTGTCATGAAAACAGAACAAATTGTATTGTGGCAAAATGCATCAAATTATTAAAGTGATTTTGGTACAATGAGGATGAAGTCTTGTTTTTAAATTCAGTGAGAGCTGCGAAAGGTCTTTTAACAGTATAATAAGCAGCATGTTAATTAGCATTGTCAAGCTGTTTTGGGGTGTAACACTGTACAAAAATGCTGTTGTTATAAGTTAGGAGTAGCTGTGTTACATGCAAATACCAAATTCATTAGTAGGTGATAGAGACAATCGTCAGTGAGTCCAAATTTGTTTTATACCTCAAGACAATTATCTTCACTTACTGGAGTTACTAGAAACTGTCACAGAATTAGCAGTGAACTGTACTGTGGTTTAGTCTTAACTCCTGCAGAATTCAATTTAAACTTTTTAGAATATATTGGTCCTTGCAAGTAACATACAGCTGCTCATGGCTTGGAATTGTGATAAAAATCGTTCGTCCTTCTGTCCTTTTTACTCTTGTGTCTCTATTCATCTGCCATTAGATGAGTGGTTGCACTTAATGTCTGTTGTGTTATGAACCACAGGAAATCTGGGAAAGAACAAGCTTGGAGGTTAATCTGACATTTGCTGCCAGGCATATAACAAAGCATTCTTTGTGGAAGTTGGCTATTACAGTTATACAAGAACTCATAATCAAATGTAATATTCAGAAGAGATTGTTGCCTGCCATCATTGGCTGACACCACTGCTTGGTGTGTACCATAAATCCCTCATGGCTTCTGATGTCTCAGCAGCAGAGGTGCCCGGTGCCTGATGTATATTCACTCTATCTTGAAAAGCTGGGCTTGTTTTTAGCTTAGAAGCAATTATTTTCTTTCCAAGGTAAAGTGGTACAAGGCAGAAGTAATTTCTTTAAACTACTCCAGCCTCAAATTCAAGGCACTAAGAAGTTTAGCTGCTGATGGGTGCTTGTTGGTTGGCTTTTAGAAACACCATGACTTCAATCCTGGCTTCTAGACAAGCCACCAGTGACCAGCACCTCTGAAAGGCAGTCGTCGCCTTACCTTGCTGAACACTGAAGTGATTTAAAAACAAACAACTCTTGAAATACTTAGGAACTGTACTGATCCTGAACATAAAACCAATTTATCCTTTGTGAGCCTTTCTTTAAGCGCATGGTGTTTCCAGAAAGGGCAAATGAGGGTTGAACCTGTGCAGGTTCAACAAACACTTAACTGATTGAAGTCTTTGCCAGTTACATTTCTGCTTCTGTAAAAAGTCTTATTTCATACTCACGATGCTGCTATGATAGCAAATAAGTGTTAAGCATATGGCTATTTATCTGTGTGGCAGAGGTTACTTACTCAGCTCAGGAGTTCAGTGAAACTGTGACTCCTGATACGTTACATCTTTTCCCAGTAGCGGGAATAGCTGATTATTGTCCATTTGGGGGATGCTCTGTTTGCTCAGCATTGCTTATATCATTCCAGGAAAAGCGTCAGACCTTTCTCTTTTTTTCCCCTCAGTGATTTATATCTGTATTTATAAGATTATAATAGGTGCTAGCTTGTCAGACTTGGAGAATGATCTTCCAGAGCCAAGTAGCGGGAAGGAATAGAGTCAGGCAGAAAAAGCAGGGATAATTGTCTGTAAACTCGCACCTGAGCACGAACACAAAATTGAGGGCATCGCATGGAGCAGGACTCATAGGAGCACAGGCTTATTTTTGCTGAGGGCATGTCGACCAAAAAACTGCAGTCAGATTTTGAGAAGATTTTTCTCGGCCCTGTTATTTTAAAGCAAACATTTACAGACATGGTGATTGTTTTAACCAAATAAAAATCGACTCAAGTCTATTAGGTCTTGAAGCCTTTAAATTTAGCATATATAATTACCCTTTACACATCTGTCTTTGTCCAAAAAGCTTGGATTTGTTAAGTAATGTTACTGGTAAAGTAGTATTTTTATCTTGCAAAGTGGTGCTACTGTTGATGTATAAAATGTAGCAAGCTTGTTCATGCTTCTGGTTTATAATTGTCTTTGACAATTCTATGGCACCTTCAATTTAAATTTCCCTCGTTGTTAAAACATTTTCCCAGTCCATGCCTTCTTTCGCTGTGTTCATCTGTTAACTCAGTTTTCTGCCCAAAGCAGGCTTTTCAGTTGGTGGTTTGAAGGAGGAATTTTGAAGGTCAGCTCTTCTTCTCCCGAGAAAGCAGCAAGTGCACTTCTCCAGGCATCTGCTGCTGACGGGGGTTTGATGGGATCTGGCTGGATGGTGGGAGGAGATGGGTCAGAGCACGCTGCAAACCTGTCTGGCAAGAATGCTCGTGACCACCTGTGCCCTGCTGGGTTTTTAATTTTTATTCCCCTGCTTTTACATCATTCTAAGCCTAGCAGATAGATCCTAAGATGAGCAATGCAGAAGGGCCTGAGCCCTGATGAATTGTTTTCTGCGCTGAAATGTTTTAGTTTGCATGCAGTGTCATAAAGAAACTCTGGCAATAAGAGCCTCCTTTCAGCTAAATTGGAAAGAGTCCGGGGGGAAAAGAGAGGTCCTATTTTGCTCCTTTATTTTTAAGTGGTCAGTTACTGTGTAAAATCTATCATGGATTTCCTATTTTATGCTTAGAGAAAAATCTTTTTCATGAGTTTAGAAATACAGTAAGATATGTATTTCTCAAAGTTCTCAAATCAGTGGTTTGGCTTTGATCCACAAAGTATTCTTCTTCTTGTTGTTAGGATGATGGTATTTAAAGTTTCTAAATTCTGATTTCTGTCAGTATTTAAATCACAGAAGGTTAATTAAAGCAGTTCTCTATTTTGCGATTGTTTGGGAATATTAACCTCACAAAGCCTGCATTAAATCAGTGAAATGATAGAATTGCATTTGCTTTATAAAATAACTCTACAAGAGCAAATCAAAGCCATTTATAGTTCAGTGTCATTAATTGCTTGGCATTTGGATATTAGGGCGAGAGTCTATTAATTAACTTGATAGTAAAACTGTTGGAATACAGGCTGATAAAAACTATTTTTTTAGGAGATTAGTGATCATAACTATTGTTGTTCCCTTTACCACTCTCCTTATTACTCAGTGATGATTTTATTCTACTGTTATTCTAAAAGCAAAGTTAATATCCCAGAGAAAAATTTATCTGTACCTTTGAAATTTAGCAGTAAGTTAAACAGAACAGTGAGTTTATCGAAGGATACCTGATCATGTAGTAATCTTTCACTTTCTGATCCATTAGTCTGATGGCAGTTCATACAGTTGTCTGTGCAAATGTTTTAGAATATAAGTGCACACATCCTGTTTTAAGAAAAATTTAAAAATGCAAATAGTGCAGTGCAGTGAATTAAGTGATAAAGCTGTAAAGTCTGAAAAGCACTAATATATCTGAGTGGTAGTGGATTTTTTGGTTTGTTTTCTGGGTGGTTTTTTTGTTCTGTGTGAGCAGTATATATTCCAAATTTTAGTGGTCTTGTAAATTACACCTCATGGCCACTTTCAATGCAGTAGTATTCTCTTATGGCCTTTAAATTAACACACATTATTTTCCTCAGAGGTAGGGAAAATAAGTTTGTTAATATTTCCTGGCATAAAAGTTACCGCTATATTTTTTTGGCTACCCATATTTTCTTTAATAATTGAAGATGTTCAGTGTACATATATTTAGTTTTATTTTCTGTATTTTGAATTAGGATTTTGTTGTTAGACGATGTATTATCTGAATATAGGTCAGCACGTATTTTGTATGTATTCATTATCCTTCCCAGTATTTCCCTTTTATTGCATTTCTTTCCTACTGTAGTAAGATTTAGAACAGATTTTGGAGCGTGCATCTGAAATCTCACAGGGTGTTTTAGGTGTTGCAACCAGGTATAGGCAACAAAGAATGAAATAGCAAATCTAAGTGAATACTGTACCACTTAACAAACAAGTTTGCCAGTACATGTTGACAAAACTATTTGGTTTTGTTGTGGGAGAGAGAACAACTGTTGGTCTTGGTGAGTTGTCCCCCATAAATCAAGCTCTGCAAGAGCACAGCCTCTCTCTTCACATCTCCCTTGTGCTTCTCCCTGATTGCCAAGTGCCCATCCTAGGTCTCTTCCACATGCATGTTTTTAGGTAGAAAATTAAAGAACTAGCTATATACATTTAATTTTTGGGTGTCTGTCCACAGAATTCAGAAAGAGCATGCTCCTTAAACCTCTCCTTTTTTGTGAGCGTTGATTGTAGATTTATTAGTGAGCAATCTTTTACTAACTTTTAATGAAAGTTCCTGATTTTAAGTATTAAAGAGTAGTCAGTGGTCTGGTCTCAGAGTTCTAAATTTTCATCACTTCTTTCACTTGTTCTCCACCCCCCTTACACCTTTCTCTTGCACTCCCAATACCAGCCCAGTTGGGAATACTTTTCTTTCAAAAACGTTGTGGTTGTGGTGATAGTGGTAAAGATTTCCCCACCTTAGAGATGAACATAATCATTTGCTGCTGTTGGTTTAAACTGTTGTATTGTGAAGTCCATTGAATTGCTTCTGGTGCTGCTGGGTGCTCCCTTCTGTAAATTATTGTTCTCTTTCTGTAAATTATTGTTCTCTCTTTGGACTAAGATATTTTTCCAGGTGGTGGCTGGATTTACAGATTGTTGTGCAGATACTGTGTGTCTTTGCAGACTGCAGAGAGAGAGGTTGGTAGTGCAGCTCATTCTCTACCTCCAGTAGCCCCAAATACATCACGCTAGTCCTCTTGCATAGGGAAAAATTAAGTTACCCAAAGCAGTAGAGTCCAGCTGTGAAAACCTTCTTTACTAAAGTTATTACAGACATCTCTGCATCTCAACTTCAGTTCCTTCTCTTATTATTCTGCTGTTGAAAAAGTAGTAGGTAAACAGAATCATAGAATGGTTAGAGTTGGAAAGGACCTGAAAGATCATCCAGTCCCAACCCCCCTGCCATGGGCAGGGACACCTCCCACCA
>BJBW01000219.1:84596-104944 GCA_004320125.1 Scolopax mira
TGGGCAACCTCTTCCAGTGCCTCACCACCCTCACAGGAAAGAATTTATTCCTAATATCTAATCTAAATTTCGCCTTTTCCAATTTAAAACACCATTTCAATCATTTATTTTAAGAGGCCTCCATGCTAGAGTATTAAGGAATAAGTTAACAGGTGTCACTGGACTGTGATATGAAAGTTGTCTATAATGTAACACAATTTTGTATGTGAGGTGGGAGAAGAAACAAACCCACAAAACAAACCTCACCAGTCTGGGGTTTTTTTTATGTGACCTCAGTGATGGTTTGGGTGTTGCTTGCAGATTTGTGGGTTTTCACGGGCCTTTAGATGAAGTCCTGGCTTTTACCCCGAAGCGCAGTTACAGACTTGCCCCCAAGAAAATGCCAAAGAAATTATTTCCCGTTCTCCAGTGAGGAAGTGTCATCCTTGGGTTCCTCCCCCCATTAGCCCAGGGGCAGCAGCTGCTCCGGGTGCAGCTTTTCTCTTTATTCTGTAAGCTGGCTTGGGGCTCGCAGCCGGGCTGTATAAGCTGCGGGCAGTGCCCTGACCTCCTTTCTGCTAGCCAGCCCTATGCCGGGGCCAGATGCCCAGGCGACCAGGCTACTGCTCGCCGGGGCACGGATCCCCCCCTCCAACAGCTCCCCGCTTCCGCAGCGGCCGCCGTGAAAGAAGGGGCAGGTTTTACATCCTGCCTCTCACATGCCTTTTTTTGAGCTCTGTTTTGGGAGAGCAGAGCTGTTCTGCTGCTGGGGTTTGCTGAAATGATGCATTCCTCCCGGGCTCTTAGGAAGGACTAGTTTGGCAGGGCAAGGACACTCTGGATGGCACAAAAATCTGTAAGTCAGCACATTAACGTGGTAGTCTCTCCCGAGTGACTGTAAAGAATATGACATGTAAAAACTGCCAGGGCTTGATCTTTTTTTTCTTTTCTTTTTTTCCTCTTTTTTAAATATAGCTTTCTCAGTGAAAGGATGGGCAGGGAGAGGAAGGAGTGGGTGTAGAAAATGAAAGCATGGTTGGGCTGCCCAGCCTTGTACATTCATTTATTTTAATTTTTTTTAGGCAAAAGTCCATAAAGCTCTATCAACATGGGAAAATTCATGGAAATAAAATGCTTATTTTACCCCTTATTTCCAAGTGATATTTCTCAGGTTACCTCTTCAGGTTCTCTCTCATCTCTTCCTTCACACTGGAACTTTACATCTATAGAACAAAGAAACTACCTTTTTTGCCTGTAAATGAAGAACTGACAGCTGTTTATCAGGCTGTGCAACGTGCAACAGTCACGTTTTCATGTGAACATCAAACTCGCCTATATTTTTTTTTATGTGGCATCTTACAAGTAGGAGAGAAGAAAACCAGAAGAAAATGTCTTGTTTCTGATTAAATCCACTATTGATATGCTCTGTGATCCATGGAATGCAATAGCGGTGGAAAGAGAATAGCAAGATAAGGGCTTCTGAGAATGATTTCATCTCGCAGCTCTTCCTGCATCACTTGTTTAAAGTGGCTCCTGGAGGCAATATAGACGAGACACATGTAAAAATGGACTAGAGCATTTAGGAAGAGAGACCCTTCTCTCTCCTTAATTGGCTCAGATCACCCAATATGTGACTAGAAGCTATGCTGGCCAAACAAGACACTGTTCTTCCTGTAAGATGGGAGCTTTTTTTGACCCTATATGTATTTTTTTTTAAATGCTTTCAGTGTATTCTGTGGGGGGAAAACCCTAGGTAGTATCCATAGTTTGAATTTCTAATAACTTTCTGAGAGTTTTGATAGAGCCTCAATAATATATTTGCTTACCTCAATTTTTTTGTATCAACTGATGACTGCGACGTGAAGTTTTTCCCTCCTTTCTCCCCCTGCTTCCAGTGTCTTAACTTTGCTGCCATTCTGTGATAATTGGGATCCTGAAAGGAGAAAATGGCGTTTCTGTTATGGGTTTCTTTGGATATTGTTTTTTAAAATTAGCTTAAAAAAGAGATCCAGCAAATAGTAAGTATTAGAATGAAACTGCAGATGTCATTGGAAGGGAAGGTTAAGATGGTGACATGTTGTGCCAAAATTGACTGGTCTACAGCTGAGGCATCCGAACTGGCAGGTTTTCCAGGTACGTGGTAGGATTTCTCTCTGAGGAGTTAGGTATGATTTTTTGGATGAATTATCTCCTTTTGGAAAAGGAAAGCTTTTGGCGCTTCTCTGAAGCTCTTCACTCCCTGGAAACTAACTTGGTAAGGCAAAGGCCTACCTGTATCCTTTCTTTCTGAGGGCACAGTCCTGCCCTGGCTTGACTGCGGGGAAACGATAACCACCTGAAAGAAGAGCCATCGCTGCTGGCCGGCCCCGCTGAAGCAACAGTCAGCAAAACAGCATCAGCATGTTGAGGTAGATGCCAGCCCGTTGCTTGCTGGACTACAGTGACAGCTGCTTTCCTTGTCTCCATTCAGGTTTCCCTGGCGGTGGAAAGGGGTTGGCTTGAAATGATTTACATGTTCTGGTTACGAGCGAGGTTTATTCGCTTCATCACGTAAACACAGCCTAGCATGTTGAAGGGGATTACCAGACTGCACTGGTAATCCACCCCCAGTGGTTAGCACTCTCTCTTCTTTTTTTGTTGGCGTAGTAAGTGCTGAGACCTAACAAATAATTTTCTCCTGCAATCACCTGTTCCCTCTGCACAGCAAGAGACTTACTTGCTGGTTTGTGCACAATGCTCTCCAGCTGCAAGATACCAATTTCCTTTTCTTCAAGGCTTCAGGGGGGGTTTGTTTGTTTTGTTTTTTCCATTTCTGACTCATAAAATTCAAGACATATATGCGCATTTCTTCTTGATCTAGGATCTTCTGCAGGAGCGCATCGACATCCTGCAGGACCTCTGCAGACCATCTGCTCAGGATTCAAGGAAACCTCTCTGCCCTTTTGTCCTCAGTAGATCGTTTCCCACAGGGCTGCATTCTGTTGGCTGCTTGTGTGAGGCTCAGTGTTGCCCGTGCCCCCAGGCACAACATTTTTTCCGAGTGCAGCCTTCCCTACAATATTCCTCTAGCAGGTTGCCTGTCCTTTGTTGTTGGTTTTCTGCTGCCAGAGAGTGTACAGCTTTGGAGGTGGCACGTTAGGTGTTAGGGTTGGGCTAGAAGTTGGCGATAAGAGGGATATGTCCCCATTCTGGTGAGTAGTTTGTGGGGGATTGGGGTTTGGTTTTTTTGTGTAGCTTTTTACTGCAGAAGGTGGAAAGAATGGAAATGTGGTGGTATGTATTTACCTACACAGAACAAACAGATACTTGGCTAAGTGATAACAAGGAATGTCCTTCTATAGTTCTTAACTTATCACTTCATTCTCTTCCGTAGTATCCCTTCAGAGACGAGCAAAATAATCCTGTGTAGCAGGGCCATGTGCTCCTCCTGGCTGCTGCCCTGGCTCCTCGCTTCCTTTCTCAAGTGGTCTGGGAAAAAAAGAATTAACATTTGCTTTCAATTTTGCTGTTGTCACATTGCTGTAGATTTCACTGGTCTCACACTTCAAGTCTTTTAAGGATCAACCAACTGAATCAAGAACATGAGCTAAAATAGTTTTTAATGAGTTTTTCAAATTGAAGTCTAGTATATTATTTTCCATAAATTATTTTCCTTCTATTTAACCATCATGGTACTTATCTTCCTGGGTGGTCATGTTATCCCTCTGAAATTTGCTGCAGCAGAAACGGATGAAGCCGGAATGATATTTCTCACCCAGCCCTTCTTTAAATGTGGTTTCCCCCAAACATGAATGTTTTCACTAAGCTTTCATTTTCCATTAAAAATAATTTAAACTATTTAATAATTAGATTTTATCTTCAGTAGAACTTAAAACAAATGTGCATTTCATCTACATGGTTTCAAGCATTATCAGCACTGTATTCATTCAGGTTTTTAGAGAAATGGACTGGTGCAACTGAACTGGACTCCCCAGGGAACTGCTGGAGAGGGTACAGCAGAGGGCTACAAAGATGATTAGGGGCCTGGAGCATCTCCCTTATGAGGAGAGGTTGAGGGACTTGTGAACTTGGGTCTTTTTAGTCTGGAGAAGAGAAGGTTGAGGGGGCATCTTATCAACACCTATAAATACTTAAAGGGTGGGTGACAAGAGGATGGGGCCGGTCTCTTTTCAGTGGTGCCCAGTGACAGGACAAGAGGTTATGGGCACAAACTTGTACATAAGAAGTTCCACCTAAACATGAGGAGGAACTTCTTCACTTTGAGGGTGGCAGAACCCTGGAAGAGGCTGCCCAGAGAGGTGGTGGAGTCTTCTTCTCTGGAGACCTTCAAAACCTGCCTGGACATGTTCCTGTGCAACCTGTTCTAGGTGGACCTGCTTTGACAGGGGGTTGGACTGGATCTCCAGAGGTCCCTTCCAACCCCATATCATTCTGTGTTTTCACAAAGTGGTCTAAGAAGGACCACTAACACAAACAAAGCGGGAGATGTGTTTGTCCATGTCCCAACTGCAAGAACTAGGGGAGGCTGGAATAAGGGGCCTTTGACTTTGTTGCAGGCTAGTGCATTGGCTCACTTGGTCACTTTAAATCTCTGTGTCAGTGAAATCCCACACCAGAATTAGAGACTTTAAAAATTTTTAAAGATGAACACAGCAACAGAGAATAAGAGAAGAAAATATCCTGTTTCCTCCCTTACTCCTCAGACTACACGGATCTTGAGCTCCATGTACCACAATTTACAGAGCAAGCCAAAACTGTGTGTGAACAGGAGAAAAATAACTAATCCTGGATCTGTAGTTAATATGGATTGATTTCTGAAGAGCTTACCCAATGCATAGGCTTCAGGCCGTGTATATGTAGGCATAGCCCCCTTTTTATTTGTCTACCTGTTTCACAGTATAAATGTTTTTTTTAAAAAGTCTGAAAAGTCTTAAGCTATTTTGAGCATATGCTTATGACTTGCTGATTGTTTGTCCCTGTGCCTTTTCTAAAATCTGATGGGGGAAACCCTGCTTTTAGTTATTTTACAACTTTGTTGACAGTTTGTGCTGTAACAGCTATGATATGATTGGGTTTGTGCCAAGTTGGGAAGTTCTGAGTGGAAACTTGGAGCCTTCTGTTTATAAAAGCCTGGGTTTCTCTCTTTTACACACATGCTCTTCTTCTAGGGAAAGAAGTATTTTCTGTGATTCATAAAAAATCATAAGCTTTGCTTTGAAAGCTGATGTCATTGATGGATAAAATACTGGGAGTGAAGAGGAAAAAAAAAAATTAGGGATCCCAGGAGAAGATTGAGCCCCACTATCAAGGAGGGACTCCTCAGCTGTGACTGTAGCACAACACATGGTACCGTGTTCCTCTTCCCTCTGTTCAATACCTCATCCATCCATCCATCCATCCCTAGATGCAAGAAAGAAAAATGACCTTTCAAACCTGAAAGTGAGAATTGCAGATTCCATGCATTTCTTCAGTGACGGACAGTTTACCCTAAAACTTCTGTTCTTATTTATCTCTCCAAATCTGTTGTATCTGTTCTTTAATATGCTGTATGTTAACAAAATTTTCTAATGCACAACTGGAGAAAGGCAGCAGGGATTTTTCACTCCGCTGTTTTTCAGTGAAAATGATACTAAGCACTGTTTTGGTCATGAAGCCAACCTCTTAGTGAAATATGCTATTATTTAATCCTCATTATGTTTAGTATATAAATGGACTGTTTTTATTGGACAATGCATATGTATAAACACATAAAATTATACACGCAGCCCCATGCATATTTCATCTGGGAGATTCCCATGCCTGCAACTTACTGAGAGCAAACAGATTCTTCACTTCTCAAGAGCCGCTTTCCAAGTTTCCAGTGATCTCAGTTTCTGAATGGCTTTCTGGAGAACATAAGAAAGAGTATGTGATCTCAATCCCATTTGGAGAGCACAGGTATCTGCCTCGTAACTAACATGGATGCCTGCAGTATTTATTTCCAAGCCTCATCTAGAATTGAGCAAATGGATTTGATTTTTCCACAGTCAGAAAGGACAGCAGTCTGAAAATGGTGCATTTACAATGACAAAGGGTGTCATGTCTGGGCTTTGCAATGTGCTCTTCAGTGTGTAAAAAGACATTTCATAGACAGTTTCCAAATACCCAGGTAAAAGTAAACTCCGTTCAACATGAAGTATTTCTCATGAGAAAGTGTCTCTGGCTCTTCCCTCTCCCACTCTTGTCCCCCTGGAAATTTCAGTAGGAAGTGAGGTTAAAATCTTGCAAGCATGTGGGAAAAACCACGCTTTGTACTTTGTAAGGAATTAATGACTCTTGATTTTTTTCAAAATATAAAGCATGTTTTGCTTCCTAGCTAAATCCTGTAGTGTCTGTTTGGGAAAAGGAACAATTGCATTTCTAAAATGTCATCTCCTAAATTGACTATTCCATTTAGCCTTTTTCACCACTCTTGGTATTTCTGGGTGTGTTTTGGTTTGTTTTTTGTTGTTGTTGTTTTGACAAGTGGTTCTTATTTGGTGTATATTTTTTAAGAATTAGGGAAGAAGAGAGAAGAACGCTGAGCTGGAAGTTGAAATCTGGGTTTATTCCAGATGCCTGGGCAGCGACAGCCCCTGGTGCGCGTGTGCGCGCGTTTTTAAATAAAAAGGAAAGCAGAGGTTTGCTCATTTGTTTGCCTATTGTGAAGCTGTCCTGCACCTTTCTGCTCCTTTGTGCTGGGGTGAAGGCCGCTGAATGGAGGCCTTGTGCCATTTGTTGATTTTAAACCTCCCTGTTAATCCACAGGAACCTGCTGGTGTGCGCAGCAGGAGAGCTGTGTGACAAGTGGAAATCTGGGCGGGGGGGGGGAGCGCGGGGGGTCACAGGGGATAATAATCATTCAGCCATCAGCCTTTGTCACCCTTAAGCCTAATTGTTACCCTCTGCTGGTAACCACATTGAAGTGCTGGCCTTTTAAGTGTTTCTTGATTCTTTTTTATTTATTTTTTTATTTTTTTTTTTTACTTGGCACAGGCTTAGGAGAGGACGGTTTATCGCTGGGTTTGCGTCGTATTGGGTTTGCTGAGGTTTGTTTTATTAGCCCCGCCAAATTTTCTGCATCCCTTCAAATAATGGGGAAGAGTCCAAAGGGATGGAAGGAAAGGGGAAACTGCGGTGGTTACCGAATTCCCCTCTCTCAGGAGCTGGGCTAAAAAGCAGAGACTTCAAGCTTTCCTGCTCTGCCAGGGGTCTGGGGGCGAGCCGTGGCTTATGATGGGGAGACTGGGCTGTTGTGACAGCAGCAGCAAGGTGATGCTCAGGCTTTGGTGGGGTGGGACAGAGGGCTTCCCCTGCACACATCCCCCCCCGGGATGCCTGTCTTGCTTTCAGGTACGTGGAAAAGTGAAGGTGTGAGGGTGGCTGAAGCAAATGGAACCAGTGGTAAACTCAGGAGGGAGAGAGAAGAGCATTTTAAACCATTTGAAAACAACAAAGAAAAACCTTTAAGGTGGGATATCATTCCTAGCAGTCGGGAACTGGTTCTTCAACTTTCCCTGCCAGTTACACATGCTGAAGTCGGTAGGGCACTTTCTGCTGCGTTCCTGGAAGAAGTTAGCGTAGAAGCTGAGGTAGGAGCTGAAATGAAGCTTAAGGCTTTGCAACGGGCAAGTATCTGTAGGTGTGACACCTTCCCATCCGTGTTGTGGGATGGCTGATGTCAGGGGGGAGGTTGGTTGTTCTCTCCCCCCGCCCCCTGCGTGGTGGCTGTTGTGTGAGGCCATTACCTAAGGCCGCTTGGGCTCCCGGGTTGCTGGTCCAGGCTTTAGAGCTACTCTCCATCCAAGGCGGGTTTTTCCTTTGAACCCATCGAGCACGAGGTGCCAGGAGATGTGGCCAACGGGCTGTGTCCTACGGCCTGATAGCCCACATCTGAAAGTTGTGCCAGCAGCAGCGATGGTAAATCCCGGGTTGTTACAGGAGTCTGATTACACAGCGTGATTACAATCTTACTTTCAAGTCAGTCTTCCACCTGGCTCAGTATTTCATCAGCGGGCTTGAGAATGCTTCTCTGAGTAGGATGAATGTTTTGACCACTTTGTGCTTGCTACTCTTTTTGCAGTAGAAAGGGGGTAATTTATTTAGCAGGTTTGTTTTCATGTGTTTCCCTGTTTTCGGATGGTATGATTCCTTATTAGTGTGTTGCTCCGCTCCTTGGATTTCTTTATGAACAGCATAGGTCAGGGTGGTACCTACATGGACTTTGATATTTCCATCAAGAAGATTTAACTAGTAAAAACTTCTGATCAAAACTACTGTCAGTAGTGTGAGTCAAGCACTCAGCTGTTGTATTTCCACCCTTCTGTGATGCAGATGTAATTGTAATTACTGAGTCAGGCTAATAATTCTGTTACAACTGTTGTTACAGGACATGTCTCAGGAAGGCTATGGAACCAGATCTCAACCCCCTATGGCCCCAGGGAAGCCTAACCACGAAGACTTGAATCTAATCCAGCAGGAAAGACCATCGAGCTTACCAGTAAGAAACTAATGTTTGTTATGGTATTTTGAAATGAAAGCACTTTACATGATGGTGTTTCATTATTCTAGGATGAGCAGATGAGAAACATTGAAAGAAGAAATAATAAACGAGGTTGATCACAAGCTGGTCTTAAAAATACGGCGAGAACTTGCATATAAGTGGACTTATCTGAGGCTTGTTCTGGTTCAAAATAACACTATTTATGCCCATGTGTATTTATGCATGTTTCGTGCATGTGCACATGTGTATTTGCATAGAGGAAACGGATTGGTTTTTTTTTTTTAGTCTTAGGAATTTCATACTTGCATAAAACAATCTGGTGAGGAAGAGGCTTTTTTTCTGTGCCCTTTTCGAAGGATTTCAGTAGATTCTGGTTTAGAATACTGCCACCAAGGAGTTATTTGCTCCCAACCTGGAGCTTCAGTAATGAGTTTGACATGTTAATTTTGCTGCTGTCTATTGCTACAGAAATGTAGAGTTGGGAATGGTACTTGGGCTAGGCTGGTCTTTTGGTTAGGAGAGTATTTTGGACTAACATTTCTTAGTTTTTCTGAGCTTTGTGCATTCTGCTGTGGGGGAAACAGCACAAATTAATATACTTTACAAAAACAGTGCAGCTACTTGCATTTTAGAAGGTTCTTATTTCACTGTAATGGGTAAAGTACTCCTTGGCATTGTCTCCATGTGCCCTGTTGGTTTGGGGATTTTCTTGTTTGTTGCTAGTAAAACAGCATGAATTTAAGCCAACTGGAATATGTTCAGCTTAAATGATGAAAACTATGTGACCTCTGGCTTGTAATAACGTGTCATAAACATATAGGATATTTCCTGCAGTTCACTGGGTATGTGTTCATTTCCAGTTAGCAGAGGGATCTCTCTGAAGAATTTACCTTATCAAGACACCAAATATGTTTGTGAAAGCTGGTAGTACGTTGTATATTTTGCCTCTGGCACACGGCACTATTGTCAACCCCCAAAAATAGGACAATAAACATCTTTATAGCATTTTAAAGTTATATTTTTGCCACCTAGGAGAGTATATGTGCCACAAATTCTTTATATGACTTTTGAAATATGCATGTCTCAGGAGCAGCTATGGAACCTGGTGCGAGAAGAGAGATCCATTTGCTTTGAACTGGTGTTAATTTGACAATTTTTCAGGAAACATTTTTGAAAAGATTAATTTCTCTGAACAGGTCTCAAGAACGAATGCTGGCAATTACTTTAAAAATAGTAACTACTGTGGACATTGAGCTGTGTTGGCAACAACTACCTGCTTTAAAAAGCAGCAGTATTAAAAAGGACTGTTTACCTCCCAGTTTTTCCCAGTTTTTCATGAACAGTGTTTGTCAGGGTGGAGAGAAGTAAAGTTATTTATCAACTAATGTTCTACTAATTTGCCTGTGGTTTCTCTTAAACAATTGTTCTACTTTTAATCCATGCTTTGTCCTACCTCCATCATCATGACATCTAAGCAGAGTATTGGGTATTATCTGTGTCCCTGAGTGTTTGGTATATTTAGTAGCTCATTATTATTCTAGGTATGAGTAAGCTGCTAGTATTAACAGTGAATGTTAACCATTTAGGCCACGTAGCTTAAACTCTTTAATTGGTTCCCAATTCTGTTATTGAGACACTTTATTACTGAAAAGCTTTGATACATAACCAGAGAGCACTTTGTATCGCAGAATCAGAGAACGGTTTGAGCTGACCCAAAAACCCCTGCTGTTTGGATATGGAGGGGACTGGGAAGTATTATCATTTTGTATTTTATTTTGGTTTGGATTTTTTGTGGGTTGTTTGCTTTTTTTGTTTGCTTTGTTTTTCAGATTTTAAAACAACTATGACCCTTCGTATGTGGCGACAATGCTTTTAGTTTTTAGTAGTGTGAGCAAACTTCCCATCATCTTACTTCCAAGGAAAACATCTTAGAAATTAGGAACAATACGTACATTCAAAGTACAGTGAACGTGATAAATGATTTAATATAACTCCCTTTGGGGTATGGATGGCTTGACCATATAAACCATCATGGGGTGGTTTCTTTTTCCCTGGGGCAAGAGAATTCTGTATTCAGTTTTGGATTGCTTATTGAAATTTATGTTCACTATGCCTTGTTTAGTATTCCTAGTGATAGTGTCATTTTTCGATGCTAAATATGGCTCCTTAAGCTTGTTTTCAAGATAATGCTGTTCTTGAGGGTAGCCAGTAAGTCGTCTTTATACAGTGAAGCTTAAAATGATAGCAGTGGTGCTAATGCTTTTAATGAAATTTGGTTATGTTTTGTTTCGTGGTATTCTGGTATTTATACAATTTGACCGTTATCTTTTTATTTCTTAAGGGCATTGTGTAAAATCACAGCAGCTACATAGTAAGCTTATACAAGTGTCTAAAAACAACAAAAGAGATGTAATACTAAATGGTGAATGGTGTTCTCTGATGTGGCTTTGAAAAAAAAAAAAAGTTTCCCTTTGATGGATTCGAAGAGGAGCTGGCCACTTTCTGCAGCGCTGAATGCTGGCTTGTGTCATCCTTTGGGGGAGTTTTTTCAGCAGGTTTGTGTCACAGTCAGCACAGCTAAACAGCTCAATGGTTGTTCCGTTTCCTTCACACATTGTATATAAAAGTCCTGGCATGAATGTTCCCATAAAGTTCAAAGCAGACAAATTTGTAATGTGGGTTGGTAACAAATGGCTGCAAAACAAAATATGGCTTTATTAGCGACTTCTAATGGCCTGTCAGATTCTATACAATGCTGGCTTTCCTTCTCCTGACTGCTCTGGTGTCTGGAGGGTTTGACCTGTGGGTCCCTGACCATGTGGAGTCACTGATAGCCCAAATGAAAAGTTGCACAGAGCAGCGCTCCAAGCACTTTTGTTGGGTTCACAATTAGAAGAAAATCTCAAGCTTTTGAGAAAACATAGGAGTTGGGCACTCTGCAAAGGAAAGGAAGTCATAAACGGAAACTGTTGCCTATTAGAGTGGAGGAATAAAAGCGGGGAGAAGCCTGAATGAGATTGTCTGGAGAAACACTACTACAGAATATTTTTATTGAGACTTAAGGGATAATAGCAAAGTACACATTTCTGCTGTGGTGAGAAAGCTAGAGCAGATTTACAGGAAAAAGCATCCAAATGATCTATCTGCAAATTTCTTGTTGCAGTAAAGGAGCTTGTGTCAGCAGTAGGCTCTGTGTGTTTGTGAAGACTAATCCTTTATTTTGTCTTTAATGTATAATTTTGTAAATGTTCACAGTGGATTGTGTCGATAGAATGAAGAGCAGAAAACATAAATTAATTTAATTTTTTTTTTATTGGCACGAGTATGAAAATCATTTCAGAAAGGCGTTGGTTGTTTTGCTGTTACTTTATTTTGTTTTAATAAGGTCATTTTTTTGCCTGGTGTCGGGTGTGTTGTTTGAGGTGTGAGGTCAAATGACTTACTCAAGGTTGCCATGCTTTTGAAACACAGGTTTCTGCTACTTTTTTCTTGTTACAACCAGCAGGTAAAGTTCTGTAGCTGCTTGTGGTGTTGCAAGCCAGGGTGACTGCAGTCCTGCCGTGTGTCCCACAGCGTCCCAACTGTGCTGTGCCATCCCATCTCCTCCAGTGTCACCCCTGGGACTGGCCACTGGATTTGACGTGGGGAACTAAAATAATTATAATTTAAAAATTAAATAATAATAATGAAGAGAAACAATCACTCTTTATTCCTGGGTTAGTTTTTGACTGAATCACAGTGCAATCGTGTGGGCATCAGCGGTACCTCGGAAGAGGAGATGGGAAGCAGTGGCCGTGATGGGAAAGGGGAAGATGGGGACTGCTGCAGCTTTGATTTTAGCCCCATCCTAAAAGACTCTATGATCTTGCCAGAAGGGTTTAAGACTCTCCTCTTGTCAGCTGAGATACGATGGCACAGCAGATCCCAGCGTTGATAGTTGGGCCCTGTGGTGGCCGCAGAGCCCCAAACAGGCAGCAGACACTTCACTGCTTTTTGTAAGACAAGTTTTCTGCCAGTTTGCGTCCCTGAACCATTTAATGCAGGCAGTGAGTGCAGGCCCAGAGGTGTGAGCGTGCACAGCTGGAGGCTGCAGACAAGGTGGGCTTGTGGTAGCCCTCAGCTGCATCGGTGTGAGTCATAGGGAAATCGTGGCCCGAGTCTTGGACCCTGGTTTAGGTTCATCTTGTGCCTACTGGAGGTCATGCAGCTGGAGGGGGACGGTTGTATCTGGAGTTAAGGGGAACTGGTGCTTTACTAGGTTACTGAGAATTCTGAGTTCATGGATTAATACTATGACATCACTTATTCAGTGGATCTTTTCATGGTGGCAGAGCAATTTCTATCAAAAAAAAAAAACAGTAGCCAGTGATGGAGGTGGAATGCCACTTGTGTCTTGTGCAGTGCTGTGACTTCCGAAGTCTGTGGTTCTACAAAATCTATAGTTGTATGAGCTTCAGGCTCGGGTAGACCTCAAGTTATACATACAGTTGCTTGGACAGACAAACTTTTTAAGATGCCAGTTGCCTTGTTTCATTATGCTTAGTACTGTGGAAAACAGTACATCAGCAATCCCTTCCTGATTTCATTAACTCCTTCACAGTTCTGTTTTACCTCATTTTAACGAGCCTCTAAAGGATGTTTCGAGTCCTGGACAGTCATTCTTCTGGTCAAAACACCTTTTGCCTCACAGGAGGAGGGTACTAAATTAGACCAGAGGACCTCTGTTGAGAACAGATAGTGAACTAAAGATTAGATATACTTGGCTCTTGGAACAGTATCGTTTCAGATGCATCTCAATAGGTGCAGGCTGTGATGAAAGTACACGGGATGATTTGGGAGTCCACATTCCCTGTCTCACTTCTAGAATATGAAGTAGCTTGGAAAGTCATCTTGAGCAACAGCATTCCCTGAACAAATGCCTTTAATGGTTGAAGTCTTAATAGACCAGGAAAACAGTTTCTAGCATAACTGGAGAAACTGTGCTTGAGAGTTAGTAGGACATACCTCTTCTTTTCTCAGAGCTTAAACCACTGGGATGAGGGACTCTGGTGACATTTATACAGAGCTTAGTCTACTAAGCCCTGATCACGAGCAGGGTTGTGGTTACTACCATAATGTAAATATTAATTACCACTGTAGCCCCTCTGGAAAGAAAAAATCGGTACTAAAAGAGAGGTAGTGCAGCAACCCTCTTTTTTTTGGTAATTGTTGTTGGATTCTTTGCAGGTAAGGAAAGTAGAAAACTTGATCTAAATTTTAAGTATTATTTTTAAAATATAGAATATTAATTCTGATTTGAGAAAGAAGGAAGAGGGGGAAAAACCCAATCTGTCACTGGATTCTTGGTGATTCTTGGGAGGCAGATGCAACTGCCAGTTGATAGATGCATGAACAGTACATGACAGCAATTTTGACCTGTAGTTATTCGATTCTGTTCATGCCTCCATCTGAAAATAAGTGTTTGGGAGTACGTTAAACCATGAACAAGAAGAAAATGTGAGTATGTAATACTTGTGAATTAAATTTTCCATTGTTTTTACATCAAGTAGGATAAGACTGGTGTGCCTCTTTCTCACTTTCTTTTTTCTGCAATGTTGTAAAATAACTGAATGATCTTGTTTTCCTTTGTTTGGGTCAAGAAATTTTAGCTGAAAATTGTTACTCTGTGAAAGAAGATTATTGACTCAACAAGCCTTCAATTTTCAGTGAATAACACTCCCACCCTCTAGCTTCAGGAACATGTGGTGCATGCATTCTATTTTAAAGTACAGACTGTAATTTAAAACTGAGGCAGTTTGATGCCCCACTGAACTTTGTTTAAGCCTGGAATAAAAGGAAAAAAGCTTCAAGTTGCAAAGAAGTGACTAAGCTTTCTCAAAGGCTTTTCTTAGCCATTATGCACAGAGTTGGAAAAAGTTGCTATTTTTCCCAGGTAACTTTAATTCTTGATCAAGTGCAGTTGCTAGTTTGGGTTTGTTTTTCTTCTCACCATTCTGTGTAATAAACCTGTAGCTGGAACAAGTTCCATACAACACATGTGTATAGGGATACGGAGTATATGTATTGGTGCGTTTCTAAGGTACAAAACAGGCTCTGCTGTTGATGCTGGTGTGCATATAGAATCTATATGTGGCCCCGTGTTGGTCAGAATAATGGGTCAAATCCAGTGTGAGCCACAGCAGCACTGCTTCATCGCTGATGGGGTTTTTTTCGGGGGGTGAACATGTGCTTTTTGTGTGTCTTGGCCCCCTCGGTGTTCATGCATGTTGTACATTTGACTGCAGTGGAGCCAGGATTTCATGTAGGTGACGGAACCAATTCATTGTCTGAGAGTTAACTTGTATATTCAGTTTAAGTCCTGTTTTGGGCAAAAAGTGCAATTAAAGTAGCGCAGAGCAGCCCTGGGTGTTTGTCCATATCGGGTTAAACTGAAACATTGAAAACAAAATTATTCTTGATTCTTGAATTACATATTCTTGCTATTAAAATTTGTAATGTAAAGAGAAGGTCCTGTTGTTAATCATTTGTGTTCTGTGCTTTATGGGATTACTTGGTTTTGCTAGATAGATTGATCATATTTATTTAAAAAACAGTGTTAGGCTGTTACTGAATATAAAACTTAATTTCAGTAAGTACTGTAAAAAAGATACTTGGCTATTCCATCACCTTTTCCGTTTTCAAAATACTTTACTGCGTTTACAATATCCCTATAATAACAAAATTACTAATTTAGCATCTGAGAAAATTTACAAATGCACAAAGAAATACTTAGTCTGACCTCTGCATGAAACTGATGTGTGAAACCTGCTGAGGGATTATAGATCCCAGTAGCGGTTAAAGTTGCAAAAACTTGCATTTAAATAGGCCAGTGTTGCCCTAAGTAGAATATTAAAGTATTAGTACCTTTTTTCCTGCAATATTATTTTAAGCCATAAGGAGTTGCGTTAACATACTTTATACTTCTGAATACCGGGATGGTATTGGTGTTGGTTCAAGGATTCAATAAACTAGATTTTATGTGAGTACATGAAGCTCTCCCTCTCCCAGAGGCTGCTGCCCCCATTGCCGAGGGGACTGGACTGGCCTTGTGGTAGCCCCTGAACTGCTGAGGCTTGCAGATTGAAGTGGGAGGCAAGCTGAAAGCCCCGAAGATGACTTTGATATGCAAGGCCATGAACTGCAGTAGCACCAGTGCCTCTGCACAGGGGCAGTAACTGCCCTTTCCACCTGCCTAAATTTCCAAGTCAGTGCCTTTAGGTTTTGCATCTGGGAATCTCTACTCCAAAATGGCGGGGTTTTTTTCACATTTGGGGATCGTTTTCATTTTTTGGAACATGTCACACAATGTGTGTACACATACATAGAGCGTATAAAAGCATGCATGTCATATCTACTTGGTTATTTGTAAATTTTGAGTTGATAGCATACTATAAATTCCAAAGCTCAATATATTCACCCGTGCATGTCTTTGTTCGTGCCTGTGTGAACACCAGGATTACAACACAAAGTAAGACAAAAGAGCATTACTCACTTGTATACCATTTCAGGAAGTACCTGAGACACTGTAAATGTTTGGGGGTTTTTTCCCTTTCTTTTATTTTTACTTTTCCTTTCTTTTATTTTTACCACAAGTATTTTTTCCAGAATGACTCCTTTATTTGTGCTCTCCAACTGCTACGAAGTATGACCTCAGCTTCCTAACTTTTGACTAAACAGGGTAACTCATTCTGACCAGCAGCATCTCAAGTCCTAACAGCAGATGCCTCTTCTTCTTCTTACACCATCCGCTCCTGTTTGCTGGGAACCTGTTGGCTTCTGGTGTGATTGTTGTAGCTTTCATGTTTGTTTTTTTTAAAAAAAAAAAGGGAAGAAGTCACCGGTCTTTGATGTGAAGCTCACTTCTGAGTGCTGCTGGTCAGCTTGTGGTTTCTGTGTAAGCAGATGTTTGTCCAGTCACGGTCAATAGTGTTAAGATTGGGCTGGGTTTCACAGCACTTTGTTCGGTTGTTTATGGCATATATACCCATAATTGCTGGGGATTTTAAGCACCGTCATAGTGCAAAAGGGAAGTGCTTGTAATGCATTATTTGTTTTGTAGTGCTACACTGGAATCCTGATAAAGTCAGTCCTGTGGGGTGTGAGACGTGTTGAGATGAATTTTTTTGAAATTTGAAATGGGTTCTTTAAATTTCTCTTAAATGTGTTTTCATGAAACCTAATGTCCTAAGCCTAAAGCCTCTGAAACCTTCCTTCCTTTGCTGGAGCCACACATCTTAGATTCATGATGAAGTCTTCTCTTGAAGACAGCAATTCTTGGTGGCTTTTTATATTATACTGTGTGTGAGAAGCGCTACTGAAGTGTATTATGTGTAAATAGGCTTTCATTATCAATTTTCCTTTAAAAAAAAAAGTACACAGAAACTATAAATGAGAGAGGTTTCTGCATTTGTCTTTGTAAGGCACTATACTTTAACTCACTGCATCAGTTTTCTTTAAAGTCACACGGATTATTCTGTGCTGTATCCCACACAATACCAAACACAGTTCTTCTCCCGCAGGATGTTATAAAGAGGGTCCTCTTTGAATCCACAGTTCGGGGGGTGAAGCATCATAGTGTGTTGAAATCAAGATAAAAAAGCTGATAACATCAAGGAAAGGCTACTCTCAATTCCCAGTGTTTATGCTGTTGATCTCTTCCCTTCCATGCAAACAATTGCAGATGACCCTTTTAATCATCTCAACCTGTGAAATGAGACTTATTGTGCTAAATTAGAATTAGGTCCCGAATTTTGAGGCACGTTTGAATAATTGCATTAGTATAGGAAAATATGCTGTTCTGGATCATTTATTTCACATCATAGTTAAGTGGCATGAATTTATAACTGAATGCGTGGGATTGGGTTTGGTTGTTGGAGTGGTTTTTTTTTTTTTCCCTTTCAAGGCGGAAATTGGCTTAATAGTTTATCTTCTACCATACTAGTGAAGTTATCATTTTGGGAAGTAATATAAAGATAAGCATACTCGAGTTTGTATTTATATGTTTGCATGTAGTAATACATTATGCATCAGTGAGGTTTAGTAAGGTTTGCTGAATACACAAAGCTTGTCTCATGCCCCAGCAGAAGGTGTGTACACTCACATGTGCATTTGTAGTATCACAGATGATTATTTTCCCAATGTGCTTTGCACTAAAGGTAATGAAAGAGCTCCAAAACATGAGTATTTTTGTTTCTTAAACTGCAAAGTATACAATGGTCAGTGTTTGGTTTTGAAAAGTACAGAAGCACGGGAACTGGAAGTGTTCTGTGATTTTTAGACTGGCTTGTTAAAATCAAAATAACTTAGCAAGATCATATAGGTAGATGAAATGGTGTATGGAATAAATACAGATATTGGCCATAGTGAACTAATTCATTGTGGCACGGGATAAAAATGTAATGCAAACTGTTTAGTTTTTAGACTTTTTTTTAGACTTTAGACTTTTTAGACTTTAGGTTTTAGACTTTTCTAGTGAACTGGAAGCCTTGCCATTTTTTTGTGTGATAGTGCAGTGGAGATGGAAGGAAAACTCCAGATTATCTCATTTCCTTATTTAATTTACAGGCCATGTCAAGATTTTAATAATAGGGTTTAATGAAAGCTTCATAAACACTGTTTTTTTCCATCCTGTTTATTGTACCATTAGACGCCTACACGAAAGTAGGAAAAAGTAAAGTTGTTCAGTGCAATTTTCAGCGCAGTTCTTCAGGATTTATTGAAAAAAGGCTGTAAAGTTTCAGAATCTATGTTTGGATTTTTTAATAAGTAGCATCTCATATTTGTGGCTTCATTTGGATTCTCTCAACAGTCCATTTTCTCTCCATCTTCATTCCTTCCCTTTGTTTTGCTTGTGCCTTTAAAGAAGACTTAAGAGGAGTGTATATACACAGCACTGGTGTTTCTAAAAAGACTGCTGGTTCTTCCTGAGTGGCTCGTTAAAACATTTTGTCCCGTTGGAAATCACAGTAACAGCCTTTTTGTTCCCATTCTGAGGTATGACAAAGTACAGGAATTTTTTTTTGCTCTGAAAGTCTTTGGCTGTTTGTGGACAGAGGGTTATTCTGGTGCTCAGATCACAGCTTGCTGTGAGGGGGGCCTACAGAGTTGTCGTTCTCTCCAGCAAAGAAACGGAGGTCAGAAAGCAGATTGTATGAAATGCTGAGAAATACACCCATGCACATACTCATGTGTCCTTACAAACATTTTAGCTCTTTAATTTTTGCTGGTTAGAACCAGTAATTTCTAGTGCCTGCTTTTTAATGTCTATATTCACAGCACTACAGGTCAGACTGAAGTCATTCCCGTAAATCCTTTACCTTATTTTTTCCCAGAAAAACAAACTTTCCCCTCCTGTATAATAATTTTGATCGCTTGACTTCCATTTCCATGGAGATATGATCAGAGGGCTGTAGTCAGCTAGCCACGCAGGCTAAGAACTGTCTTGTGTCACTTACAGTGTGCAATGAAACTACAGATCTGAAAAGTAATTAAAGACCTATAGACTGACACATTTTTTTTCCCCACCACCCACAATGCATGAAAAATGTAACTTGGAATCAAAACATATGATCATCTATGCAAAGGGTTTTTTAAAAAAATGTTTATTTAAAAGAAAAACCAAACAACAAAAAACCAACCACCTTCTTTAGTCTATAACTTTTAAAATTATTGCTTTTCCAGCAGTCTGACATTCTGTATACCCTTCCACGTATATTTGAATTTTCCACTGATTCCAGCATGCTTAGTTTAGACGACACGTGTTCAGTTTTGTCAAAAACTGAATTTTTGTAGTCCACAGAACTCATACATTCATGATTAAACAAATGCAGATTGGGCAGCTAATGCTCCTCCAAGTTCAGTGTGGGGTTAGTGATTTGGGGTCACGCAGAGGATTTAGCTGGTCCTGGTGAGCAGTATGTACCTTCCAGACTCCCCAGAGCGAGTGACAAAGCCTAATGGCAAGTGCTAGTCCACGCTGTGCTTTGGTTCAGGAGAACGGGGCTGAGTTGTGGTACTTCATGACCTGAAAAGAAGACAGGGAAGTGTCTTAATTTCTGCAGAACCAGGTTAGTTTTCCTTCAGACTAGGTAATAACCAAGTTACGGATGTAATGCCATTTAGATTATATATGTATATGTATATATTAACATTTAAAAAAATACGTGAAGGTGTCCGGTTGTTGAAGGATCTGTCTTTCCTGCAGCTCCTCTGTCTCCTCTCTGAGGGGTTTGCAGGGTAACCCAACTTCAGTAAACTGAAAGGGAGTATTTTATCTTGGTTTCGGCACACAGCTGTGATGCTGTGGGGAACATGGCGCCTGGTAGAAGAACTGCATTCCCTCATGAAGACTTGGTGAAGCGAATGTAAAAAACCAAATGGCGCCTGAACTTGAATCGGTGTTTTCCTGGGCACTGTGCTTCTGCTGGGCAACAGGGCCTGCTCTCTGGATTGATTTTTAAGGTGGATATTTTTGTCACACTTCATAAGGGCATATTGATGAGACAAAGGTGTATAAGCTAAGTTAAGGTGTTTTTCCTCTGGTGCTCTTTTATTGCCGGGATCCACTGAGTGGCAAAACTTGAAAGTGAGCTTTCTCCTGCCCTGCGAGGGTTCTCCTGCTTGAACCACTCTCCCAAGTATCCCCTCTCTTTTCACGTGGGACAAAAAAGTGATGACAACAGCTCTCTTCCTTGTTGTTGGAATGACACTATCAAATTAAAAACTGAAAATAAATCGTTGATTTAGCGAGCTCGGGTTTTCCCTCCTCCTGTTCAGGCCAAGGGGCTCGGCCACCCCGGCCGCCTGCCCG
>BJBW01000219.1:105053-164377 GCA_004320125.1 Scolopax mira
CGGAGGGGAAGGGCGGCGGGCATAAGGCGAAGGCGGGCGGGTAGGGCCCTGGGCTCCGCGCCTTCCCCTCATGCCGGGGGGCTCACCCTAGCCCGGGGAGGGCGGGGGGCGGTTCATGCCGCTTCGAAACCGTCCTGGGCATTTTTATAATTGATCATCAGCTGACACCGCCCGGGCAGAGAGCTCTCACCGCTCCCTCTGGCTGCTGGAAGTCTGAAATTACATCTTTGTCTTTGAAGTCGGGCGCACTGTTAGCGTCGCCATGGCGACGGGGCGGGTAATGGCCTCCGCCGAGAGGAGGCTGGTATTTAGCGCCGAGCGCGGCCCTGCAGAAGGCCTCGCTCTCCGGAGCGGTTACTGAACTGTCCCCTCTTAGAAAATGTTTTAAAATTGCGTTTTTACATGGCCTTACCAGATTAGTAGTCATGGTTTATTTCGTTTTAACTGCAAGGATAAAAGCATTATTCCATTAAATGGGTAGCTTCCCTCCACCCCCCACCCCCCCCTTTCTCCTTTGGTTTATGCATTATTAACACAAGCTTTCCTGTTTTGCTTGTAACATTTTATAGGCTCTTTCAAACATGTAGTCAGATTTGCTCTGTTGCTCTTTTATTTTTCAGGGCTTAACCCTTTTGTGTCTTCAAAAACTTGGAGAGAAGCCTCAAGCAGTTCTGGCTGCTCCCATTTAACGTGTTTAAAAACAGAAAAAGGTTTTCTTTTTATCTTTTTTTTTTTTAAAACTATTTTTTGAGGCATTCTGCTTTTTTGAAGCATTCTACAAAGCAATGCAGATGGGTCTGTTCTTGTCATTTAATTGAAGCAGATGCTGAAGTCAGCACACATGAGCCTCGATAGGGCTGTGGAGGGTTTGTGTGAGAAAGTATTTCAGTCTTGTGTTTTTAATTTGTGTGCCCATCTTCCTTTCTGACCTCAGTGTTGTCACCCCGCTCTCTGTATGGGTAGTGTTTTGTTGGCAGCCTTCAAGAGAGATGCACCTCGTGGTTGAAGGACGAGGGAACAAAATATCTGGAATGATTCTGGGGACATGGTATTTACCCTTACTGCCTTCCTCTTTAACATGGAGCTGGTGAAATACATCTAGACAAGTAGAAGTATTGTTATAAACACAAGCTGCAGGCGTTGTTTCACTTTCCCAGTGCTCTAAAATATAGCTTTCATTTTAGTCTCTAGTAGGAGGCATATATCCAAGTACAGTCAAATGCTGTGGATACAGGGATTCAGTCATCCCTGCCGACACAAATGGTCTCTCTATTAAAAATTTGGAGGGTAACAAGCAAACCTGGGATTCATAATTTCCCCCATCTTTCCCCCCTCCCCTTTTTCTTTTTGTTGTTATGTGGTGCTTACTGGTACCGTCCTTCTCCCATCTATATCTGTCACAGATTCTGCTCTCGTAAATGCTCCCAGGGACATTGCAGGAAAATGTAAATGTCCCTCAATTTTTTTTGTCCTTTTTTATTGAAGTCACGTAGTGATTTAGCTTTAAATAGTACTTCTTGTGGGATGGACTTTCACCTTCTGGAGAGTGGACTGAAACTCTGAGATTTATTTCGCCGATCCAGCTGGACTGTAGACTGGGCTCAGGTCTTTGAGTGGGAAGGTTGTGTGTGCAGGGCTCCTCCTCTCCCCCCACGCCTCCATCTTCAGCTCTGTGTTTGTTCCTGCATGCAACTTTTCATCCATGTGACTCCCACAGACCCCTTCGGTAAATAGCACTGCTTCTGAAACTCGAGTGAAATATGGTTCCTACCTCAGGGATGCCCTGGAGTAGATGGATAGTCAACCCAGCTTCCACAAGGCCCATCTCTACTCTTGGCCAACAGCAGCTGCTGCCTCTATTGCAGCCCAGCCTGGAGTTAGTATGTTGTATTGCCGGTGAATGTGGCAATTACATATGTTTTTCAAAGGTTTTTATTTTATATGCTTGGTTTTTTTTAATTCTGTTCAAATACTTTTTTTTAAAAAAAAGAAAATTTTGGGCAAATCTGTTCCAAGTGTGAATAAAGTATTGTACAACTGCATATATTAAATAGGCTGGACTAGAGGTTTACTATCCTCTCCTGGTTTTGTGGGTATGAATTTCATCCTTTGAGTTGCATTCTCCTTAAATCTGCAAATTCTGGGAAAATTAGACAAGCCAGTTTACACTTCATTAATAAGAAATTACTAATTGCTTATAAAACAGGCGTATCTTTGTCTGCATAGGGCTTTTAAGAGTTGCTGCTTAATCTTTTTTTCTTTTTTTAATCACTAAATAAACACGTCTTGGCAGTCACTGCATGTGAAACCAAAACCTCGATGTGGACTAAAAGCAAACACACTACACTAATTTTCATTAGCATATCCTATCTCCTAGAACATTTATTTTTTCATCTCCTTGTAAATTGATTTTTCATGTGCTTGTGACTGATATTTGAACTGTGTATTTGTAGTAACTGACTTATGTAAAAGACGGGTCCTGGATCTCCTAACATGAATATATTATGGAGGTGACCTACTGGGTCCATAGTTAAGGTTGCACAGAGTTTTCACTTAAAACGATGTTTAAATCCCTTAATTAAACATTAAAACTCACACGAATTCTCAAACATGGACTGTTTCAATAGAGAGGATAAACTTTAATTATTTAGGTACTCAATGTTCTTCTTAGTGCTGTATTTGCAGAATTCAGAACAACTTAAAATTATTCCTTGCTCAGGTTTTTCCAGAGTTCCTAGTATTTTCACTTTCTCTGTTCTTTTAAAAATCTTTTGGCTAAGCCTTTCATTACTCTAAGTTGTTGTGTATCTGTTGACTTCATAAAATTACGATAATTTACATAATTTTGTTAAAACCAGTTCAGCTTTAATTACAATAATGCATGATACAGAAGAACATACAGAAGACATGGGAAAGCTCTGTGGTTTATATTAGTTTTTGCCATGGTAGTCAAATAGCTGATACCAATGATACCTTCTCATTCCAAAGATTTGTAATGAGAAGACTGTATTTAAGAGAAATACCGCATGGAAGCAAAATACAGTCAAATTTAAACACCAGTAATGTCTCTTCTGTACCACTGCTTATTTCCAAATCAGTCAATGAACAACAGCTACAGTTGTCCCAAATGGGTATAAACATCCCTCTCCTTTTCCCCATTTCCCTTATTCCTTGAGGGCCCAGTTCAAGCTTTGTTGAAATCAGTCTTTTCACCAATTTCAGTGAGGCTGATAAAGTCTTACATTCATTCTACCCAGTTGTCACCCTGTTCCTCCATATTAGTGTTGGTTTTGAGCCTTTTTCTTTGGGCAGGGCCTGTAAACCTGTTGAACACAGCTGTGTGTGCTGTACCTGTAACAACCAGTAAATACAGCTCTCCCTGGTAATGGTTGCAGCCTTCTGCTGAGCTATACTCCCATTCCCAGCGTAGGTGGAACTATATATTTGCAGACCATACATAAATGAAGAAAAATTCCTTTAAAAACCAGTATTACATGTATAAGTAGTATCTGTATTCAGACTCCTCAGCCTCCAGCTATTCTTCTAACTGGAAATAGAGACAAAATGGAGGAAAAAAAAAACAACCCCTGCTCCTCATTAGCTTATGGTCTATGGAAAGTTTACTGTTTAAGCCTTTTAGGTCAGAATCTGTGTTTTCCTGTCATATTCAGCTGACTGCTGCTGTGGTCATACACGCTTATTTATTAGTTCAGCTCTCCTGTCCGTTAAAGCACTGCAGCTAGTACTTTTTAATTATTTTGAAAAAATTCTTGTCCTGTTAGCAGCAGCAGCTGGGATATACGAAAGTACTTATTATTTATAAAATAATAATTTGGTGCAGAGTGTGTTAGTTCTTGAATTTTGGAAAGCGCAAGTACTATATGCTGAGATTGCATACCAATACTGTAAAAATTCAAAATTACCTATTAATTTGAATAATTCCTTATTGCTCTAGGCATAGAATGAAGAGTGAAATTCACAGGAAATTCTCGTTGTCTCCAAGGTATGAGTATGTTCTCAAGCTCTTGCAGAGTAGGGATTGAAATATTGGGAGTGAAAGGGCCTGTTGCACTTGCCTGCTGCAAGGTTGATGTGAAAAGGCAAGTGAATGGAGGCTGCTGGGCCTGAAATGTTGTTTTTTTGGTGATGGTCTTGCATTTTACTGACTCTGCTCTGTGTGTAGAGCAGTCTGAAACAAAGCATAGCGGGTGGGAGTACATGAGAGCAGCTAAGAGCCAAGCAATGTGGAGAGTCTAATTTGTATGGGTTGGAATCTTTGGCAATAGTACCATATTAGTGGTATTTTTACAATTTTTTGGGGCTGCGAGCGTGTGCAAATTCTCTTCATTCTTTTCAGGGGGGGGAGCAGAATGCTGAAAAAGAACTGATCCAAGCACAGTATATACATTGTGATAGCAAGGGGTTAAAGAGATGTAATTATGCATTCTTCAGTAACTGTTCTGTAGTCAGCAATACAGCAAGGATTTTATAGAAGCTTTAAAAAAAAAAGAAGAAAAGATGAGAGGGGGAGAATATGGAGAGAAGGTCAGATCCAAGGATTCTCCTAGGGTTTTCTCGTGTTTGCTGCTTCTTTGTGTCTTATTATACTCTCTCCTGGTAGAGACAGAAAAAAGCATTATGGCCTGTTGGTTCCTCCTACTGATAACGTGCACTTGATCTCTTTGCTTTATGGTAATAGTAGAGGTGAATTTATGGATTTAGTTTTTGAAGGAGTTCTGAGCCATCCCGGTGTTTGCCAGGGTCCTTGTGTATTCCCCAGCTCTTAGCGCCTGGTAGCCCTGCGAACATGAGCATTGCCACAAGCTCTGGTTCTCAGCTGTGCTTTGCCCCTTCTTCAAGGGGATTTGAATTTCCAGCAATTCCATCTACTAGAAATAGTTAGGTTTTGCACCTTTTGGGTGATTTGGGTGGATGAATGGAAGCTCGTGTTTCAGTACAGTCAGTATTTCAGGCTGACCTGGCTGGTGAAGGTAAGCTTTCATCACCACTGACTAACCTTTGAGAGACCAAGGGAAAAAAGTTAGGGATTTTTTTCCCTTTTTTTCTTTTCTTTTTTTTTTCCCTACCATACAGGATCGTCGTGTTGTCCTTCACAGGTGGAATATGTGGCTGTGGAGTGTTTAGGAACAGTCACGGTAACAGAGCATGTAAAACGGGCAGGGTATCTGGAATATGGGCTACCCCCTTACTTTCCACCCTGTGAGTTAGCCTGAGGTCTGACTTGCTGAGTCACTCAGTGCACCAGATCCTTCTTTTTTTTATTGAACTAATTTAATTTGCAGTTGGATTTCAACATAACAGCGAAGCATTTCTGAGAGGTATTTTGTGTGTTTGGCAATACGTTAGGCTGAAAAAGTTCTCATATGGTTTTTTACCCCCCTTTTTTTCTTTTACACGATACAATTTTCTTTTACGCCCTGGGTGCTTTCCCTGCTTAATTATTTGGAAGGAACTGCAGACAATTAAATGAGATTTTTCCCCTCATCCTTCCCTGAAAAAAAACCAAAAAAACACACCCCCAAAACAACTCTCCTTTTGGGGTGAAGATCCTTAGCCTTGCCTCTGACCTTATGCGAGAGACAGGATTCCCACGGAGAGAGAGGAGGGAGATTGCCAGATTGCATACTGGTGTGGGGTTCCTTCCAGTAAGAACCCTTACGTTAAGTCAGTAATTGCACAGGCCTTCTGAAATGCAGCATTAAGAAACAGCCTACCCTTAAGGACAACTGAAATTTTTCTTCCCACCCTTGTTAAATGCCAGTTTAAAGCTATTGATTTCCTTCCCCTAAAAAATAAAAGTTAACTCCCATCATGCTTCTTGCTTTCTCTCTAATGTTTTATTTTTTGGGTTTTTTTTTTTGGGGGGTGTGTGTGTGTGTGTGTGTGTGTCCTTGTGTCTTTATCATTTAACTCTGCAAAATCCTGAAAGGATTGCTGCGAGGAGGAAGGATAGTCTGATAAGTGTATTTCCTAAAGCTTTTGGCCTTTCAAGGTTTCTCTTACGGTAAGGTTGAGCTGTACCGAGGACTTGGATTGAGCTGACGGGGGAGCAGTGTGCAATACTTTCTGCTTCCGATAGCTCTTTGTTGATCTAAGAGAGAGCACTTAGAGAGTGGTAGGTCATTTATGTGATTATGAAGAGCACTTGGTTCTCTCTTATTCAAGATGGAAAAATAATAGTTTTTGAATAAGAGGTCGCTGTCAAGATGACATTGAATGTGACTTCTCTTCCGTCTTCATTCCCTCCCCCACTAGAAGAAAAGCAGCGCTGGAACTGCTCAAGATAGGGCTGGATTTTTCCAACTCCATGTGACTTTCTCTTTTCTTCTGTTCTTTGTTCATTTTATTCCTCGCCGTTTCCTCTGTGTGTAATGTTTATATTTCTTGATGGCATCCGGATATTTATGGCAACTAGAAATTCAAAAATAAATGTAATGCATGTAAGGTTCTATGTGTTAGTTTAAGTCTTGTTTTTCCACTTTGCAGAATTAAGCTGCAAATGTGTGATGTGGTATCTGCTTGGGTGACAGATGTCCATTCCTGAATGATGCTGTGTTCCCTTTGTGCTTTATTTATGGAGTGATTGGCTTCTAAAATAATCTCTTAATCTTTTCCAAACTACATTTCTGTATGTGCTCTTTTTACATATGCCATCATTTAGGGTAATGGACTAAAACCAGAAATTACTCCTAAATGCTTTGTTTTTAAAGCTAATAATAGTGATATAACACTGTCATTTTTGGTTTGATGTGTCCTTTCAGAACTAGGTTAAGTGTGTAGTTTGGTTTTGCTCTGGTGGTTTTTTGTGTGTTTGTTTCCTGTAGCACTGCCATAATGAAATTGTATTTTAATTTCATTCACTTATCAAATAAAAAGACAACACTAATTTGTCCTTTATGTTAGGTTTGCTTTTATACCTCAGAAAAGGAGCTATATCCCCAAATTAGGATGCAGTTGCTCAGAATACAGAGCGTAATGTATTTTACAAAAATAATTAACAGTTACTTTAAGGTTAATTTACTTAAATCAGTTTTGAACATCAGTAAACACCCTAAAATTGACTTTTAGTGGACTTTACCAAGTTTCAACTTAGGGAAGGGCTAATCAGTGGAATATGTATAATTCCTTACAGCAGGGAAGACCTTCTTAGAATCTCTGATTTGCAGGGTAAAGATAGTCTGTATAAAGGATGTTGAGATTTCCAGGTTTTTGCCTTTTGACACATTGAAAAGAACTCAGCTGGAGTTTTGAAAATCTGATTTTTTTCTGAGAACAGAAACTGTTCTGAAGCAGGTTTGGGCAAAGACAGCACTGGAGTATTTTGTTTTCTTTCTGAACTCTTTTTTACTTTTTTTTTTTTTTTTAATATGGGTATTAGAAATTACCAGTAAATTGAATTTCTGACTAAGACACCTCATAGTTAAATAGGAAGTGCTGAGAACTTCCATGATTCCTTAGTCAACCATCTGAAAATCATAGAAAATTGTGCCCAAGTCTGAAAAAGCACAGCGATGCCATTGATGCTTGATTACCAGACTCTGGAAACTTCTGTAAAGTTGGACTTGGCTTCTCATAGAAAGCAATATCACTTAACTTTAATCTTGGATTTAGAACTTTTTTGGACTGTAGTGCTCCATATTTTCTTTATTATATACAAAAACTCAGGATCATTCCTGAATATAGATGGTGAATATTGAGCAATCACCACTAAGCAAGAGCAGTAGTCCTGGCTCTCTCAACCGAACTCTTCCTGAGGGCACTTGCTGTGCTGCAACCCCCAAAGTCCACAGTTTTTCTGGAAATCTGCTTGGTTCCTCTTAGGACCTTACTTGACAGAAACTCGGCCTTGCTCTTTCTGTGTCTGCTTGGGCTGTTTGACACTGGGGTGGGACTGCATTAACACTGTGGTTCATATCAGGAGCAGGGTTTTGAAGCCAATATCCCATTGAAGCCAATGTTTGGCCCCGTTACAATACTTCAATTTGCGTTACCCAGCAGGCAAGGAGCAAAGCTAGATTCCTTTTGGATAAATTCCAATGCTCATAAATACTTAAAGGGTGGGTGTCAGAGGATGTGGACGGTCTCTTTTCAGTGGTGTGCAATGACAGGACGAGAGGAAATGGGCACAAACTTGAACATGAGAAGTTCCATCTAAACATGCGGAGAAACTTCCTCACTTGAGGGTGGCAGAACACTGCCCAGAGAGGCAGTGGAGTCTCTGTCTCTGGAGATACTCAAAACCCTCCTGGACACGTTCCTGTGCAACCTGCTCTTGGTGAACCTGCTTTGGCAGGGGGATTGGACTAGATGATCTCCAGAGGTCCCTTCCAATCCCCTATCTGTCTGAATCCAAAGTCCTTTGAAGTCTTTGAATGACTTCCATTGACTTTAAGAGGCTTTTGTGGCAGGCCCTAATGATTTGGTTGTGATCTGAAAAGGGATGCTCAGAGATTTTTCTATAATGAGAAAATGTTACCTTTTAGAGAACCGAATTCCAATAGCCTGATCAGTTCTCAAGTGGAAGTGTGCTTCTTGCTATCTCCTGGAATCCTTTTGTCCCTGTCAAAAAAAAAAAAAAAATCAGAAAATTAGTACTTGTTGCTCAAGTAAGGTCTGAGGTTGAAATTAGCAGAGGAGTTTTGTGTCATGGATTGAACTGCACTGATGAGCAGTGGAGAGGTTTGCACAGCTCCTCGCCGTGAGCTCCTCGCTTCCACCAACAGTCACTTCGTTGACAGTTTTGTAGTAAAAAAGAGAGAGAAAGGAAAAACTCAATGTTCATTCCTAGCAATGCTCTACCATGAGTGATGCCATTAGGTCTAAAACCTAAGCACTAATTAAAATATCTCAAGTTTGTTTTTAAAGGCAAGCATGGAACAAAAGGGATTTCAGTGTCCTACTAATTGAATAACAAAACTACCAAATTCCTCTGTATCTCATGTGTCCCCTTTGAAATTTTCTCTCTTCTGTAAAAGTTTCATTTTTTTTTTTGTGTATGTGTACCTTTTTTTAAATCAGTAAGGTATTGTTGATCAGTATCCAGAAAAGCTTTTCCTTTTCCCTCTTTCTCTGAATCCTTTCTTGTGAGGTAGGAAATAAACGTAGGGTTTTACCAAATTAATGTGGACAGCTTGGATCTGTTGAACTTATGCTTCTTTATTGACTGTAATATTTTGTTATCTTCCTTAAATTACAGATTTAGGAGAAAGAATCTGTTCTTTTCTTTTTTTTTCTTTCCAAACCAGGTGTATGCTATAATAATGATGTTTAAACAATCTAGGAACAAAGTGTAGCTCCATTTCATCGTTGGATGTGGGGATCTAGTAGAAAGTGTGTTTACAATTATATGTAATTGTGTGTGTCTTCCTGTAATGGTTTGCCTTAATATTTTTATTTGTACATGTGCATGGAAGAGTTCCTCCAAATTTGCAATGGGACTGATTTATCACAGTTACCCTTGTTTTACATCTGTGTAATTACTTTGAAATCATTGAACTTAGGCCGATACAGAATTGCAGTAGCGGTGAATTAGGGTCGTGCTTTTGATGGTGCTTTTTATTCCGGTTGAAATACTCTACTGATCCAGGTGAGGATGAAATGTTGTACGGAGCTGCGAGACGTTTCACTGATTGGGTTCATGCTGCTTATCTGTCAGCGTTTCCGCTCTTAGGAGCTCTGCTTAATGCAGTTATTTCTGTGCGCCTTGCAAATGCAAAGGAGTGGGGAGAAAAGTTAAAATCAAAATTCCTCAGTTTTCTAGGATTTACATGCCAGCTGCCGCCAAACAAAGTTGTCTAGAGGGTCTCACGCTGTATTTTTGGTAAAGGCATGACTCTGTCCTTCATCTTGGAGTGCATTAGCTTCAATAAAAGGAAAAGAACAGAGACCTTCTTTAGAAGTTCTTCTCATTTTTCCCATCTCCTTTAAAGCAATGAATTAGCTTGTTAAAAGTAAAATAAAGCATAGGCTGGTGTTATCAGAATGTGGTTTGTGTTATCAGAAGGTGCAGGGTGCTGGTGGCATTCAGAATAAATAAATAAAGCACATGGGCAGAATACCCCTGTGGTTGTCTCCAACTGTTTGCAATCCCCACGTTCCTCTCATCTCTGAAATCCAGACCTTGGAAGTGATGGAAGGAGACCAGCTGGTGGTCCTCAAGCACACCAGCCCCATGTACTGTCCTTTTGATTCATTTTCCAGAGCTCCTCCATCAGAGGTAGCAGTGGCAGAGCCCGACTGCTGTTGGCCAGATCCAGGGGACCTTCTTTGATGCTGGGGCCTGGTGTTGCCATGGTCTCAGCTGCTGCATGGCTTATTGACTCATCCTGGGACCTCTGCCTTCCCTGGCTGGGAGTCCTCAGGGCACTGGAAGGGGTGCCACACCACCGCTGAGTCAGCTTTTTACCTCCCTTCCTATCAAGATTAGGAAAGCAGGTGTTAAGTCTCATTTTGAGAATTTATTGTTATCTGTTGTTGCTGCTTTAGAGACTACTCTGCTTACCCGCCTAATAGCCAAATGCAAGCTAATAGTCTGTACAGGCCACTGAAGCCTAAAATCCTGCTAATTCCTTCCTCTAATGAATAATCCCTGATCTCTGTATGTGCCTTGACTACAGAAGAGCTAATTATGAAATTCATTGTAAGGAAAATTTTGAACTCATGATTTCTGTGCTTGAAATTTGTAAATAAATAATGCGTCTGCATGTATACATGTACAAAGTGTAGCTTTCATATGTAAAGTTAAAGATCCCTGAAGAAATTTAGTTAAAATAAATGGGATTGTAAAACATCGCTTTTGCTCGGCGGATTAATCGCTCATAGTTTAGGGAATAGGTTGCCTGTTCTGTATGAAAAGTCGTTCGTTTTAACCCTTCGGAGAGACATTGTATGTTGTGCTGGTGAGTAAATTTGTTAATAGCTTTGAAGAGAGAAGAAGCTTCTTCCCTCAGCAGAGCGGGAGGTGGGATTCTGCCTGGGGTCCTGGGGACCCCTGTGCTGGGGCCTGGAGAGCCTCCTGCTCTCCCCAGCAGGTGATTGGGAGAAAGTGCTACCCTTCCATGCCTGGAAATGTATGGGATGGGGAAATCTGGTTCTTTGGATCTGAAGACTGCTTGTAAGAAACAAGTCTAGCCATCTTTTCATTTCAAATTGGGGAAAAAAAAAAAAAAGAATGAAAAAGGAAAATATCTAAGCAACCGAAGTATTGGGGTAGAGATGTTGCATAAATTATAATGAGCACCAGAGGACACAGGATGTGTTCATTCCCAAGCTGCATGATTATTTCGTGTTGTGAAGGGTTAGCTTTTCAATTGCAAAGCTTAATCACTTTTCAAATGAATATTTCATAACAGTTATTTTTTCATCAAATATACAACGGCATGCTTATTTTGTGCCTCATGTGGTAGACATTAGTTTTCAGCAGCTTTAAATTCCTTTTATTTCCCCTCATCTCCTATTCTTGTTCTGAGCCATGGATGGGCAAGAAAATATTTGTGAATGTTTCCTGACGAGTGGCTAATCTTGTGGCTGAGAGCTAGTAAGAACCCAGAAGTTTCAGTAAAATTAGTCCCAAATTCTTAAAACATTCTAATTTATTTCATGCTGAGTGCAGCTTACGTGACTGATTCAAAATATTTTAAACTTAAATTGAAGTGAAAACACAACTGTTGGAGACCTCTGCCACTGCTAGTAAACCCTGTTTAGTGATACAGCACAGCTGTAGTGCTCTCTTGTTAATTTTTGTTCCTGGATGATGAAAGTTATAAAAATGCAAACAGCTGATTACCCTTAGTACAGCTTATTTCTCCTAAAAGAGTTAAGCAAGGAGGATCTATATGGTTGCATATATACCCTATAGTCATCCCTGTAGGTATTTGAGAATTGCTCTGGCTTGGGGCAAATTTTGGATAGAGATGAGGTGATGAAATTGCCCCATTACATATCCTGCAGACCCTGAATTGGGGGAGTTTCTGTAGCACTGCTACAGAAGTTGGCTCATTACTGCTTTCTGGATCTCTTGAGCGCTTTGGCAAAGGGATGAAAATTAAACAAACTTGGAGGTTTTGGATTACACTAACGGGCCAAACTGGCTTGAAAATAGGAGAAATGCAAAGCTGACCTTAAGGCACCCTCACTGCTTTTTTTGTTCTTTTATTCAAGAATTCTTTTGGTACTCACCTGTCCAGTCTGTTCAAAATTAAAATGTATTTTTCTTTGAAGTATACAATAAAAGAAATATTTATAAAAATACTGTGTTGTTTTGACTAGACAGACTACTTTTTTCCTTGTCTAGTTATTTTGTTCTCATACTTTGTGGTGCATTTTGAAGCCTACAGAATATAGTCTTTGTCTTTTTTCCTTACAAACAAAAATAATAAATCTCTAAAACTCAGTTAATCACGTCTGTAAGGCATAAGATAGCCTGGAATTATGAGTACTGCACTGCATTGTGCCTGTGCCCACATACACTGAGCCAGTGGTACGAATTTAAGGGCTGTACACAATTGATGCTCTTTCTAGAAGGAGTATTTTTGGGGGGGTTCCAGCCATATCCTGGTCTATTTTGGACAGTAATGATCAAGATTCAAGCATGCTCAAATCTTGGGCAAGCCTTTTAATATTTACCATACCAGGAGTTATCTGTTGTGTTTGCCCTCACTTCCTTTCACATATAGTGATGCCATATTTGCCAGGATGGCCGAGATGTTTGTGTGGTTTTTAATCAAATACAGGTTCTATAAGTTCCCTGTGTCACAGTTCTTCTTACCTTATGTTCCTAAGTACTGTCCATGTAGTTGAAGTGGACTCTGGGACCATTTAAAAAAGTATTCATCAATTCACAGTTAATATGGGAACCCAGGAATGACTGGGTACTTTCTGAGCAGTGTAAAGTTCATACTGTGAAAGCTTGTTATTATATGCTTGCTTAGAAATCATATTTTTTTTTCTCTCCGATTTACAGAAAGTTGTATAACAGCCATTTCCCTTGTCTTTCTACACATGTAAGAAACCCAGTATTTTATATGCTAAATCTACTCACGATCTGTAATTTTCTTCCTGTATATTATGCCCTCTGGATCTTTGGTTGGGTGTTGGGGTTTTTTTTCTCACTTTACAGTTACTTTTTAAGTCTGTGATTGTCTATACACGTAAATCGTTTCTGAATGTGGAATACAGATATCTCAGATGCCTCAAACACAAATGCTTTCCTAGTGTACAATATGAGATAAAGGTTTAGGAATTACTGACTCTTTCAACTTCTTATTACGTGGTTGGTGATCATAAGCTGCAAGTCCATAATACGCTATTGGTGTACACTATCACATGGAGAATACAGGTTTCTTTAGAATTTTGGGTTCTTTAGTGCATTAAGCAGTCTGCAGAAATGGTTGCCTTGCTGTTAGGAATTACACGGTGTTGGGATGCTGCTGTTAGTGCTCGGATGATATAAACAAAATAAAGTTAATCTATATGACCTAAGAGGGAAGGAGCTGACCTCACAAACATCAGCGAATTTCTTCTCACAACAGTCCTGGGAGGTAGGAAGTTGTATTATTACTATCCCTGCTGAGTATCTATGGCACAGAAAGATTAATTGATTTGCCCAAGGTCATGGAGGAAGTGAGAGGCAGAGATGGAATTGCATCCAGATATTCTGCATCCTGGTTAGATGCCTTAAATCACAGAACCATAACCCCTTAATATTTGCAATTTTTTTGTTTTGTTTAGCTAGGTTTTTTTTCATGTGGTGTCTTAAAAGTCTCTTTTGGCCTTTGTAAAGTCCTTACTGAGTGTGCCTTTTGTCCTGAATAGGAACTTAGTGAAAAGGATTTTTAGGGATTTCAGGTTTAAGTGCCATCTATTCTTTCATATATATTAATTCTAAGATTATAGATAGCTGCATCCAGTTTGCATCCAGTAAATCAGAATGCTGAAAATGCAATATAAGCAAAATACTATTATTTTTTTTTTTAAATTAACATATTTTTCCCTCAATGTTTTTGTGGGAGAGAATTCATCACAATAAATGATTAAACTGTCAAAAGAATATTAGCTGTTAGTGGCGTGTTGATTCATTATATGCCTTCATATGTTTGGAGTTATTGTGCTCCACGGCGAGCAGGAGATGGGGCTGTCCAAGGGGAGCACCACAGTGACCATTAGCAGTTGATTAAAAGGGAAGTATATGCCATGAGGAACTGCTCATAAATTATGTCCTTCCAGCTGGAGTTTATCTGTGTAAAAGGAGCTGCCGGCATCCTTATTTGTTCATTTGGCTTCTGAAAGTGCACGTAGTCAAAAACCATCAGGGAGTAGACTTCGTGTCTGTGTGTACGCTTGCCTTGTACGTACTGAAGGTACGTGGGCTTCTCGTGGGGGCTTCATCCCACCTTGAGCCCTGTAAGAGAAGAGAAGACGGGGCAGGTGGTGGTGGGACCAGCCCTGGCCTGCCTCTGAGGTTGGGCTGCTTGTAGACCATACAGGAGGTTCTGTCTTTCCTGTCAGACAGCGAATGATTTGGCTACGGGGAAATCCGTGTTCAGTCTTCGTGGTCAAAGTGGGTTTTCAATCACTAGCCCAAGACATGCACTTAATATATAGAGTGCCTTGATGTGGTGCCCTGCTTTGCCACAGACACGTTTGAACCTCAAAGGCATCCCGTGGCTCTATAGATGTTAGAGAACAATAATGTCAAATGATTTTTTTTTTTTTTTTTCCTTCATTCAGTATTTATATTCGATTTCCCTTTACACTAAAAAGAAAGTACTGAAAAGTTACATGAAGCGAATTCATGTCAAAGGTGTTTAACGTATGTGAAGGAAATGAAGCTTAGATTTCAAGCAGTGATCAATGAAGTATAGTATTGTATGATCATTACCGAGCAATAAAGCAGGAAAGGAATTATCACAAGGATGTATATGCCATTCATCATACCCTTTTTAATACCTCTTTTTCTTGCTTGCTTTCTTTTTATTGTCTCCTATGTTTCATATTCTTTGATCCTCTATATGGGAACGAAGTTCCCTCCTCTTCTCTGACATTTTCACCTACTGTTATACAATGCTGGCTTAGAAGAGTACTTCAGGGGAAGAAAGTCTACGCACTCTGTGCTTTAAAACTTTGAATAGAATTAAAATACCTTGTGCTGCAGGTGTTGTAAATTTTGTGAGAAGTACTGCGATGTTGTGTTTATTCTGAGTGCTGTCAGAAAGTCAGTGGCTTTGCTGAAAAACAAGCATATTGAAAATCAGAATAAAACATCAGCGTTGGTTTTTTTTTATTTTTGCTCTGGATTTGCTGTAAGTGAAGAATTTCATAGTGTCAAAACATATTTTACCTTACTTGCTATGGGAGGAGGACAGAGGCATCAGAGTTTCTTTAGTTCTGTTTTCTTTGTGCCCTGATTAATGATCAAGATTGCCAAATGTTTATCCCTGTATATCATACAAAAGAAATTAACGACCTGTGAGGATGTATGTAAAGAGGCTTGAGAGCCAGAGATGAAAGAAGCAATGCCCTAAGTGTCCTCTTATGGCCTCTCAGGCCAACCGTCCCCAAATTGTGGCACGCTTTGCTCAGATCTGATGTTGCTGGCGTCCAGTGAATGTGGACATCGATCCCTGAAGCGCTACATCACGGCAATCCTTTCTGTGGGGACGGTGTGGTTAATAATCATCATCATCATCATCAATTTAGGATCTGCAGCATGATCTTAAGCAATGCAAGCTGAAAGGTAAATGACTGAAGTATCTGTGTGCCGGTGAGCAAATGCACAGGCCTGTGCTCAGAGGGAAGGGTGACTCAGCCGTATTCTTCAATTGATGTATCAGGCTGCAGTGACATCCTCAGATTTGATGACAAGTCTATTGAGGAGAAAAAAGGAAAAAAAAAAAAAAGTAATTTATAATTTCTGGGATAAATACTTGCTATTATACCCTAGAAGGTTGGGTTTGGTTTTCTCTTTTTTTCTTTTTTGGTGGTAAATAGCATTTAAAAGATACTTACAGTGTTATTTCAAATGAACAGAACTTTGAGGAATCTGCCTTGAAATGTTCTTAATTAAGATGCAAAGAAATTTATCTTAGTGCACTGTGTAGATATTAATCAGTGTAGGTGGAAAATGGGTACATACATGATTAGTGATAGTATTTTACCTTCAGACCTTGAAAACAGCTTAAAATGAAACACTCTTAAATCCCTTGTCACCCCCAAACAATATAACACACCATTTTGACTCTCTAATTACCAAGCCTAATTTGTTAATTTCAAAGGGGAGCACAGCAGCCTATAAAGGCTCGCAGGACTCTTTTGAAAAGAGCAATGTGGTATAATTAAAATGATCAAGTGGATCTAATTCTGGTCGGGGAGGATGGGGGAGGGAGATGTCTTCCCTCATAAGGTTACTTCAAATTGAATTGGAGTTGGCATATATAGCCTTTAATGAGGTAACATCCCCAGATAAAACATCTGACTTGCTGTTTATTTTAGTCTACGTTTATTTGCAGGCTTTTACAGGAAGAGAGCTCTGTCTAATGGTCCTTCCAGCCTAGAGACTGGCCTTCTGCACAGCTTTTGGGAGAGCATCACGCTCTCCGTGGCAAAATTGGTTTATGTACGGTTCTGATGCATCCATCATTCTGACAATCACACTTGAGAAAAAGGCAAAAAATGCAGAAGTGATGCTCCCTGCATCCTTTGCCATGGGTGGCGGTGGTGAAAGCATTGAAAGAGGACGTTTCCTTCCTCTCTTTGCTCCCACGGGGTAACTGTGTCCTCACCAGGGTTAAGCTTCAGTCAGATTTCGGACAGAATTTTCCTAGTAAATATTTTCCAGCCTTTTTTTTTTTTTCTGGGATAATACAGATGTGATTTCCCAGTGGACACCCATCTTCCAAAATGTATCTGTTCATTTAGGGGCTTGATAGCACCTGGCTTTGGGGGAGGGTGGGTTTTGGGGGTGGGTTTGGTTCTTTGCTGGTTGTTTCTGGAGTGAGGGGGTGTTGGTTGCTTGGTTTAGTGTGTGTGTGTGTGTCCCCTCTCCAATTTGGGTTAATGAATAAGCATCATTCTGAAGCTTTAAATTGCTATATGAATATAGTTTTGTCTCTTCTGTGTTAAAATGATAAATGCCTCATCTGGATAACTTCCTCATCAAAACACTTTGACTACAGTAGGAGGCTTCTTGTTTTCTTTTAACTCTTCTGGGTGTTTTATCTTATAAAGCCCTGTAATAATAAAGCCATATGAATCCTCAGATTATTATTCATATTCCTCAGTGTGCCACAAAGGAGGCATTACGGAGCCTTACGTTTTAAAATAAAAACGTTATGTGAAGAGGATGAAGTTTCTGTAGCGAAAAACCCATGGCAGGAGGATACGAGGGAGAGGGATGGAGCAGCTCCCCAAGAGATGAGTTTTGGGGGGAGATGGTGCCATTCCCTTTTTGTTTCTGAGGAGACCTTTGCACCTCCACCCCCAGCCTGTTTGGGGCCATCTCCTGATGGAGTGGCTGGGCTGTGATTAATAGATGTTGGAGCACCGAGGAGAGAGAAGCGAGTGCCTGATGGCGCTGCTTTTCCTCACTCAGTGGTGGTTCTCCATGGAAAGGAAGTACGAGTTCCGTGACCCATTGGTATCACCTGGGAGAGCAGAGGTTAATGTTTCAGAGGAGGAGGAAAAGCTGTTTGTATGCAAGTGACATTTAAAGGAGATATGAATATTTTAATACCCGTGGTCGGGGCCAGTGGGCTGTTCCACCGGCATGTGTTCCATTTTGGCTGGACCCCTTCTGAGTGCCAGTTGTCTGGGTTGTGCAAACATAGCAGAGGTCTATGGAGTAACTATAACTGCATTATAAGGCTCCTCTCTTCCTTTCCTCATGTACATAGTAAAATTTTTATAAAAGTAGAGGCCAGAAAGAATTTCGTAATGATACGTGGCCTTTCATCATTATCATCTTAGCAAGCCACTGTCACCTGAGACATCTAACGCCATTGTAAACGAATACTGTGCTTCTTATGCAGATGGGCAAAACTACCAGATCTGTAAAGGTGTGAGGATTGCTCCCAATATTTTTTATTTCTGTTTATCTTGAATGTTAGCAGCATTTGTGACACGAAAAAGGACACACACTCCCCAGCTTATGGGGTGGATTGGGTTTTTTTCGCTTTCTTGGCTTGCTTTTATTGTATCACACTCAAGTTAAGAAACAGCAATTCTGTGTACAGCATTCTGAAATAATTATTTGCCCACTGCTCAGTAAAAAGACGAAATAGGTATCTGCAGTGAAACAAAAGAGAGAAGAATATTAGTAAATATTTCTAATATGCTAGTCCTGCACCTACCAAGCATTTATTAGAAACCTTTGATGTCCAGCATTCTCCAAATTATTTGTATAAAACGTTTGAAAAGAATAGAAGCACAGTTGGATGAAGATCGAAAGTGCAAATTATGAAACAAATGTAGAAAATATATCTTTATAATTCAGTAGATACGATGTTTGGTGGATTTATAATTTGGCTGTAGATCTATAATTCAGCAAAATGTAATTATTTTCTCTATCCTGTATTTTTTTTCATTTCTTGTGTGCAATGGGATGTAGGTAATAACAAGAATAATGTTGAGAACTCTGCTTCTTAATGGCAGAAAGCTGGTACTTGTTGATAGGAAAAATGCTGTGTAAAACAAGTGGATTACACCAACATTTGAAATCTTTTTCTTTTTTTTTTTTTTTTGATTGTTTCTTTAACATGTCTAGCAACTGCTGAGCCAAGTATGTAGAAGCCTTTACCCTCCTAGGTCAGATTCCAGCAAAGCCGTGTTGCTTTTATAGAATAATGCCATACGGCAAACTGACTCAGCTTTAAGCACTGCATATGGTCCCGAGGGGAGAAATTACCCATCCAAATGACGGGTGGATGGCAGGCAGGCAAGTTGGGATGTAGCTGCAGTGTGCTCAGATTCTGTTTCACTAGAGCTGCAAACATTCAAAATAGCTGCTTGGTGTATTTGAATTTGATCCTCGTAACAGTAAGGAGCATGAGGGGATTGGAAATAAAATAAGAACAATAGCTGTTTCTCTTTACGCTGCTTCTGTAAAGTACTTCTGATACATTGAAGGGAATTAATGTCTTTTGGCATGGTTTATTTCATTTTCCAGAGTTGGATCTGGTAAGTGAATGGGAATCAAATACAATTATAATAGCCTGTTTCTCTTTCCTAAATAAAGCTTGGTATGCTCATATTAACTCATATGTCAGTAGTTGCTGAGTTCACATGAGTAAAAATCAGTTTATAATAGTGAGGATTTTTGAGTTTTATTTTTTCACACTGGAGTTTTTCTTGGGAACCTACAGCAGCAAAAAATCCTGGTTGGGTTTCAGTCCATGTCAAATAAGTAGAATAGCAGAAAATGAATTTACACATTCTGTGCTTTGAAAGAAACAAGTAAATATCATGTGCTAAATGAGGTGTTCCAAAGCAGAGAGAACATTTTGTAAAAGAAAACAGCCATTTTGTTAATTTGACAATTCTATAACATAGACTGTAATTACCCTGAAATTTGAATAAAACTAGTAGTGTTGTTTGAAAAATTCATTTGCTAAAGTGCATTAGTGGTAGCTGCCCTGCAGTCTTGTAGTGCTCAAACACTTACCACTTGCCCTACCCGTTTGGTTGTTGGTTTGCTGGTTTGTTGTTGGGGTTTTTTTAAATAACTTTTCAACCTTCTTGCTGTACATTTACAATTTGGGTGAGCTGCCAAGGTGCTCATTGGTTGTGGTCTAAAGGAAATTAGGGTTCAGTGAGAGGCAGAGCCAGTCCGGTGGCTGGAGGACTGAGGCTGGAGTTGGGGTGTTGGGTGGAAAGCTGAGACTTTGAGCGTGAAGAAGGCAGTGAATTCTTCCAGGAGAAGATAGATAGGCTTGTGTGCATTTTAATTTCCCGCCCATCCAGTCTTGGTTTTTACAATCAGGCAGGCTGACAAGTGAAACCCTTGGGTTCAGTTGCGTGTGTAGCAGTGTTGTCTCCTCCCAAAATGCTGGAAAGTGTAAAGATGGTACTCTCTATACTGTTTCACGTTTTCTAAGAATTTCCCTGGATGTGTGAGTAGTATTGAAATGTTAAAGAAATTACGTCATCCTAATCTATTGAGGCACAGTATATAATGTGCTAGTCCTATTGCCTTGCATTTTTAACTTTAAAAACACTTTTTGGATTCCATGTGTGGTACGGAATATCGATCTTTTCAAATCCTAGAATTAACTGAGATTGAAGACATTTCCATTTCTAAAGATTTGTACTGAAATAAGAAATTTGTAGGTATTTATAGGGATAACAAAGGTTTCAGTGGAAGCTGAGCCACTGTCATCCTCATAGTCTTGAGTAAAGAACAGAACCGTCCTGGAAATTTTGTGGAGAAATTGAACTGATTGAAGAAATACTGTGCATTTGGACCATCTTTCTCAGTTTTCACTATTCATGAAGGTAGCAGCCTTTTTCTGAAATTTCGTATGCTGTACTTCCAGTGAAATAAGCATATTTCTGAAATAATTCCATCATATGCAAAATACTGTTATTAAAAAAATTAATCTATTCAGAGCAATGTTGTTTATTTTAATAAGCAAAGTCTTCCAGCCACTGAAGTATCAAACCTAGGCTGTAATAATCATTCAACACCTTTTTTTCCCCTCCCCAAGTTGCACGCTGTGTGGTTCTTTCAAGTGCTTGTGGTACATATTATTGTGACTGTAAAGTATTTGGATTCTCTCTGCATCTGTTGTTGCATTGACTTCCTGTATTATCGGGACCCATTCTTCTTTTGTGGAAAAAAAATATTCAGTTCCCTAATTTCAGTATAGCACCAGCTTGAAGTAGTGTATTTTCTGCTTACTGAAGTAAGGCTAAAAGCTGATAAGAGAAGTCTTTAAAATCCTATTTTAGACTGAGTACTAGATTATATGCTTGAAAGGAAGTGAATAGGTATCTTTTACTGATGACAACCAGGACAGATGGAAATCACTTTCTAGGCTAACCTAGTTTTTCAGGTTGCTTTCAAAAAAGCACTGCACTTGCAACCATTCAAGGATATTACTGACCAAATCCATGGAAAGGAAGCTATTTATATAAAAGGTACAACAATAAATGATTGTTTCAAAAAAAGAATGCCATTGGGCTTTTATATATTTTTTTTTCCTTAACTTGATTTCATTTATTGCTTAATGCAATGCCTCATTGGAACCTAAGAACATCTCTAGATTGTCCTGGACTTTCAAGTATTTTATTTAAATTTTAGACAGATGATGGAGGGAGAAGAGCGAAGCTTTCTATATAAATTGTGGAATGAGGTTGGAGGAATTTCCTAGTTCTGGTTTAATAACTACATTGAAAACCTGTGTGTTTTGATTTCCAAGTATTTTAAAGCTCCATTGCTTTAATATCCAGTACCGATGCGTTCGTGTATTCATAGATTACTTGATGCTTGTACATACTGGTTACAGTGAACCCCGGGTGACTGGTGACTCCTTCATCTTTCTCACCTTGAGAAACAACTGGTAATTGTCACAGCTTCTTGTTTGTGTGTCCTATTTCCAGTCAGGACACACCTAATCAAGATATTTTGTGTGTGTGTGATTTACATACTCCCACATTTCTGAAAGTCTGGGTACAGTCAGCATTGCACAAAATGTATTTTCTATTTTTTGAAGAGGCGCTGCCATTTCTTTCTGGAAAAGGCTGGGGACTGTTTGGACTCTGAGCTCTATCACATGTCTGCCTTCTCCTTCATCATTAGTGGGGACTGGAAGATGGCTGTTAATTGCTCTGTACTGTATACTGACTACCTTTGAGCTCTTCTAAGGCTGGTAACAGTGTTCCAAAAGTCCAGCAAAATTGGTCTTTTTCAGGAAAGCTTGACATTGCTCATTCCTGAAGTATGTTGCATAAGCAATAAAGCCAGGGTATTGTATGCTTTCAGGGAAGAATCATCCTGGAAAAGCTCATCTCTCTCTGCGCATCTTCTGACATCCTCAGATTGTCTACTGACAATCCTGCATTGTTGGGGGGGTCTGCCCAATTTCTGCCTTACCCTGCTATGTGCTCCTCACCTTTGAGGTGCTCACATAAATGCTGGCCGACTGTGCTGCCAGACCTCCATCGGGTGGTATCTAGTATGTGTTACCTAGAGGATGGGATCTCGAGGAGATTGCTTTGATGATTGATGGTTTGATTAGGAGCCTGATGGTTGGGCTTGGTGTTGAATTCACAATAAGGTTCTTGTGTGTCTGTTTGTAGAGAGCTCATTTATTACCAATATTAGTAATTCCCTTTTGGACAGGCATTATCACCATTCACTGGAACATGAGTGTGCTTTTCAGCTCGCTTCCTCGCGAGCTTTCCAACTTGATGTTTCCTGTAAGAACTTGGTACCTTTGTCCCAGCGTTGTCGTGAGGAAGGCCCAGTAGGGACTGACTTGAGCAACTGCCTTCTTTGCAACGGCCGTGACAGAGTTCTTGAGAGAGGAATATACTTTATATAAAATTTTCTTCTTGCCAGGAGGCTGAGAGAAATTACACCTTGAAAGATGCATTTCTGGTGCATATGGTTTACATTTAGCTGACCACAGATTTCAGTTTTGGGAGGCGAAGAGCTGATTTGAGCTGAAGAATTATGTAGCGTCTTTTAAGCACATCAGGAATTTCTGCCTTGACGTTTGTAAGCTCTGTGTTGCTCAAAGGATCCTCCTCACCTTGAAGCAGGGGTTGCATGAATGTCCTCTCTTGCTCTTGATCATGTGTCTATACAAGTCAGCCAAGCAAGGGTCTCGGAACATCTTCCCTAAATTGGGTTTCCTTCTCTGAATTGGACATATTTGAACCTTTCCATTCCAGGCAAAGAGTAAATAACATCCAATTTGGTAATTACCTCTTTTAAAATTTACCTGTTTAGAGGTTTGGAAGAGCCAAATCCCTCCAAAACTCCATCCACCAAGAAAAGGGAAAGGGGAAGGGGCTGCTTATGCAGCCGTAAGCAGGATCCATGTTCCTACTGGCAGTTTAGGTAACTTGGCTGTTGAACTTGTTTGTGAACCTAGAAAGGTGAAAAGGCAATGACTGCTAGTAAAATCCCTTTCTCTCTATGGACCTCTTGAAAGGCAAGTATAGTAGGCACTGTTTTGCTTCAATCAAAAAACACTCCTCCCATGCTGTGCCTTAATCCTGGTGAAGAGCCCTGACACAATCCTAGGTGTATAGGGCCCATAAGGCAAACTTTCCTAGGACACTGGAGTAGGGGGGAAAAAAAACCCCAACCAACAAACACCCCAAGCCCTCCTTTTTCTTCCCCTTCTGAAGGCTAGGAAAAATCAGAATTTATGTTATTTAAATAGATGGTTCTGTGTCAATAGCACACAAGGTGCTGGGCCTCCCCTGACATTGTTAACATAAAATACCCATCAGCTGCATCTACTTCACCTCCCGTAGGCGAAAAAGGGGGGAGGATTTGTGTTAAAAATAAAAAATGAAAAATAATGAACCCAGAGATGTTTCCACTGGTTGATCTGTGTGTTTGTTCTGTGAGCACTTGTTAGCACTGACACTTCCCTGCGTGAGTATTTTATGTGGGCATCATACAGTGGCCAACACTTGACTTTGCTTTCCTGGGGCTGGTAGATTTTACCTGTTTTGCTCAGACTGTGATTTTTTTTCCAGCATGAGAGAAGGAACAGTACTGTTGATGGGTGCTGCAGCAGTTTGCTTTCCTGTGGAGCTACAAAGGCTTGTAAGAGCTGAGTATAATCCACGTAGCTGCTTTGCTGTTCCCAGCCTCTGTATTTTTAGACTGTGGCTCTCTGTAAATTCCATCCAGGCAGTATCACTCAGACACAGGGCATGAAAAAACCTTCTTACCAAATACATATTTATTTTTTTTTCTCAGTCTTCCATTTCCATCCATACAAGGACCTTTTTTTATGGTCAGCAAAACATTGGGCATTTTTGCTAATGTGTGTTGTGCCTTTTGTGTTTCAAGATTTTAAGCTGTGGGGTATTTTTAGAGTGAAGAGGTGGACAAGAGCTTTGTCTCCTTTCAGATAGACAGGTTCAGCGTATGGTTTCATTACAGTTACAGATTTACCACAGGAAGAGGTAGGTAGGACTAGCAGATTTGTTCTAGCATTGTCCTAAATATTTAGAAAAATAAATGGCAAAAAAGGGGGAAGATAATTGAAATTTCTGAGTGGTTGAGACAATTTATGTAAGGAGATTTAAGCTTCGGAAATGTAAGGAAACACGTGCATGTTTGCCTGAGACAATATAAACCATAGAAGAAGCAGAAGTAAATCTTTGAAGTGTAATTGCAAGGCAGTCTTCCCCCATTTAATTGATATTTAAACATTGGCTAACATGGATCTTTGCCATTTAACTGACATTAACGACCTTGGTTAACTTGGTTTTGAGCTTTTTATTTTATTACACTGGTTTGTTTGTTTTATGTTAATTTCACTTTAGTGCTTGGATCCTTGTAAAATACTTCTTTTTTCTTTTCAAAAACAAACATCAAACATCCTGAGTATCTGTTTTGTTTTAATATTTAAACATTTACACACATCTTGGGCATAATTGTATATGCATTTTATAGCATGAAAAAGTGAACCATATTGATTGTAAATCCTAAACATCTGCACTGCAAACCAAAACCATACTTTTTTGTGCACCTTGCTTTTTCTAAGTTTTTCTTCTCATCGTGCTTTAAATATTTTATTTTATTAAGTAATTGCTGGCATTATTTTTGGCTTATCCCACACCTATTTTTATTTTTATTTTATTCCTTTAAACAGTTTTTTTTTTTTCTCTCCATCTGTTCTCTGCATTGATAAATTGCTTCAAATAAACACAGTTTAAAACAGGATTTTTTGACCGCAAGTCTGTGGCTGCTACAATGGTGGGGTGCAGTGGGTGGCATGGGGCAGTTGAGGTGGTTCTACTGGGACAGAGTGACCTCTTCAAGCATCCCTGTCTTCCCTGCTCCTTCCTGCAGGCACACCACCCTACTGTAGGGCATGATCTTGCTTGCAATGGGTTCCCAAATCTGTCGTTACTGATGGTGGAGACATGGTCACTGTTGGTACCTCGCGCTTGTCACCGTAGCCCTCAACAGAGGAGGGAAAATGCCTCCTGGTACATGGTAACTTGTTCAAACACTCATGCTTTGCTTTCCAGGGCTGGGCACTGGAATTTAGTTAGGTGGCTTCTAATTGTCTTTGGAGTAGGCAAATAGAGAAATGGTTTCTGCCCTGAATACTGTGTACCACCTGTACTGCATTATGTCAATCAGCTCCTAATGACAGTGGCAGCTATATTTTAGATTCATTAGAGTACCATTGGCAAAAGATTCCCCCCACCCCAAGTGAGTATTCTGGTTTTTCTGTAAAGCAATCCATATGTTTACTTCTCCTGGTTTTAGCAAGCTTTGTGATTGTCACAGTATTTTAATCAGCTGGGAAAGTGTTCACTGCAAAGGAAATGACTGCACATAAAGCTTCTTCACGTCAGCAACATTCTACAGCCTCAGGACACCTGGATGTGGTGCTCATCATGCTGTCCAGTGGGAAAAATGTTCCAAAATTTGCCAAGCAGAAGAACTAAATACAACCTAATTTCTTTTCTCTCTGTCCAGTCATTGCCTTTATCCACCAGTAATCTCAACTGCGCTTGAATCTCTGATTATATATTTGCATTTTCATTCAATTTTTTACCACCTGTTCTCCACCCAGGGTTTTGTAGGGTTTGGGGTTGTTTGTTTTTTGGTTTTTTTTGGTGATCATGTGTATGGATTCTCGTATGCATCTGTAGTCACAAGGCACAGTGAACTTAGAGGGAGAGAGAGAACATCGGTGTGCTGCCACTGCTCATTTGTTGTATGGTTTTAGTTGTGATGGAACATCTGATGAAGTTGCCACACAACAGAGCAGCTTTAGAGCTGCCTGGAGAAATTTTGTTCTCTGTCATTTCTCTTCCTTTCCTCCTTGTGATCTTCCACAAGCTTAGTCTATTAAACTGACACAAAAAGCCTGTTTCCATCCATTTAGACACTCAAGCATGAGGACGTCATGTTTGGACACGTTGAACTAGCTGTTGTAGCAGAAGAATGATAGAAACCAAGGACCACTGTAGGCAAACAGATCGTGTAAGCCTTTTTGTGGATTGATTGAGCTCAGTCTTAAAACTGGTTGCCTTACCCGCACCTGCTCTGCTCTGTTTGGTTAGCTGCTCCACTATTTGCCCAAACCCATCTCCTCTGTGGTTCTGCTTTTTCTTTTCTATACGTTCATCTTGGAAGTAGACTATGCAGCCTTCACTGTGAGCTATTGCCTGTCAACGCTAATTAGGCTTTTGTAACAAGTAGAAATTAGAGTGCATCTGGACTTTGAGCATTCTAAGTGATGCAACTGTGTTGGTCAACTCTGGATGTTTGTGTCAGTAGGTGAGAGCTACTGTATTTTTGTTGTTGTTGTTCCTTTGTTCTTCTTTCCACGTGAAGGGTGTGTGTTCCTCCTCTGCTGAATTTGTTGGCTATATTTGTTAATGCTGCCATCACACTTAACTAGGTCAGTGTACTGCAAACATACATTACGTGGCATAAAATGTGTGGACGTACAGATGTCTCCTGCACTTCATACCCCCTCTTCCCTCCCAGATCCAAAACAAAACCCCCAAACTCCTCCATTTGAAGTTATTTGCTTGTGGCGGTTTTGATAAATTCCTTCAATTTTTTTCTATGTTGTAGAATTCTAAAAGTGAATGACTGAGATCTACCGATGACACATTTCTTCAGAAATCACTGAGTCACGGGCGTTGAGCTCAGTCACGTATCAGAAACTACATTTATAAATGACACATAGAATTCATAAATATGTTCATAAAACATGGGGTTCAGGCTTAGCTGACAAAATCCCACAAGTGTAAGTGTGGAATCCTAATCACTGTTTACCTTCCTTCCCTGGTCTTTATCTGGTCTAGAGGGTGCTTTAAGTAATTAACTCTTTTTTTTTTTTTTTTGGTCTTTTTTTTGGCAACGAATGGCTTTTTTTGTTGAAAACATTTTTTTGAAAAACTGTTTCTTTTTATAAATTGCTTTCAATTTATATTTTCAAATGCTCTTTACTTACACTTTAGATGCCTGTATTTTTATTTAAGTGTGGGTTTTGATTTTGAACATATATAGAGGGAATTTTGCTGTTTCTGGTCTGAGACTTAGAGTTACAATAAATTCTTTTATGCTTACTGGAAGTCCTTAGTGGGAACTAGGTTTTATTTTTTAGGAGGTACTTGCTAAATTTTGTATACATTTTGATGTAATTTGCTGAAGCAAAGTCAATTTGTCTTTCGAAATAGGTACTGGCCACTTTTGCTTATGGAGTTGGACACTGCCTGAATAGATTTGTAGTCTTGTTTTCAATCTACTGCAGACAGTTACCCCATTTAATTTTTGGAAAGTACATCATAAGAAAGCTGTCCTCAACATGTGCTTATGTTAGAGTACAAAAATCAGTGTGTTTAAATGTAAATAAAATAGCCAGTGTTGAGCTAGATGAATAATTTATAAACTCTTCCAGATATCTTGACTCAATGAAAGTTCAAACAAGTTTAATTGCAGTACTTATTACTAGCTTTCTTTTTTTCAGTGTTGCATTTTGATTTTTATGCACCAAGTATGTTTTCAAGGTGAGGAAGTTGTGAAACTAGTTTGAAGCTCCATTAACTGTTGGGGATCACGGGCAGAAAACAAAAGTGCCGATGTAAAGATGTCTTGGTTGGTAATAAGGTTGATTTTGAGTTCTAATAGAAATTTACCTATGAAACTATAAAGTTGATGCTCCCCACGGTGCATAAGTGTAACTTGTGTAAATAATATTCTAGAGACTTTGTTTGCTCAAAGATAGGCAGCTTTTTTGAGTTGCAAGATTTTTTTCTCCCACAGTGAAACAGCTTTAGTCTTCGGTTGGAATATACTTTTATGTGACACCAACTTCAGGAAGCAAGAGAGGGGGGGAAATTGAGGCTTTTACGTACCAGGCAGGCAAACTGTAGCATTTCTTTCTAAATATTGTTCACATTTGTGCTCACAGAAAAAGAAGTGAATTGTAGGCTCCTGAGATGTAATATGAGAGAAACTATGTATATTGATATGTGGTATCTAGTACAGAGTCCAGAGCAATGAATGCAAAGGCTGCCATTGACTCTGCTGGGCTTTTATCCGGCTGTATAACAATCTGTTAAGAGTTTCTCTCTTAAATAGAAGCAGTGTGATTTGGTTTTTTTATACTGCTGTGTGTAAGTGTAGCATGTACTTCAGTGTGGCATAGTCAACAGTAAAGCGATGCTGAGTTGGTTTGGGTTTTTTTTCTGGCAGTAATCAGTTATTTTCCTTTTTAAGATGATTTTCTGTTTCTGTGAATTTAAGGATTTTTAATTTTCACGATTATGAATTGCAGCAGTAAAAACCACCAGTGTTTTTGGTCTTGTTGCAAACCTTTGTCTTGGACAAAATACCAGATGAATCTGGAGTAGGAACGGGCTGTGTGATTTACGAGTCAAATGGACAGTATCTGCCTCTTCCAAAACATGATGCTGGATCAAGCTGGGGTCTGCATTTTTTTTTCAATATCTATGACTTTTATATGTATAGATAGCCCAGGAAAAAATTAAATTAGTTTGAATTAATCTCTGCAGCTTATAATTTCTCCTGTCTGTCTTGTACTACAACCCTCATGTATGCAGTTTTAATGCCAGCAGATAATTCAGTTCTGAGGGAAACAAGTGTCCTCTGTCAAAAATTCAGACAAAACCTGAAGCATTTCCCCACAAGTGGCTTCCCTGCAGTAAACCAGCTCGCTCTTCCAGGGCGGCCAGCGTGGTACCTCTTAACAGCAGCAACATCCCCCAACCAGGTCACGTGTATTTTTACATGGGTGGGTTTTGCCCCCTTTTGCCTGTTTTTGTGTCTGTTTCCGTGCCGGCCGCGTGGGCTGCGGCAGGAGGCTTTTCCAATGGGCTCCCATCTGTCGGGGCTGATAAAGCCTGCGGCAGCTGGCCAGGCTGGCTGCTAATCCATTCATCCCGCAGATGGATCAGAAGGTGGCCCGTCCCTTCTCGGAGGCGAGGGGACCTCGGGAGAGCTGCCATAGCCCCCCGAGCACTCCTGAGGATAATGATGGGGCTCGGGCAGCCCGAGGAGGGCATTGTGCTGGGGACAAAGCTGATGGCTCTGCCTTCCTCAACAGTGGCGCCTTCCCAGTTCGGAGTAGTGCTGGCTAGGGGTGGGAGATGGTTCTTAATGGGTGAACGGGGAAGGAATTGTGAAAGTTCTGGAATATTCTCCTACCTATGGCGTGCAGGCTGCCGGGGGGGAGTTCCAGATGGCACCGACGACTGCGAGAGACCACGGCTGTGCGTGATCTTTCCGACTGGTTTTCGGTGTAGGCGTATTATTGCTGTTACAAATAATTTATGAGTGGAGTGGTTATTTAAAACCCGGTAGTAGGTTGCGTTTCCCTCCCCTATCCAGGCTGCAGAGCCTGTTAACTGAGAAAAGTAGCGAGATGATTCCTGCCCTAAAAAAACTTACAGCTTTTTGGGCACAAAGCTGTCGTTGAGGCTGGAAGGACTGAGAGGAGGATTGCTGAGAACAGGGAACGCAGCAGAAGGTAAAAAGTTCAGAGAGAGAACAGGAATAGAAAGCTGATGGGGAGCATGCACTTGGCAGAGCAGCCTCGGAGCTGAAAAGCTGTAAAATGGGCTGTCAAGTTAAGACATTATAGGTAGGTGAGGGATGTGACTCTTCAATACTCTGTTAGCAGTAGTAGTTCTTTTTTATATTAAAGAGCACCTGAATATTTGGTGATGCTTGCGACACATGGGATGGCCAAGCATCTCAACAATAAAACCAAAAGATGTAGCTGGTTCCCTGGTCAGAAGCAGCAGCACATCCTCAGCTACCACATCTCTCTTGCAGCTACATCATTGCGTAGCTTTTCTATTTATTTGACTTCTTCTCTAAAAAAAAAACCAAAACAAAACCCAAAGCTAAGTCCCAGAAGTCAGAAAGTAATTAAACAGCTCTATAAGAAATTGGTTTTCTCCCACAAAAGAAGTGCCTGCGAGTTTAACAGAATCCAGTCTAATGATGGCCATCGGTCGCAGCAAACACCTCTGGGGCCGACCAGGAGCAAAATGGACACACTGCTGCTGCTTGGTTTGATTCCCTGATTGATGGCTGACACGACCCTCAGTGCATATGACACGTTAGAAGGTGCAGGCCACAGCAATCTGATCTGACACAGAGGATGCAGCATAAACAAAACAAAAACTGCTCAGAGCCCTGTCACAAGCTTTTTACACCAAAGTTTTGTGGCAGAAAGTTGCAGAGGCTAGAAGAAAAGCAGTATCATTTTCAAAACTGTCTTTATTTGAACTGAGACATGGCTCATCTTCAGATTAATTGCTTTAAAAGCATACATATATGAATACATACACAATAACAGAGGATAAATGGATTTTTTTTCTCCTTTCTTATGATGAGACCACTCTCCAGAAGCTGTATTTTAAATGAATCATTACATTGAAGTCCTCAGAAAGGAAGAGACAGTTGTACAGGAAGCATAACGCAAGGAATTCAAAATCTCAGAAAAGAGCTAGGTTAGGAAAATCTCAGGGCTGTTTTGTAGCTCAGCAATGAGCCCCGTTTAGGTTTGCTTCAAACACGAAAATCTACCTAAAGTAGCCTCACTGCAGTCCAGACTTACACAAACAGTTAAACTCTCAATACATTAAATACACTGTGGAAACATGGATGGATGAAACTGAGTGTTAGATAAAATTGGATTTGGCATAGTAAATTTATATAGACTTTTTAGGCCTGTACTATTTCTGTGGGACGCTGTTCTGTTTTGAATCTAATTTTAGCTCAGAGAACTCATTTGATTTCCTTTTTCACATCCATATGTGCTCATATGGTAAATTTATAGTCTCTTTACTAGATTTTCATTATGTTAACTCTAATTATTATAGCACTGTGGAAGCAGTGCTGTAGTTCATACTGAGAGACAAGTTCTTGCATTTAGTCAGCAGAAGTATTTTTTGTTTAGTTAAACATTGCGATATCAGGACTTGGGAGTTCAAAACTTTTTGGGGGGTTATATAAATGGGTGCAAGAAGTCGGCGTGGTAAACGCTGGTCATAACAGAATTGTTTTCTAGATGAAAGAAATAATTTGGAATTTACTGAAATTAACTGAAAGTTAAACTTAGTATGTAAAGAGAATACTAGAATATTCTGCAGATGTTGAAAGACACTGTGTAAATAATAAAGTTTTAAAAAATCTGAAAATATCATCCTAAAAATACATGTTATCCTGTTCCCTTTTTAGTGATTTGGTGGCTCCCGGTACATCTTTTCATACGTGTGCATGAGGTCTTTCCCATTGAACTTGTCCTTGTTCCTTATTTGTCATTATCTTCTGTCTTTAAGGTGAGAGTAGAACAGGAGCAGCAGCTCTGACAGTGCTTTCTACTTGGATATCAGTGCCAAGGATTGAATTTCAAGTGCTTTGTGAAATGCCATGTTCTGCGGAGAGTCCGTTTTGAAAAGTGCAGGATTTATACAAATGCAACTTGACAGTTACGTGTTTCTCTAAAAATACTGGCTACTTTCTCTTTATATCGGTTGTCTCCCTGACTCAGTGGTGTTCCCCTTCCCAGGGCTTTGAAACAGTATGTCCAAGACTCCTAGATCTCTTGGAGAGATGACACAAGATTGGAAGAGGCTCTCCCAGTAGCCCATGGTGGAAGCTACTGGAGATGGGGTTAGCCTGGGAGGGGATGGACACAGAAGCCATGGGACGAGATGGCTTCAGGAGGAAGCCTGCTGGGACAGAGGAGGGAGGATGGGAATGTTTTGGGCTTTGATGAAGCCTGAAGAGCTTCTTGAGGAGAAGGGTTTGAGCCATGATCCATCAGCAGAAGTTTGTTTAGAAAATGGAGGTGAAAATGTGGAAAGGCATGGTGGAGCATAATCACCAACCTTGCTGATTAAGGAGAGATGGAGATGAGGTATTAGTTGATGAAGTTGCCAGGTAATTTCATTTCCTTCCTGTGTTGTGGGAGAATAAATTGCATGTCTGTTGCTGAGGTCTTCTGTACGATTGCTTTCTAATATTGGATAATTCTTCTTCGCAGTCTCTGGCCTTGTAGATCTTTCTACAAAACCTCTCCCAGTTGTGCTGCCACCAGCACTTGTGTCCCAGGGCTTTTACTGAGTTGTTTTGTGACCTGCCATACGCTGGCTGTGTGGCCTGGCGATGGTCCTGAGCACTGCCTGCCCCAAGATTCCCACCAAATACAGTCTGAAAATGGATTTCAGTAAGGAAATTACCAGGTGTTTGCATCAAGGCAGAATGTAGCGTTTGTTACCTATTTTATAGTGGTGTTTTGATGTCCCTGTGTCTGTATGGGTCATTTTTACAGTTGAACTCTGGGGTATGCTACAGATGAGCACTCATGTTGAGTGCACTTCTGTGCTACCACAGAGCTCTGTGTCTGTCTTACAGTTGCTCCTTCCTCAGCAGGATCTGGGGGGAAAAAAAAAACAACAAACCAACAAAAACAAAAAACACAAAAACAAAACCACATCTTTATCATTAGCTTTTCTTTTGCAATGAAGAAGTTGGTTCAGGGAAATAAAACATAATTGCATAATTTGGTGGGCACGCTTTGACCTGAGCTTAAAGGCTTAAATGACTAGAAAAACCTACCTATTGCCATGTTTGTTTGTTTTTTAATTAAAAGCGTGTGAACGGAAGACATATCCCATCCTGCTGCATAATTAACAAAATGCGTTTAAACTGAAATATAATAGACAATATAAATGGATGAACAGAAGCAGAAACAGCAAGTCTTGCAAGGAAGCCACCCAGGAATTGTGTTGTTTATTGATATTTAAAAGGAAACTAATACAGTAGAAATAGAGTCAGGTTTTAGCCTCAGGCTGAAACACGGATCTTTTCACCATTCACAACTTTTTAGGAGGATCCATTTGTGTCTGCAACATGCCTTTGAGGAAGGACAGACAGAGTGAAGTTGTATGTATCATTTTTGTATTACTTTTTAAAAAAAAATTTTCTTTTGGTCTGTAGAAATATAGGCAGCCATATTCTGTTCCAGAAATAGTACTTGTAACTCAGGTTGTGTGTTTCTAGGTTTGCTTAAAATACCTTCTTCGCTTGTCTTTTCCAATCCCTTTTTTTTCTGCTGACTTCTTACTCTTCCACCTCTCCTCCTACCCCTAACAAAAAGGGGAAAAGAAGAGAGAAAAGGTGAAAGAAACCCGAGAAACACAGTTAATTTGCTAATGCTTGTACATTCACTGTAATAAACGTTATGATGAGGTCAGCAACACACACAGGCACACTCCTCAGTGATGGAATAGCTCTGCTGGTGGGCCAGATGAGGGACCTTTAAGCTATGATCACAGAAGCTGGTATGAGATGTTACTTGGTTCTGCCCAGAGCACACATTGTGTTATCTCACTCCAAACAGGGACCTCCTTGTGTTCTGTTCCCTGACTGGAAGGTTATGCCCTTACTTAGGAAGTTTTTCTCATTTCCAGCTTAAGTGCAGTTGTTACTGGGAGGCTTTATCCATTTCTGTTTATGCAACATTGGCCTTTCTCTTATTTAGCTGTCTTTCCTTTCATGTTTATCTCCTGATAATTTTAATTTCGGTAGTTTATTTTACTGTAACTTTTTTCTTTGCTTTATCTGTGAGCACTGATGTACACAGAATACAGCAGTCTAATTTTTCTGCAGATTAGGGGTAGCTCTCTGTGCAGTAATAGTTTTGGAAACCATTTGGAAACCATTCATCAAACAACATCTAGTATCTCAGAACTGGTCGGCTTCTGGCATCCTTTTTGCCGTCCTTGATTATTACACTGTTATCTATAGCCTGATTTCCAAACTGTTAAGATTTATTATACCTTAGGAAATTATGTAGATTAAATGTGAATAAATACATTTTTATATAAAATCTTCTCGCTTCCCCTGCAGTGATACTGTGTGGTAAACTCATACTAATTTTATCACTGGAGACAGAGTTTTCTGAGGAGCTCCTGCAATGTTAGACTCGTGGGTCCAGCACATCATTATGAGAAGTTATTCTGGACGTGTTTTCTCCCCAAAACTTTTTTTTTACCCCTCTTTGATTATTTCATTAAAGTTACTTCATAGACATAGTAGATATCTTTGTGTTGCTAGGTGGCCCTACAGGTAATTTTCATACACTATGAAGAGCGTGAGATACCTAAACCACATATTTCATAGAACTGAAGAGAAATAGCAGATTTAAATTTGTTATGTACTTAAAAAAAAACTAAAGACCGTAATTCACAAGTTCAAATTCAGGATAGTGACCTTGGCTGCTCTGATTCTTGGCTTTTGAGGTAAAAGGCTGGTTCACGCCTTTTGATCTTGAGGTTTCTGGTTTCATACAGCTATGAGAACATCCCACAGATGCTTTCTTTGTCTTAGTATGGGCAAGACCATTTCTAATTCCAAATTGTCTCCTTTTCTACTACAATGAGCACCTCAACAAAGCTGTTCCCACCTCTGGGGAATTTGCTATCTTCTTCACGGTATCTGAACCAACTGCTTGATGAAAGAATCTTACCACCTTTCTATAGCAGCTTTTTCTGTCTTAAGAGCTGGAGGTATAAAGATGAATGCCAAAAAGCAACAGGTTAGCTCCATCCAGGCTTACAAGAAATTGTAGAGAGTCTGGATTCAGTGGCTCAAAGGTCTTTGTGCAGCAGCAAAGGTTTTAGACCACGTGTTGTTTATCTTGGCATCCTGGCTATTTTTTTTCCGATTGATACGGTTCTGTGTAGCCCTTTTAATTAAATCATGTAGGTTCATAAACGGATGTGAAGCCTAAAATCCTGGGGTTTAGACTATTTCCTGATTTGTGAGGAATGGTTGGTTCCCTCGGTATGAGGCATCTCCGTTTATGGACAAACCGGTTCATGTCCCAGTGAGGAAGTCTGTTCTTCAGGGCTGGGCAGCCCTAACGCTGGAATCCCTTCCTCTGGCTGAGATTGGTTGTGACAGATACTTCATTTTTAATGAGGGAGCACATTTTGCCTGTGAGCACACAGGGTTGAGGGAGCAGCATTTCCTTATCGCTGCCCGTGATGACAAGATCATGTGAAAGGGACAAGCATTTCTAGCTTATTTTAAAAATGATCTTGTTTGTGTGATGATGGATAAACCCACCTCCACGTATTCCCTTTCAGTTCTCTTTGGCCCACCCTTCAATCCATGAGAATCTGTTTCTTCTCTCATCTTACTGTGAAGGTGATGCTGCTTTTGCCCTTGCCTTTTCCAGGAAGGTAGAAGAAATCCAGATCCTTCCTGCTGATCCTTCCCAGACGAAGCTCTGGCTGGACAGGGTGCTCCCGTGTCCCATTTGGAGTTTCTCTGCAAAGTGGTTCTTAATTCCTCCTAAAGCCAGCTGTCAACCTGCGTGTTTTTGATCCAAACCACTTGCTTCCAGTGCCAAGGCCCCTCTTTGCATCCTCAATGTCAAAAGGTTCGTTCTTCCTATAGCAACAAAGCAGATCAGTCCCTAAGGATATTTGTAGTGAATAATGAAAGGACAAAGAGCATAACCATATCCATGTGGAGACTGCTCAACTGGATAATTACATGCATTAAAGGCTCTTATAAGACTGTCGGGGTGGAGTTCCCTTCTGTCATCAGAGCGTGCTCAAGCTACTACTCTGGCCTCACTGAGGAATACCACCATTCCTGGTGGTGTCCGAGTACCCCCCTGGAACTCTGTCCAAAGCCTCATGGAGCTCATGTCCTATGGGGCACTGCGAGAGGAAGGTCCTGCAGCAGTTCCTTATAAAACATTCTGGGACCACTACCAGGTTTACGAGTGTGAATGGGGCTTATCCCTGGACCTCTCTGCATTTGACCTTCATGAATGTAAATATGGGTCTGAAAACAGGTATAACTTACTGGTAAGTGATGTTCTTTACACCATGCAGCCCACATGAACGTTCATGTTTTGCATTCCTCTTTTCCTTTCCCTCTCCTGCCTGAAAGTCCTTTTGAGACTCCCGTCTTTGGGATAGAACAGTCGGATTAAAACTGGCGTGGCCCAGAGCATGCTCTGGTTTACAGGCAGAGGGAGAGCAGGGGTAAGGGAGGACCACACTGGTGTGCCAGGTAGGTACTGGTACATCCCTTCTGGAGGCACAGGGTGTATTCGTACCTGCCGTGAGTGGACCTGTGAGCTCTGCATAGCAAAGAACTGGACTTGCAATGTATAACCTTTCAGTTCCCCTGGAAATATCTCTCTCCTTTGTCTCCCCTCATCTTCCGTGAAATTTTTCATCATTCAGATTTTAAGTTCAGGCAAATCTGTCATTGGTTGTTAAAACGTTCAGTTGATTTTAAAACAAGGTTCTCCTGTTCAGAAGCACACTGTTCTATTTACTCCAACATGCCTAGCCATGTTTTTAAGCTTCACTCATGTTCTTCTAAATGAAAATGTCACACTTCCTTTTCTAGCCAACTTGTGAAACTGGTCAAACTAGACTGACACAACAGCATAATACTACACTCGCTGCTTCTTTAGCTTTGTAGACAAAATGCAATCCTAACAATGCCTGTGTCTGGCTCAGGGTAGATTAAAGCATGTGCTTTCTTGTAGGATAAATGATGTGGAAATCTAACTCACCTTGATGTGTCCTCTCTTTTTCTTTCTCTCTTTTCTTCCCTCCCTCTCTTTTCTTTTTTTTCTGCTGCCCCCCCCCCATCTCTTTTGACAAGAGTGGAAACAAGTTCAAAGGGATGAGACTCTCTTCCACCATGTGGAGTGAATAAGGAGTGATCACTGGGGGAATGAAGAGAGAAAAACACAGCTCAAGTATTGATGATGAGGTGTCAGCTTCCTCTCCTCTGGGTTCTTGAGTCTGCTAAAGATGGGAGGAGACAGCCCATTCCAGAAAAAAAAAAAAGTCCTGGTGTGGGTCACTGAAAACCCAGCGTACTCTGGAGTAGTTTGGGATCTTCAGATTTGTTGCATTCTTACTGACGGTATTTACACAGTTTTTCTTTCAGACTCTTTAACCCAGGAAGATGAAGGTCAAAGGAGTGATTATAATCTGCAGCCCCCTCCTTTTCCATTATATGACAGAGCAGAGCAATTCCTGGATTTCAAAAACTGGTACTAACCCGTTCTCAACTATATATATTTAATTTCTTGTTGTCTTCCACTCTCTCCAAGATACTTATTTAATGTAGCCTCATTAAATACCTCCTCTCCCACCCAGCAATACATACCTTACATGCACATGAGGGGGGGGGGTGTTGGACTAGATGATCCCCAGAGGTCCCTTCCAACCCCACGTGATTCTGTGATTCTGTAATTCTGTGATTAGAGTAACATGGTAATACTTTAGAAATAAGTATTAGTGATACAATGATAAAATATGCTAAGATGGCCCTTCTAATTACAAATATCCTTTGTAAATACAAGTACTTGGGAATGTCAAAAATTCTTATTTAGCTGAAGTACATATAAGTATAGAGATTAATGTTTATAATAATATAACAATGGGGGAAGGGAGGGAGTAAAAAGCAACGTGTGGTTCTGAGAACAGATTACAGAGCAAGTTTCCAAGTAGGACGGTAACTTCTGATGCGTGGTGATCAAAATGGTGATGGCACTGACACAGCTTATGTTTTTAATTGCCTGGTTCACAAACTAAAGAATGACCATGAAAAATACCTGCTAGGATGCTGAAGCCTACTGTAGATACGTTCCTCTTGTAGAAAAAAAATAGGTAGATTTTTGCCTAATGCCAGAGTGCATAAAAGCCAAAGCAAACCAAAATAGGTAGATAGGAATTTTACGGAATGGCAAAATAGTATATTTAAAGTATATGCAAAAAAAAATACTCTGCCCCCATCCCTTTTCACTTCAAGGTAATAGTAAATAATAATAAAAAAATCTCAAGCTTTCAATTCTGTATTTTAGTTTATTAAAATTTATAAAAGCTAAATAGTTCTTGCTGTTTGTTTCATGTTCCCAGGGCTGGCTTGTTTATCCCCAGGAAGAGGTGGGAGTGTCTCTTGGGATGCTGGCCTCACAGTCTGAGTCTGGGAACAAATTCATCTAACACAGCACTCCTAAATTAAAAGAAGAGTTACTGGTTGGTGGTTATGGAAATCTGTTTAGGTGAAGATATACCACAGAATCTAAATTTAATTTGGAAATTATTATGAGCAGGCGCGATAGCACTAATATTTAGGGTGCCTGACATATCCTACTGTAAGAGCCTGTTTTAAGTTGCTTACACATAATTTTTTTAAATGTTGAAAATTTCAGAAAAACAGCTCAGCTTCTTTAAAAAATGGTTTCAGATACATTAAGAAAAACCACACCACAGCCTCTTCTTTTTAAATACGCCTTGTAGTCCTGTAGTTTTAGCAGAAACTGAAGTGACCTGCTGAGCACAGCAGCAGTTCATTTTTAACCATTGCCGTGAATCTGCCTGTGGTACCCACACCTGGAAGATGTGAGTTCACAGAACTCAGTCCAGGTGAGCAGCTAAATTCCTCAAAAGAGCCCTTCAGCATCATGCTATTGCCTGTGGTAGCAGCAACGGGCAGCACCTGGCAATGGAGAAAGCAGGCTGCTCTGAGAGTAGAGGTGAGACCTGAACTGAGGATGTGGCACAGAAGGATCCTTAGCTGCTGCAGGAAGGGAGTGAAATGCATTGTAGGTGTGAGAAGAGAGGATGACTGGTTGGAGGAAGGTCTGATGAGGAGTCTGGAGCTGTGCTATGGTAGAGCAGGAGCAAGCAGATGATGAGCGTTGGAGGTGATGCTGGTGCTTGGGTCAGGCAGCAAAGGTTGGATACAGAGAAAGAAGAGAGGTGACACTGTGCAAGGACACGGGGGCCACAGGGCTTGGATCCCCAGGATGAGGGACCAAAGGAAGAGCAGAGACTGGGAGCTTTAGAAACAGAAATTTGGAGGGGAGACAAGAGTGAAGCCTCTAGGTCTGCTGTGGGAGTAAGGCCAAGAGTGTCACAGGTGAAAGGTAGCAGGACGAGGACATGAACAAAATGTGAGGTGACAGGGAAAAAAGATCATATCTGACTTGACATCAGCAATCTCACTGTTTGCATCTTAACTTTTGATCCTGTCTTTGTGACCTCATGTAATGTTTTAACATACAGGGCTCTGTGCGTGGGGGTGTTAAAAATAGCTGCCCTTGGAAGAATTTGGGATATGCTTACTGTATGAGCATTTGTGAAAACACAACCTGTATTTCATGAAGTACATACTTCAACATCTGTGACCCGCAGTGCTCATATTCTAAACAATCACGACACATCTTGAGATTTGTATATTTTGGTTTTTTAGAGGGAAGGGTTCATTGAAATAAGCTGACCGCAGTCTGAAGTGAATATATATGAAATTTTCCCTCCTAAGACCTACACATCATTTTTGTATTGCAAAACTTCAGTTCGGGTTGGCTGTTCCTATAAAGGAGCTTGTAAACTGATGCAGAGGCTGAAGTTACGATGAAGGAAGTTACCAAAAGACATTTTGAAGGTGGCAAGGCTGGGTGTTCAGTGTGATCATTAGACTTACTGGTACTGTTTCCAAAGCTACCTATCAATCTTACTTGGTACCGTGCTCCTCCACCTTTCAGTATGACTTTGGCACCTAAAGAAATCTTTTGTAAAAGAGGCAGGACTTCATGCCAGCTTTTTTCCCTTCCTTCCAAATGTTAATATAGCTCCTTTTGCTTCTTAATAAAAATGTGAAATATCTTAAATATTTCACTGATAGGCTGTTATTCACAGTGGGAGCCAAATTAATCTGTGCTTCTGAAAGCTTACTGAAGCAAATACTTTTATCAGGAACGAATTTTGGCTCAGGGGTTAACTGCTGTCTCTGTTAACACCTGTTATATAGAGCTAAGGGAGAAAACTTGACCAGTTTTGACTACAGGCTTTTATATAGCAAGAAGCTCTCTGCTTCTTTACAGATGCTGGGGTTTTTTTAACCTTTAAAGTACCTGACTTTAAAGGGAATTTCCAAACGTCTCTCTGTGGAGATTTAAATCAACCTTTGTGGAAGTACTTTGAGCAGTGCTAATAACAATGGTTTCTGGCAATTGCAAAATGGAATCTGACCGATTTTAGTAAAATAGTGGCACTAAAACCCACCAAGCTTGCTTTTGAAATGGTGTTTCAGTTTGAGCTGAGTTAAAGTGATGTTTTAAGAAACAGTTTTGCACCTCGCTGGAAATGACAGACAGCTGCTAGACGAGGTAATGATCTGTCTTCATGTTTGATGCCTTCTTTTATCAGTCTGAGGCTTTTCACTGAGTCATATCTATTGATTAGCATCAGTTTACTTCTCAGGAAACCTGCTTTGCATTGAAATGTCACGGGCTTGGGGTACTAAATGCATGCCAAGCAAGAGCTTGAACTCTTGTCTAATGCTGCTGGGGAAATTACATGTTTGCTGAGTGTTTAGCAAGGGTAATAGCTTTGCAGCCCCCCAAAACGTTAAATGGGGTCATTTTTGTCTCTCATGAACCAGCATGAGGGGTGTGGGGGGGAAATGATGGGGTCATAGGGAAGATACCCTGTGCTTTGTTTTGCTTTATGGAGTATAAGGTTATGGAGTTAGAGTGTGAGTAGAACTCCAGAAAGTTTGGGGTAAAATCTCTGCTTTGCAGTAACTTGCCTGTGTATATTTAAAAGGATGCTAATGGCAGAGTACCAGGAAAAAGAAGATCTACATCATTACTACTAATGAAATTAACTTACCTCTTAAAAAAAAAAAACACAAATAAATGAGAAGAACACACAGAAGAAATTTGGTGAGACAGGAATTTGGTTGAATGCAATGTTTTAATCTAAAATACTAGGGGGCTTGTTCTGTTTTTCCTATTTTGCTTGCAGGGTTCCAGGTGCAACACTAAATATAAATGGTCACTTTGAAAGCAGAAGCTTAAATATAACACTGCTAAGTAATTATGTTAACTGCATTGATGGAGGTTAGCAGAAAGCTAATTGTAACCTTGGGGAGGAGGAAAATGGTCTGGATATATTGAACAGGATTTTTACAACTCGTTATTTTATATTTGTTTTAACTTTTTCAATATGTATTGAAATTCTAGAATTTTTCGAAAAGTTTCTCAGACTAGAATGTGAACACTGATACTCAGTGATTCCACGTGATGCTTCACCTTTTGCTTTATTGCAATTCTTGTGTATTTTCCAGACAGTTCCCCCCCCCCCCTTACTCCTTTTTTGTGTTTTCTCTAGCTTCTTTTTCCAGACAAGTTTTTATACTTCATCATTCTGTGATAAACATTGACAGATTGGGTCAATGCCTAACGTCTACTTTCTGCAGTACTTGTAAAAAAGAAACTAATATTTTTCTAACATTTTTGTTTCTTTCATGTTATAAACACAGAACATATTTTGTTTAGTTTGTCATTGTAAGAGATTTACTTAAGATACACTATAGGTGATACTGATTCCTTAAGATTTCTGGAACTGATTCTACCCCCCACTCCTCCAGTCCCTGGGATTACAATTAGAAACAATTCAGCACACAAGTTCGGAAAAAAAAAAAAAAAAAAAGCAATTTATAGTAAAGCAGTTCTTTAAAATAAGATGGCAGTATCTTGCGTGTGCAATCTTTCTTTTATGTGTCTGTACAATGTTTTAAGCTATTTCCAAGAACAATGCTGTGTGCTGCACAAATGTGCAGTAATTGCTTTACAAAAGATGTTTGCTTCTGTTTAATGCCTAATTTTAAATAATAAAGGACATAGTGTTATTTGGCTCAGAGATAACATCATCTGAGAAAGGTGGCCATTAATTTCAAGGAGAAGATGCGATCAAAATAGGGGAGGGGAGAGCATCTCCCCATGATTCTTAGAAGAAGATGCATCCCTTTCCGTGGATCTGTAGAGAAAAACGAACTGCAAATGCTGAAATTTGCTAACAGTTTTAAAGTAGAGCTAATGTGTGGCATGCCTTGGCAAGCTCGATCTTGCCAACTTTTCCTCATCCCCTCAAGCATATGCCTTGCTTGCATAACCAGTTTTTTAGCCACATGGATTCAGTGTTCCACACTGCACAGAGGCTGTGCAGATTTATCGCTAATACTAAAAGAACATTCATGTTAAGTTGTTTTGAATAGCAAATTCAATCTGAAAAAAAAAATAAAAAATCCTGGATACTACTTCAAAAAATAAAGAAGTGATCCTGTGAGCAGTGTCACGGCACACGCCACTGCGTGTGTCACCCATCTCTGCATTCATCATCTTTGCGTTCTCACAAAGAGAGATCTTTCCCTTCTGGTGAAACTCCCTCCACCTCTCAAAGTACCCCTAAACCATCTTTAGCTTGGCCAGAATACTAAAGGCCATATGGCCCTCTAACATTTTCTTAATGCTTTTTCCAAATCTTGGTAAATGCCTTTCTTTCCAGCAATGCTAGTATCTTGCCTGAATAAAATTAAATTTTAGTTCCTTGAAAGAAAATGTTATCAGTCTTCCTAGCAGCTGTGAGAATTGTGCTATGCTGATTAGATGTGACACATGGAAGAAAAACTGCTCTAGCAAGTGATATTTGTGATTCAGTAGGTGACACTCTTCTCTACACCTGTGCTGCATCAGTGTCCCAGCAGTGTATCAGAGGATACCTTCTGTGGTATCGTTCAGGTGAGATGGAAAACCCAAGTCCTGGCCACATGTACTCATGATAGGTTCCATAGTCAGCTAAAACAGAAGATAGGATGTTGTCCTGGTGTCCCAGTTTGATTTATTGATGAATAAATACAAGGGAAGATGTGCTGTGGCAGGTGGGTATGGTTGGCTTTCTACCTTCTGTAGTTACTGGGTGACACTCAGAGCTTTGGGCAGTGGTGACACACGTGCTGCTTCCAGGAAGTGTGTGGATAAATCTGCTGTCCAGGAGGGCATCCAGGAAGGGAAGTTGGGTTGAAGAAAGAGACTGAAGAGTTTGCTTTGGGGTGAAACAGGGGTTACTGTTTTCATGGAGTCGAGATGAAGGTTTTCTGCTCTTAAGCACAGAGGAGTTCTAGGTGCAGCAACTGGTTTTCCCTATAGTTCCTTTTCACTGAGGTTCTTGGAATCTTCAGTTCTTCATCTGTAGAAAACTCGTGTAAGAATTTAATGCGAGCTTAGGTTTTTTGCATTTATATAATTATGAAGTATTAACTTATAAAATGGAGAAATGGGAACAGAACAGAAACAGTTCTGTTACAGAAACAGGAACTGTTCTGAAAATCCTTTCTTATATACTGACAATTGATGAGAGACTTTGCATGAACTTAAAAATTTCTAGACCATTATATGGAGAGACAGAAAACTGTTTCATCTTTGGGTTGGTTGTTTTGTTGGGTTTTTTTTATGGAGAATGTTAAAGTGAGAATGCCACTAGTTTAAAATATTCAGAATTGTGTACTGAAGTACAGTTTGCAGAATGTATACTGAAGTATTTGCAGAATGGCAAAAACCAGCTGAATTGTGTATTTCATAGGAAGGCATTAACGTTCCTTGGGAATACCATACGCAAACAAGAATACTTCTGAAAATTAAGCAAAATGTACATACCCAGTAGTCAAGAGTGGAAGGTTAGTATGAGTTCAAAACGTGTACAGTAGCAGAAAGATTCTTAGAGAAGATTACATTCTTGCATATTATAACATTTGACTATCTCAAAGATTAAAGCTTATTTTATTACATTTAATACAGAGCATACGTGACTTACAGTAAGCCTGAGTCTGTAAAAATATCTTCAGAAACACAGTTTCGTAGTGTCTCAAAGAATTCATCAGGCTTGTACTTGAATTTCCAAGGATATTACTCTTTCCCATAATTTGATGTCACTGGACTTTGTCCACCAGGGGAGGATGAGTGGACTCTTTATCTTAAACCCATCATTGTTGGTTTTTTTAAGCTGGGCTTAAATCTGGCAAATAACACTAAAGGCACTTGCTGAGCTGGAAATTATTGTTTTGTTTTCTTTTCTTTTCTTTTAAATGCAGAGACAGAACTGTAGTTGGTAATGAAAAATTGAACATTAAAACAGTGTGAGCCATGGTGAGTGATCTTCCCCTGAGCTTTGGTTCCGTAGTCATGGAGGTTTTTCAGATGTATTTCTTGCAGAACTTCTGAAAGATGTTACAGTAAAATTTATTTTGTCAAATCTGCCTATAAGGGAGGCAGGGGAAGAGGGAGCAAATGAAGGTGAAGGAAGGAAGAGAGAGAAGGTGAATTATGCTTTCATGTGAACCAAAACAGACAGTTAAATGGCTCTACCCATGCCCAAACTGTAGTAGCTTGTGTTTTATTAAAATCTAAAAATGGAAAAGAATGAAAGTATGTCCTCTTTCTTCTTCCGCCTGCACACACGCTCCCATCCGAGTTTATTACCATGGTCACAGTATTGGTTGTTTCATAGTAAGTGACTGAATAAAAGCATGGTTGCTCTTCCCAGCTCAATTTGAAGTCCTAAATTGCTGTCTAATTCCGAGCAACACGCGTGCAGTACCCACCCTCTTGTCCGTGAGAATAACCACCTATTTCAGATGCAGCCAAGCTTCCCATCAGTTTAGTTAAAGCAGTTTGTGCAAATTTATCTAAACCAAGCGTGTGTATAAGCGTGTGCATGTGTGAAAATGAAAAATCTTTTCTCTGAGCAGCTAATCCTCAGTGGTGGGGGACTAAGCACGGTTTCTGTTGTTTTTTTCTATGAAAAATAATCAGTGGTGTTTCCCTATAGGCCATTTTCCAAATGCTGGGGAAGAAAGGAAACATCATATTCCTTTCCCTACTGTCTCTTCTTTCCAGCATTTTGTTATTGCCGCTGCTGCTGCTGTTAACAAGTACAAATAACAATGTTACATTATTTGGCTGCCTTGGCTTTTTAGGAAATCTGCAAATTATGAATAATCTCTGTTCTTGAGCATTAAAAAAATAAACAACAACAACAAAAAAAAGAAACCAACAAAAAAATCCAAACCCCAAACAAGCAAACAAAGCATTCGGCTTGGTTATCTGTTAATTGCCTTGGTTTTTTCATGGCCTGGAGAAGGCCCCAGGGCTAACATGCCGCTTATGAGCTGACTTTCTACTCCTAATATGTGTCTTACAAGCCTCTCTCCCTTTTCTCTTTTCATTTCCTTGCCTATTTGCTGATGAAACACAACTGTTGAGTTGACTTCTGTAGGGGCTGTTGTGTGGGAGACAGTGAGATTTTTTTTTTTCTCTTAGATTTTTTTCTTTTTAAAGTTACTGGAGTAAGGGGATTAGGATAAAGGACAAATAGGCTCTTTTGTTTGGTGGTTGGTTATTTTTTGTACCTCTGATTTTTGTAACATGGAGGCTCTAGAAGCCAAGGCATAGCAAGACACTGATTTTCATTGGCTCCTTCCCGTAGTGAAAGGGCAGAAGTGAAGTTTAGAATGGAGAACTCTCCTGAGCCCTCAGCCCAGCAAACAACACCCGTTAATTACCATGCCTGGTTCCACAGAAGTCAGTCTGTAGCAGCTGTAGCTAGAAATCAAGGTAAATACTAGTACCATTTAGCCCTAAAGAACTGATTTAATTATTGCTGTATAACAAAAAGTGTAGAATAGGGCAGGTTTTCAGGCATAGAGATTGTCAGAATATTAAACTATTAGGGAAATGTTGTTCTTTGGGACTTTGGGAAAAGTACTTAACAAAATTCAGAAGAGAGTTATTGCCATGAAGTTTTCATTTATTAATTGCATATATTTACAACTCAGGTACTGTAGTTATGCTGTCAATTCCAAAGACAAACAGAGCCATCCAATAGCCTGTCATTTTGCACCAAAAATAAATTTCTTGTTCTCTTCTGTTGGTGATTAAGCATACTACATTCCTGTAAACAGGGATATATTGAAAGTTTTTTCTAACAAATACTGCTTGAAAAGTGAATATGAATGCGTTGCAGTCTTCCCTTGACCTTTTCTGTCTTTGTTTTCTTCCTCTCATTAATGGACTCTCTTACTGGATGTTGTGTATTGGTCACTTGTGTGCACCAGCTGGGGAGTGTGTGTGTGAAATGAAAACCGAGATGTTGATTACTTGAAGCAAAGTGGATCATTAGCAGAACCTTCCCTCCTCGTTTTACTCTTCTTCTAGGTGCTTGTGTGAAAGCAGAGGAGGAAAAAATGAAATTTTCTTTAGACTTTATTCACTGAAATGCTGTAATTGCACATGTACCATCGGAGGGAGCAGGGAGAAGAGAGAGTGTGTGCGTGCCTGTACTCACATACACACACACAACTGGAGAAGAAAGATGGAAAATTCAGTATTGTCACATCTCACAAAGCTGTATTCCATTGCTTTAATACGTATCAAAGATTAAAGCAATGGAGGTGTTGAGAGATTTAATATCATTAATGTGTTGCATCTCACTTCGAAAATACCACTTACTTGAAACATAATAGGTTTTGTGAATAATTGTGAAATAATAATAATTGTGAAAATCAGTTTTCCTGTCTTTATGACTGAAAGCTGACTAGATTATACGATTTGGTGTCTTTGATTAGTTGGAATTAACGCTTTTTCCTGTATTATGCAAAGAAGAGCTGTTTTTATGCAGGTTTATATGCAGACTATAAATACAAGCTATAGAAAACACAATGTTTATTTACTGATTTTTGTAAAATGTGGCAGATCCAGTGCAGCCATCCTAATTTTTCATCCTGCAGAGGTGCATCGTGTGCTGGGACATGCACGCTCTACAGGCCATAGCTCCTTGCTCGAGATGGTGCTCGAGCTTGTAGAACCCTGTGGATGTCATTTTGCTTACTTTGGGTTTGGAGATTTTTGCCTTTGTGACATGGAGGTCGGGATGATTTTTTCGGTATGGTAACGTAGATTTGTACAGTTGGTACTGAGAGAGGCAACACAAGTTTTAGCTCTTGAAAAGGGAAGGTTTGTATGTCATCTTAAATGAGGTCTGTTGAGGAGAACTACATAGATATATGCGTGTGTATACATAAAGCTATTTTACCAATAAGCTAACATTTGCTACCATTTGTGTTCTGACTGAGCTCAGAATTTGCATGAAAATGTGGGTAGCAAGGCTAGAGAACAAAATCCAGCCAGGCCAAATGGAGTTAATTCCTGTAATTGAGACTCAGGCTTGTATTTGCAACATCAGTGTCAGCTGCCTTTTGTGAAGACAAGTAAATTATGTGCCCTGTAGAACAGAGATGATTTCCCACTGAAAGGTAGTTTGTGAGCTCGAAAGCCAAATCTAATGAAAATCTCCCTCACCTTTGTAGTCATCATCCTTCCCTGCCTAAAATATCCCCCAACTCGGGAAGTGCTTTGAACGGTCGTTTCTGTTAAAGAGATGCATTAAGACATTATTTTTATAGGCATATATATAGACATACACACAGATGCTAATGCTGTGGAGGTGAGAAGACATCTGCCTGATAGCTCTGAGCTGTCATAGCTGGATTTGAATTAACACCATTTCTACCATTTCTATAGTAAGTTGTCTTGTACTTTAGTCGTGTTTTGAAGAGCTTGTCTTCATTATTAGCCCAAGAAGTCAGGCTGTGTAGTCCAATAGTTACTTTACCCCGTTAAAATAGGATTAGGTTCAACTCATTGTCTTCATATTCAGCAAACCTCCTTCCTTAAAGATGAGCAACACAACAAGAAGCCTGAGTTGGGTTTTCTTCCTATTCAATTTGACGTATCAAATTAAAAATTTATCACAGATACTCATGATAAACATATAACTGGGATGGGGGCAGTGAAGTCTTTCAATGGATAGGACTGATAAACCTGTGCTTTTTTTTTCCTTTTAAGATGATGTTAATGGCTTCAGTTTGTCTGAGGGTTGTTTGTTTTTTTTCCTCTGGAAAACTTACTTTGTAAAGGAATTGAATATTTGCAGTCATTCAGAAATTTTGGTAATACTTCAAAAGGTATTTACCTTACCTTAGAAATAATGCTGAATTTTGGGAAATGCTATGATTTAAACAGGGATTGAGTGCTTTAGGACTCAAGTGTACTTGTGTTCTGGGAACAAATGCGCATATGCAGAAATCCTATCTTGAGGTGTTATTTTATAAACACCTGTGAAGTCTAGTCCCACTTCTATCTCTGACAAAATAAGGTAGCATGCTGAAAGTAAACAAAAAGAGCCAAGTTCAGCTGTAGATGTCTTTGCAGGATGTTGCTGATGCCAAAAAAAGTACGTGGGTTCAAAATAAAGATTGTGCAAATTAGTGGAAGAAAACTCCATCAAATGTTACTTAGTACAAAGATGTGTGACCTCGGGTTCAGCAAGTCTTGAATTACAAATCACTGAAGATTGGGAATATATTTTAAATGGATGTATATAGCCAAATAAACCACATTTTTCAGCTTGGTGGGTGGCTGCAATTGTGAGTGAAGCCATATGCAAGCAGCAAAAGCCAGAAAATGCTATTTCCTCAGCAGTATCTGCAGAGGAACAAAACAAACATGACTCTGTTTCAGGTTGCTCTGCCCAGTATTCTGGATTACTTGCTTGAGCTGAGAAGAAGTGGGCCTCTGTTAAGTTTGCTCTGGTTGCACTTGCTCGCCCTCTCTGCCTGGAACTCACAAGTAGAGCTTTTCTCAGCGCTAATTCACCCCACCCTCTGGAGATGCTCCCTGAAAGAGCCGTGCAGTCTCTTCTCTGGCCGAGGAGTAGGTAGGTCCTCCAGTGAAATGTCAGCATCAGCCTTTCCCTCTGGATTACTCATCTGTTAGAGCCAGTGTCCACCTACCCTCTCCCTTGCTTCTGCAGAGAAGCAGTTATGGAAAGGGAAGGCTTGTTATGGCCCAGGCACGCTCCACCGTAGCTCGGGCAATGCCAGCAAAATTTCTTCCTCCGTTGTTGGGTTTTTTTCCCCAATATATTACTTGGAGAGTTTCTTTCGTGTGTTTCCCAAGCATTGCACCCTGTTGGAGTTAGCTGCTTGATGCTGGTTTGGGGAGAGCAGAGCTTCAGTTTCTCATGGGCTGGAAACCTCCTTTAGGTAAGTGGTATTTTGCAGGAAGTACAATTTGGAGCTCGCACGGAGAGGTATTTAAAGGAGATGAAAAGGTTATTAACTCATAGTTGTTGTCCCAAAGTGGGGTCACTTACCATTAACACCATTCTGACTCTGAGGTGTGTTATTTCCCTCTATTTTCAAAAACCTTCCTGTTATCCCTCTCCTTGGAATCCCTTAGGAAAAAAATTATCAGGAACTGAAAGGGAGGAGTACACGCCATTGATTTTGTAGCCGTATGCAGGGCATGTGGAGGGGGTCATGTTTGTTTCCCTCCTCTGCAGACACTGCTGAGAAAATAAAATTCTTAGGCTTTCTGTGCTTACATATGGTTTCACTCACAATGAGAATGTACACACACTATTTATACAAAAACAGTTACCTGTAGCTGTAAAATACAGTTAAAAACAATTATTGAAGAATTTCATGCTTGAACATTTTCAAATAGAAGTCATGTTTATGAAAGGTTGTGGGGAGCCTAATGAAGGATATTTCATTCTGATGGAATAAATTAGCTTTGCTACAGGTTTCTTGTTTCAGAAATTGTGAGACAATTCTGAAATTGTGCTAGGGAGCAGGTAGAGCTCTGTTTGTAAATCTCGTGATGCACGGTAGAAGATGAGAACTTCAGCAGGTTGTTGAATCACTACGCTGAAACTTCTTTGGCTTTCCTCGTATTGATTTGGGTGCCTGGCTTTTGTACGTGGTATTCAAACAATCCCAGGGTTCCATTCTCTGAAGAAAACTCGACTTCTTCCAGTGACAATGGATTCTCACGTTTGCCCGTATCAACTGTAACAAGTTTTTCCAGAGAAACCTTGTCAGGGAGTGTGCGTAGTCCATGTAAGGACTTTCCTTGCATACAGTGGGTTGGTGTCATCAGCAAATAAATAGTTTGTGTTTTGGGGGTGTTTCCCACCCACCTGTGAACAGTGGCGATGATAGGAGTTCAAATTGGGGAGAAAAAGGGAAACAGCTGGGAGCAACAGCAATTCATCTCAGTGTTAGTCTCTTAAAAGTGCCCGAGGTTGTATCCATGTAACCTCTCTACTGCTCGTCTGCTGATAGTTCATTACTGAAGAGTTGAGAGATACTTGCATTGAATTGTAAATAACCCATTTCTGTATTGTTCTTATGGTTCTTCCTTACCCATACCTTTATCAAATGCAGGTTTTTCGGCGTTCTGTATGGTGAAATAAGTATCTTGGCTTTTTTTTTTTTTTTTTTTTAATTCAGAAATTGTTGTCCGGTCTGTTAGTTCCTCCAGTAGAAGCAGCCTTTCAAACAGTTTTCTTCTGGTATGGGTTGCATTTGGAAGACTGCATTAGCTGGCTTAGTCTCCTGTTTCAATCTTGCTTTATTAAGTTGATGATATTGGGAATGACACTCTGCTAATGACAATTTCATTTAGTGGTAAAAGGAAGGGAATGGAAGGCAGCACTCACCTAATCATGCAGGCATTCGTCTGGGTTGGCTCCTTTCACATGTTCTATATTTTCATACATTTTAAGAGGATTGGACTGGTATGTCAAATATTTATGCATATATACCTTATTTTCTCTTTCAAGTGTTAGTTCCACGGCGTGAAAGGAGAGGTGAATAATTCCTATGAGGCAGTACAGGCTGTCTTAGAACTTTTTAAAAGCAGTTTTCAGAGCTTTGTGGTTGTGTGTGTTAAATGTTGCTATTGGATTTTGGAAGATTTAGAAAGAGAGATTTAGTTACTAGCAAGGGAATGTTCTTGCTTTTCTAGAGTTTTGGAAAGCTTATTTTCTAAGGAATTGGGGTCACTTTCTGTTTAACAGGCACTGAGAGGGATGGCATTTGTTTTTCATGCTTTGTATCTCATAATGGTCTCGTTGGCAGTTCTAGAAAATCATACTTAGAGAGCATTAGTGTTTCCATTTGAAAAGGTCATATGCCAATAGAGTCTAGATAGAGTAGATATTTGAGTTTTTTTCAAGTATAAAGACACCATTTGGTTTCTGTACATGAGCTACAATTGCATGATTTTTCAGTTGTTTTACTGCCTACGTAGCACAAGACTGAAAAAAAAGAAAGTATCATCTTCTGCCTTATTCTTTTAAGGCAGAGTTGTAAGTCCCATCTGCTGCTTACAAGTCATTCTGTCTGAACTGATACTTGTCTGTATTAAAGCTCTGATAAAGCACAGGTGTTCTTTTCCAAACGATGGTGGTTGTTCATCTGTGCTTTTACCACATCAGAGTAGCTTACTAGATTTTTCTTTCTCTATGTTTCTCAAGTTTTTGGTTTTTTTTCCCCTCTGGCCCTTAACACTGACCATTAGTTGAGATGGTCTTAGAAGAGCCTGCGGGGGCTCATCCTCATTCCTGTAGGGCCTCCCAAAGCTGGCCTGGGGAAAGCAAGTACAGTGCACTGTGCCTTTAAGGGCTTGTCATCAAAGAGCAGCATTCTTAGCAAGTTAACTACTTACTATGAGGTAATATGATGAGGATGAGATAATTTGGGTTTTTCAAACAATTTAGCAGGTCAAGGTAACCCTTAGGTTCCTCTAAGGATTTCAACTTTGTTAAATTATTTAAGAAGTACATGGTTGTGGCTAGAAATTTTACCTTACGTTGGCCGTGTTCCAAACACAGTGCACAGCTCTCCCTTGCTTGCTGTGATCCCTGACTGAAGTAGGGCTAGAAAATGTAGAAGAAACCCCTAAATTGTCTAGGAAATCCAGAAGAAACCCTTAAATTGACTCCTGCAATCTATAGAGGAGGCCTGCTAACAACAAGGAGCTCTACTACTTGTAAAGCCACTGAAGCTGATTTTTTTTTTCCCCCCTGCATAAAGGACCTAGATCAGGTGAAAGATATTACCTATTACCCCAGGATTACAGTAGGGCACTCAGGGCTTGCAGGTTTGGGTTTTTTTGGTGAATAGCAGGGCAGAAGGAGCCCTGGATGGGGGGAGGCAGAAGCCCACCCGCTCTGGGAAACCCTTGACCTGGGAGTTTGCTTCAGGGTTTGCATGGGAGGCTGGAGGGGAAGAGGGAGATGAGGATAGAACAGAGACTGGGTTTTAGTTTCTTGGATAATTTTTTAAAAAACCCAAAACAACAACAACAAAACTGTTCAGCCTCCACATTCCAGTGCTTGTAGGGGGGCATTTTTTAGCTCTTGTAAAACGGAGGGGGAGGGATGTGAGAATAATAACCTAAGTACCTACTACAGGTTCACAAACTAGATTTATAAAAAAGAATTCAAAGTTGTTTCCTTAAAGTTTCATGTTTTGTAAAGGTTTTTTTTTTTCCCTTGTTTTGAGCCCAAACACTATTTTTTGAGTGCTTCAGCTTGGTAAAACTGACTCCAGTTCTGGCAAGAAAGCAAGGAACAGAATTATTTTTGGTATTTCTCAATAATACTTTTTTTCCCCTCTATCTCTAATACTACTCTTTAGAGCCACCCCTGCATCTTGTTCAGTCTTACAGAAAAGTTCATTTCAAACTGTGGGAAAAGCAGCCCTTGTAGTTAGAAATAACAGTTAAATTACATTCAGCGAGGTATATATGCACACACAGTCCTTACCCAGTTTGCCCTTTCTCCCCTTTAAAGCAGGGGTGGTGTGGGTTTTTTCCTCCCCCTTTAATTCCTTTGTGGGAAAAAGTGTATTAAGTGTGATTGCCAAATGTTTTGGGTCAGTCCTGTCAATTTGTAAATAGGTGGGGGTGGAGTGTGTTCTTTTGGGGTGGGAATCGTTTCTGTTTTTCCACGGTGATAACTGGAACTAGCCTGAGTATCAGATTCAAATAGAGCTTAGAATATTTTAATGCAATTGTCATGTAGCTTCTGCAGTGCTAGATACCGTCCCCCACTAAATATATATTCTTTCTAGACTCTCTGTATTTCAGTGTTAAGTAATTATGCCAGTATTTGGTTGTAATCACTTTAAGATAGTTTCTTTCCCGTTTCAGAGATAAAACCAAAAATTTCAAACCTAGGTCAAATTTAGATACATAATGGCCTAATTTTCAGAGATGTGAAATTAATTGAAAATGCGAGTGCTTATCATTTCTAAAAATTAGGCCAATTATTTCAGTGACTAAATATGAACATAGGTACCTAATAGTTGGCAATTAAGTTTGAAAAATTTGTAACATTAGTTTTTAGATCTCAGAATCAATTCCTTGCTTGGCTACGGTGATCTCAAGAGCTAAACGTCAGTGAAATTAATTTGTTATGGTGTGTGCACAGGAAAATGTTTGGACATTTTAAAAATAAACAGCTATGAGGGATTAGAAGTTTTATCTGACACTTTTAGTATCAGAGCAAAGAGAACAAATGTTTCTTTTATCTTCCACCTTTGCCTATTACAGTCAATTAGTACTTTATTTACCGAAGTCGGCAGAACTGTGTCCATGTGGAAAGAGTTTCTATTTTATCTGGTTTCCTCTTTCTTCTTCCCGACCTTGTCAGAAGAGCGGTCGTTCCCAACCTCTGTCCTCCTTCCCCCTCCCCCCCCCCCGCTTAGTTTTTAATTTCTGGTTATTAGGGGATTTTATTGGGGGCGGGGAGCTGAAGGCCTGCTCTCCTTTCTAGCTTGGCACATTTGATCTTGCCTGGCGCGTCCTTGTTGGCTCCGCGTTTGCTCCACAGCCTTTAATTAAATTTCCGTCTCTCTTTCACGAGGCAGGTAGCGGAGGCCTGACAGGATTTAAGGCGGAGGGCGAACCCGGGTGTCGAAGGCCCCTTGAGGAGAGCCGGGGCAGGGGTAGACGAGGCGGCCGCGTCTGAGGGGAAGGGGGGGCGGCGGCAGTTACTGCCGCGCGGCGGCCGCCTCCCCGCGCGGGCCCCTCACTGGCGGCCCCCTCCGGCCCTGACGCCCCGCTCTGGCCCCGGCTCTCCTCGCCTCCCCCGCCGCCGAGTTAATCGGTTGGTCGGCGTAGGGATTTAGCTCTTTTATTATCGGTTGTGGCAACGGACTGGGGAAACGTGAGGGAGAGAGCAAACCCCCATCGCGCCGTCGGTTTAAGTAACGGGGGTGACAGTTCACGGTAATCGTTGGGCTCCGGAGGAGCCGCTCCTCCCCCCCCCCCGCGGTGGGGCCAGTGTGGAAATCCGCCCCCCCAGGACCGAAAAGTGCGAGGACTTGGGTTAATAGAGGCTTTTTTTTTTTCTTCTGAAGTTGGCAGGATTAAAAGGGATTTTTGGCAAACGGCGTGAGGCGCCCTTTGACAGTCCCGAGCCGCGCGCCTACAAAGGTTGATTTTAAAAAAAAAAATAAAAAATAAAAGCCAAGGCAACCACCGCCAGGGCGAGGGATTGCGACACCGAGAGCCGCCGCGGGAGCACCCGGCCCCAGCCCGCTCCCGGCAGCCCCCGCGCGGCGCGGCCCGGCCCGCCCCTCCCCCGCCGGCTCCGGAGGCTCCGCTGCGGCGCGGCCGGGCCTCGCCTCTCCTCTCCCCCACCTCCCCCCCGCCGCTCCCGCTCCCCCTCCCCCGCACGTAGGCGCTTGGAAAAGGGGGAGAAGAAGAAAAAAAAAAGCCCTTCCAGCCTGACTAGAAAATCAGCCTTGTTTCCTCAGAAACCGCAGCTGCTGCGAGCAGCAAACACGTCAGGCTGGCCCCGCCGACAAGCACAGATGTGCCTTTGTAAATCCACGCGAAGGCCAGGGAAGGATTGCGTGCGGAGGGCGAACGCCCTCCCCGCGGAGGACGGAGCCGAGGCAAATGGCAGGCAGTTTCTCCTTGCTGAAGGCCGCCCTCCCCCCTTCCTTCCCTCGGCTTTCAGTGGCCCTTGTTTAATTCCTCGGAGCGGCTTAAAGAGCCGCGAAACCTGGAGGCGGCTTAAATACGGAAACTTGGAAACTGGTGGAGAAAAGCCCGCGCCTCACAGGCCCGCCTCGCCCCTGCCTGCGGGGCTGAGCGCCGCCACGGGGGGGGGGGGTGTGCTGCTGGGCCTTCGGGGCCTCTTACATTTTAAATTTCTTTTTTTTTTTTTTTTTGGTGGTGGTAAAAGCATAGGCATCAAGACAGTGATCTTTTTCTGAGAGGACTTGGGAGAGCGGCTGAAAGACGGAGCGGGGGGCTGAGGGAGGGGGGTTAGTTTCTGCTGACCTTAGAGAAAGCTTAAAATAAAATGTTGCATTAGAATTTACTGTAAGGCAAAGGCGCGCTGTTTATCGTGCCCTCGCCGGCTCTAACTCCACCCTCAACCGCTTTTCCTCCGCTGCCATCTCCCGCTCTCCACCCGTCGGCCCCTTTCCTCCCCACGTTCTCTCTCCAGCTCGCTTTTTTTTTTTTTTTTTTAAATATAACTTTCAGGCTGGATGAGTCGCAACTCGTTCTGCATAATTAAAATGAGTGGATGATGGTTGGAAAGGGGATGGAAAATAAGGCCGGGAGGGGGGGGGTGTGTATGTAGGGAGGAGGAGGAAGCCGGGCGGGCTGGAGCGCCGCTGCTGAGGCAGACAAAAACAGGTCTGCTCGCGCGGCGGCGGGGGGAGGGGCGCGCAGGCCGCCATTGGCGCGCGGCGGGGCGCGGGCGCAGCTGCGGGAGCGGGCGCGCGGGGCGGCCGTTAACGGTGCCGGGCAGGCCGCGGCCATTTGCTTCGCCGCCCCGGTGAGGGGCTCGGCGGCCCCCAGCGGGCTTTCCCGCCAGCCCAGGGCCTTCCGGGGCCTGGTTTAGTTGTGTGATGGTGTTTTTTAGTTGGTTGGGGCTTTTTTTTCTTTTTTTTTTTTTTTTTTAATTTTCTTTCTTGTTCTTTTCGGCCACGCAGAAACGAGGCTCGCAAAGCCGTCCCCTCCACACCCCCCCAGTGTTGTTTACTTCCTTCTCTTAACAATGGCTTTACGGAATTGTTTTAGATTATTTTGGTACTTCCTGCAAATCTGCCCGCGGTGGCTTCAGTCGGAAAAATATTTCTTCCCTTTAACAAAACCCGGCGTATCCCGGACAGTACGAGTTATATACGGAAAGACCTAACCTAGTTCAGTGATTATTTTTATTTGACAGTTTTAGTGATGAGCTGGCCCAACTATTTTAATTCACTTTTCTAGGGTATGTTTCTAAGGGGCAGAGCTACAGTTGTCCCTGTAGCCGCAGCAGGCGGGAGGTGATCTGCGACTCGGGTTGCTTTTCAGCACATAATTCTGTTTATATTCATAAAAGGCAGCAGAGTGTGGGGGCACAGAGCTGTTGGGGTTCTCTCTCAATGCACAGCACCGGCTTTAGCGCAGGGAAGCCCCGAGGTGAAGAAGAGGATGTACCTGCACAGACACACACCTACCTTTGTTGTTCTCATGGGGAAGAGACTCCCAACCAGGTTATTTATTAATGTAGCAAACGTTTGAAAGGACAAAAAGTTGCACACTTGAAACTTCAGACGTGCCCAGTTTGACTCGAGGCGAGGGCCAGTGTTTCTTAAGCTTGTTTATTTTTATGGCAAGTAAAAATAAAGAATTTTATCGCTTTGTCAGAGTGATTTGGTAGATGTTCAAGCAGTTCTTGATTTCAGGAAGCCATTGCTTGCTAGGACGGAAACAAGTTTTCCAATTGAGCTCTACCAAATATGCTTTTGTTTTTTCTTTCTTTGAGAAAAGACAAATGCAAACTAAAACAAAGCAACAGGACTCTCCTTTTCGTGCCTCCCCATGTGGTGTACTTCCTTTTCCCCCCTCTCCCCCTTTTAATGAGTAGGAGGGACAGAAGTTGTGACAGGGCAGGTACTGATTAGTTGCTGTCAGTCTGCACAGATTAACACCTATTTTTAGGTTTTTGAACCTCTTGAGTAATACTAGTTAAATTGGCACAGGTTAATAAGTTGGGGTCCACAGAGCCTCTTAACTCTTCACTGTGAAATTGGAATTAAAGAGGCAGTCTCACTTTGCCAAAATGATTAAAAAAGTTAATATACTGAAGGTTTAGTGCATGTGGGTGTTTGTGTGCGTGCGTGTACACGCACACAACATACATAGGTCTGGAAAACAAAAACTGAAATTAATTACTTTAGGCACATTCAAACAAACAAGTGTAAAGTTGGAGGATCTTTGCAAAATAAATCTGCAGGTGAAAAGGTTCTGAAAGGAAACGTTATTTGCTTTTAATATAAATGTGGCATTTAAAAATAAAACTTATATCTTTGTTTTTTCATGCGTTTTCTCCATGTCCTCCCCCCGTTATATCATTACACTGTTACACTGACACCCACTGGTAAAAGTCGATCTGAGATTGTGGTTGTAAATTGAGCCTCTAGATGAAGGGACAGCTATTCTTCAGGAATAAAAAATAAAATAAGGACTGGAGAATGGCTTCTTTCCCCTTCTCCCCCAGAAAACAAAAGCTTTGCACCGTTCTTCGTTCTTATTTTCTTGAGGAGTTGGTGTGTGGGTGCTCCAAGCAGAAGGGAGGCCGTGGTGTTTTTCTCTAAACACGCAGCAACGCCGAAATAACTGCATTAGAAACAGGTTATTTCTAGACGTTTATATGTTTGCGGGCAGACAACAGGCTGACACAGAGGAGATGGGGAGAATGTAATTAGTATGTTAGTAACTGCTGTGTTTAATGCTGTTGCCCAGGTAAAACAACTTGAAGAAAAGCAGAAGTAATGGTCACGCTAGAAATATATTTGTGTGGGCACTGACACGATCGTATCAAAGCGGAGATGAATGCCAGCGCTGTGCGAGTCTTATTTAGCCTGTTTACCATTTAATTCAAAGTTGTCAGTGGTCTTGAAAGCCACTTGTGTTGGAGAAACAAGGCTCATTTTATTGAAATCCTACCACAGCACCGAAATCTGGTTTGTGAGTGTCGTTCCATAGCCCTGCCTAGCACAAGAACAATACCACGCAATTACGCTGTTACAGGCTCTGAAATAGGCTTTCTTCCAAAACGCCCTCCCCTTATATTATTAGACGTGGTCCTATTAATGAAGTGATTGATGGAAAATCTTCCTGTGTTTATGTTGTTTGGGCAGCGGTAGCTTGGATTCCCCCCCCCCTCCCCTGTCTAGGCTAAAATTGTCTCCAGTGGAGATGCTTGGGACAGCTGTTTGTAAACTCTGAGTGAGACAGAACAAATGAGCTGCAGCAAAACCTGTCCACGACTGGCTTCCTTACAAACGCGGGGATCCATTCTTTGTTGGAAGGGAGAAGGGGGAACCTTAAGCAGAAACAAATACGGAAACAAAATGGACTCCACAAAGCGTAAAAAGTGTTGAAAAGACCTACCAGGGCTGTGCGGTTCAGAAATTAAAACACTAGCCTTTCACCTTGGAGATTGTAGTTCAAGTCTTTCTTTACATTCTGAGTAAAATGAGCTTAAAACGAGTACAAAAAGCAGTCTCCAGGGCTGCCAGCTTACTGTTATAATTGGTGCAGATACCGTAATTGGAAAACAGGGTGAGTACTGGGGTTTAGTTCTTCAGGAAAAGTTGCAAGGGAAAAAAAAAAAAAAAAAAAATCTTTATTCAGGTACTCGCTGTATCCTCTTTAAGGCTAACTCGTGTAATATATATGTGTGTGAAAAAGCAATCTTTACAAAAACAGTCATTGAAGTTGAGGATTTATACAAGGTTCTCGTGCCTGAACACGCACGGCTGCACTGAATATTACCTTATAAGCACACCATCGTTCAGAAATGCTAAGTTTAGAAAACTGTACAAGGCTGTTAGCAATTGATTTGTTTTGTTGTTTTACTTTGAATAATAATAAAAGCATGAATAGGGGGCTTGCTTTGAAATTGAGACGGGCTGGGGAAAAAACTGCTAGCTTGTATCCTGTAATTATCCAGAAGCGCCCTTGTAGACCCAGAATAAAACTCACAGAACAGGCATAAAGGATGGGAGTTTGTGAGGAGGTGGCGTGTCAGTCCTCTGCCACATCCTTTCTCTTCTCTCTTTCCCCCAGCATCCTTCTTGTTCTGTCTGCCTGAAGAAAATTCAGCAAACAAATAAGAAGAAAAGTGGGGGGTGGGGGAAAGAACATTTATAGTTCATATTGCAGTATTCAAATAAAATACTAAAAATGCTATAAACAGTTTTATAGTCATTGTTTATGGACTCTAGAATTTTTAATATTCTAACATGTAATTGAATTCTGAAGCCAAGATTCTGCAATTAATCAGGCTTTTGTAAGCGACCC